>VXBP01000084.1:0-374636 GCA_013400115.1 Rhinopomastus cyanomelas | reverse complement strand
GGCGGGAGGGGCAGCGCCCGCGTCAGAGCTGCGGGAGCCCGGCCGGGCCCTGCCTGCGTGAGTCTGGAGAGGCCCTGCCTGCGGAGAAGGGGTCGTGTACCCGCTGTTAACCGGTGAGTGGATGACGCGGTCCCCTGCCTCTGTGAAGTGTTGCTGTGGGCTTCTGCCTCTCCAGGAGTTGAACCCTGAGGACGTCGCACCTCTGTGGGTGCAAGAGTGCCCGCATGGCCACGATCCAGGACACAGATCACAGAAGGGTTTGGGTTGGAAGGGACCTCAGAGATCATCTAGATCACTGCCGTGGGCAGGGACACCTCTCACTAGACCACGTTGCCCAGAGGCCCATCCAGCCTGGTCTTGAACACCTCCAGGCTTGGGGCCTCCACCACTTCTCCAGGCAACCTGTTAGCATGACCCACCACCCTCAGATTAAAGAACTTTTTCCCTAATGTGCAGCCTAAATCTGCCCTTTTCTGGGTTAAAACCATTACTCCTCATCCTTGTTTGACTGGTGAGCAGTAGTGTTGTTGAGTTTCTAACTTTCTTTGAGGAGAACACCAATGCCTGCTCCAGATCAAACACTTAGTTTAGAACAAACTGCCAAGTATGTTTGGTGGAAAGCTGGAAGGTTAAAAGGAAGCTGAGGAGGAGGTCAGAAAGGCGACGAGGAGCCAGTAGGCAGAACCAAGAGTGTTCAAACAGTAGAGTGTTCCAGTGTAAGAGCAGGAAGAAGGCAGTGTGCTAGGTTGGTGCAGCACTCTGGAACCCACCAAAGGCGCAGAAAATACAGAAGTCTGTAGAAGAGCTTTGTCCCGACATCTGGTAACATTTATTCTCAGGTATTGCCTCATTTCACTGGGTTTAATGCTTCTCACCAGCAGAACTAATTACCTTAAAGCATCCTCTCAGCACATCCTCCACAGTGCTTGGTCATCAGAGTTTGATTTCTCACAACACTTGCTTTTCTTCTGGGTTCTCTTCAGGAGCCAAACTTATGAGCATGGGCCAAGCCAGCCTACTGTTTCTGCAGAATCAGTTGCCACAAAAAGCACAGTCGCTCCAAATTTCAGTTAGCATACACGCCACACACTCCTACAGCATAAGAATCAAAGCACTTAAATATCACACTGCTTCTGAGATCAGTCAATCTAGTTTGGAAATCCAGCAAAAGGAAACACAATGGCAGCAGACTCTGCATATGGGACCCTACATGCACAGAAAATACAGAAGGAAAATCCCTGGGACCATATGCAGCAAAAAGAGTTTCCTTTCATCATGACAAGCAGCAAGAAGACCCATGGGGCTGCGTGTGTTCCAAAATGATGGGTAAGCTTCAGACACTGTTGTTGTCCAGTGATTGCAGAAGAGAAGTTGCAACTTCATTATGTAACCCAGAGAGGAAATAATTTGGTGATGCCAATCTAAATCTCACTGAATGTGGAATATTGTGGCATCTGCACCTTTTAGGCATCTAGCAGTAACCTGAATAGGGACTAATTTAGAATTCATTACTTAGCTCAATGCTTTTGATGAAAAAGCAGGGCAGTGTGGAGCGCTTCAAACTCTGAGATCTTCCATTACAGATTTGAAGCAAGACCTGTGTTTTCCTCTGCTGTCAGTTTGCTGTCATCAGAATTACAGTTCAATGTGGTTTGCAATAGAAAAAAATCTGAGTATCTTCTGCTTAAAATATCTAAATGAAAGGTGACTTAAGTCACTGGAAAGCAGAGGATTTAAACCAATTTAATTGTAACAACAACAAGCTGAACATAACAACCCAAAGTCCTTGCTCTGGAGTTCCATCAAGGATGAGCTGCGTCACCAGCAGCTTGCTTCTCAGAATCAGAAAGATAGCTGATGAAAAGAGCAGGTGCACTTTAAAAGGAGCTTTAAATTATATCCTATAACACACCACTTACATTACCCTTATTATGCTCACTTAGATGACTAAGTCTATTCTCTAATTACACTGGAGATGATTATGGCTGAGTATAATCTACCTAAGAATTATTGGACTGTCTATGGGATGACACGGAAATCTCAGATGCTTTCTTTCTGTGTAAGGCTGTCATGAAGTGCTTAAAGCAGCGAGGATGAGTGGTTAGTGCATGGTCCTGGGAATCAAGAGAGCCTGGGGTGTACGCCGTTCTGCCACAAGCTTGCTGCTTGGCTTTGGATAAATCTTGTAACCTCAAAGCAATTAAATTACCTCATACATGAGCTGAGGAGAGCATTTACTCACAGCTGCACCTCTGAAATCTTTGAATGGAGATTGCTACACAAACAGAAGATAAACATACATAATAATTAGGACAAAGCCACAATGTTTATCTATTGATTGTTTGCTCTATGTCTTTTATAGTTGCTCTTTGTCTTTAATAATTTAACAGCAGGATTTATGATATTTTAAAAATGGGGTTTGTCCAGTGGGATGCAACAAAGGAGGGGAGTGGGAAGGACACACCTTTAGAAAAGAGAATTTCAGAGAACCTTCCGTCCATGTTTCATCTGTGAAAGGAAGAGACCAAAAGCCAACATCTAGCTCAAGTTACAGTTTATTTTTGTTCTTCTTTAAACGCCTCCTTAGTTGGAGATCAAAGCCTATTCAGCAGAACTAGTATCCCAAATCCTCAAGACGCTGCAGCACTAATCTTTGATTCATCATTTCCAAAGTACTTTCTCAGCAAGTTCAGGACAGCAGCCGTGCAGTCATACAAACAATTGAACTAGTTTTCTCAGCAAACGGTGCTTGGAAAAAGTTGACTTAATGCTGATGGTTAAAAAAAATAAATCTAAGTGTTGAAATGGTATCTTTTTTAAAACACAGTGATAGATTTTGATGCAAGAGTGGTGCAGCCAAGAAAGCCCTTTTGCTGGTATTCATTTTCAAGCCATCTTCTTAGTGTTGTTCTCTCTGGTGGAGCACTGATTCAGCATACCTAAAAATCAGATGATCTGAGCTGAACAGAACAAATGGATCAAGAGGAGTGTGCCTGGCAGATCAGGGGAAGTTCTACCTCTTACTGTCAGTTATAGGAGCAAAACACTTTTGAAGAGTTACTAGCACTGAAAACCATGCAAGGTCCTAGATAATAGTTAACACCATAGCTCAGTAAATTCAACAGATGTCATAGGACAAATCCAAAGAGCTAATAGCATCAATGGTACTTGGGTGTTTTGGGATTTTATATGGTCAGGCGGCTGGAGCAGAGTTGAGAGTGATTCTCCCACGGTAAAATTGGCTTTGTCTTTAACAATGAGGGTGGCAGGTACAAGATTCTGGTGCGCAGAAGTCACCTGCTGGGCCCAGTGACTATCCAAAACTAAAAAGATTGGAGAAATTCTGGTTGCAGCCCCTTTATCCAATTGTTCCATTGAAGATTAATCTGTGGAAGTGGCTGCAGCTGTACACAAGATGCCATTGTAGCCACAATGACAGGCTTAGATGCGGAGCTCTCGCTCAGGCACCACAGAAGGTGATTGATTTCTCCATTGCACGAGTGACAAAGGGGAACGTAGCCGCTTAGCCTGTGTCACAGGGACAGAAGACAGCACACTGCGAGGACTCTGGGCATGCTGCAGTTCCCCGCAGTGTGTAGCACCCTATTGTGCACAGTGCTGAATCATACAACTAAGCTGCTCCACTGCCCATCAAAAAAGCTTGCCTTCTTCTGTAGCAGTGATTTATCAAAAAGCATCAGTCTCTGGCTTCATTTTCATACGTTTTGTCATTTTCTTTGTTTTACAGTAACCTGTGACAGCAGCCTTCTTTTCGTAACACATGGAATCATAGAATCATCAGGGATTGGAAAGGACCTCGAAAGATCATCTAGTAACAAAAAGCTGTCACAAGGTACGTGCATTATGATTCACTTACAAAGTCCATGAGCCTGGAGTTCTTTTACTGTGTTAGAACAGCATCTGCAACAAAGCTAAACCACTTGGCAATAGCTTAAGATTTATAATAATAAACAGAGCAGGTGGAAAAAGGAGATCTGTCATCCTGAGAAGATAAGCCAGAAACGTGCTGCAGTAACTACATGCTGTATCTTAAAACTGTATTAAAGTTCAAGCATGGTTTTTCACCTCTTAGCATTATTCAAAAATTCTTAACTGCTTGAAGCCAGGCTCTTCTTGGTGACGTCCAATGATGGAACAAGGGGCAACGGGTGCAAGCTGGAGAAGAGGAGGTTCTGTGTAAACATAATGAAAAATGTCTTCACAGTGAGGGTGACAAAGCACTGGCACAGGTTGCCCAGAGAGGTTGTGGAGTCTCCTTTTCTGGAGTAGTTCAAAACCAGCCTGCAAGTGTTCCTGTGTCACCTGATCTAGGTGACCCTGCTGTGGCAGGGCGGTTGGACTAGATGATCTTTCAAGGTCCCTTCCAACCCCTAACTTCCTGTGATTTTGTAGTATCAATACATAAGACCCCAAAAACTGTGTTATGCAGGTGATACAAGAGCATCACTCTCACGTAGTTTATATTAGTGCATTGTGTTGGAATGAACTATGTGTGAATCACTGCAGATTAAATCACAGCACTTGGAGAGAAGATCGGGCAGTAAGATGAGGGACAGAAAATGCCACTATATGATTTATCAGCCATCTGGTGCAGAGCAAACAGTGCTCATTCAGGAGAGGTTACAGATTAGTTACCACAGCAACAGGTCTGCAGAGTACACTTAGAAAGTTCTGCATGTGTCAGCAACCTTTTCTCTCCTCCCATACGGGTCCCACACTGGGAGCTGTGGCATGTCCTTCCTAGGCTACAGATTATTTTGCTGCAGTATTTCCATTATTCCGTTTCTCAGGAGACTTAAACCTTGGTCAGTCCTGACTCAAAAAAAAGTTCTTGTACTTCCAAAACTACAGGAAAAAAAAAAGAGGCCAACAGCTGAGCATCTCTGTCACAGAAGAGCTCACGTTCATGCACATGGTTCACAAGGCACAACAAAGCTCAAACTCAACAAAGCTCAGCCTGTGTGTTCTAGGCTGTTTGTGCACTATTCCTGATCATAAAGAAAAGGTAACAATAAACCAGCCCACACTTTGTTAAACTTCCCTATATTGGCTGTGGATACCAGTCAAGAAAAACTAGACAGCACAGGGAGGTACTTCCATGCCTGTTACTCTGCTGTTTCTCCCCAGTGCCAGGGCCACTGGTGTTTGCTCCAAGCTGCCCTTGGCTTTACCCCCCAGGCAGTGATGTGACAGCTTGAACCTGGCTGGTGCTGCTCTGGTCTGTCCAGAGGTATCGACACATCCCTGTGCTGCCCTCCCAAAGCGGCAGGCTAGAGAATCAAGCACTGGTCTGGCAGAACTCATTAATTGGTGTCCTAGAGCCCACCTCACCTCACCCCAGCTCCACCACGGAACGGCTGATTGTGGCTGTTTTGGAAGGGTGCCATGTTGAGCTGCGCTTGGCTCCTGTGAGCAGTACCAGGATCTGGTACCAAACAAGTAGGGCCATCAGCCATTACTGCTTCGTATGTGCCCCCACTGCAGTTTGAGCTCAAGACTGGCAGCTTTGCTTCAGACTGTGTTTTGCAGAGGCAGGGCACTGAATGCTTTCAGAGTGCAAATCTACACTGTGATGTCCACGTGGGCACGATAAGCCCAGGTTTTAACCCAACTAATAATAGTGACAATAGCAACAAGGACGTGGTGGCACTTGGCTGAAGTGCTGGATACAAATGCAAATCTGTACCTACCTTTAAACAGAAGGGATGTGGCCAGTCTTACCTCTTGGAGCGTTGCCAACAGTCAAATTAGCTATAGCCCCTGCAGATCCCACACTTGGGAATGGGCACGGGGTCACTAAACCCTTTTTGCATTGTATTTCAGGAATGAAAACCTGCTCTCTAAAGACACGTCCCAGTGGATTAAAGAGAGCTAAGCTGTGCTATTTACTCCCAGACAGACAGTAGGCCAAGCACGCGAAAGAAATAGGTGTTACCTAGTTCACAATTCAGGGAAAGATGCAGAGGAGGAAACATCAGCTTCACAGAAGTTTTGATGGAAATCAAACGTAAAAGGGCGGGATTGATTTAATGCCTTCAGTCTGACTCCCAGATGAGGAATCAATTATCCTGCATCATTTAATCTCTCTAAGCAGGTCACAGCACAAAGTAGAAATTACAAACATTGTGTCTGCTATGGAAAACACCTCCTGGTTGGTGTCAGCCTCAGACTGCTCAGAGGAAAACATAACTAGGGTTTGGAGAGCTCTGAGGAGTTGGCTCCACTAGATTTCCACGGTCAAATCCTAATATTTTTTTAAGTGGATTTGTTCATGCTTAACTGAATAGGAATTGCACAGCAGTTATCAGCAAAAAGAGAGTAGTAAAATACAATTCCAGTGGCCAAACTCCAGCTGATATCCAGAGCTGATAATGAAGGTCTTTGTGCCTGTATATGGAGAGATGTAACTTCCTTACATTTCTTGTGTAAAACTCCTGGCAAAATGAAGCAGAACAACAGAAGCAGGGTAACTGAAGAAAGATCCTGATTTTGTCAGAGCTGTTTTTCCTATGTATGAGGAGAAAACTAGGGCACAGAATGACTGACTTTCAAGAGAGGCTAAAATTATCCAGGATTATACAAATATAAGCAGTTTCCTATTATAAAAACCCCACAATTCAGTGTCAACACTGAACGAAGATAAATTAAAGGGTTTGGGGCAGTGAGTTTTGGGGGTTTGGTAGGGTTTTTTTGCAAAAGCTCTGTGATGAGTCTGATGTGTTTTTAAGAAGCGAACGCAACATACCTGTTCTGAGCAGGATTTAATGGACCTTGGAAGTGTGAGTTTAAACTCTGTCATGAGAGCAAAACTCCACATAGAAACTGGCCAATGCGGTGATTTCTAGTGAGGAGAGATTGAGAGAGTCAGGGCTGTTTAGTTTGAGGAAGAGGAGCCTTAGGGGAGACCTCATTGCTCTCTACAACTATCTACAACAACTGTAGAGATGTTGGTGCTGGTCTCTTCTCACAGGTCATTAGAGATAGAACTGGAGGAAAGGGTTTCAAGCTTCAACAGAGTAGGTTTAGCCTGGACATCAGGAAAAAATTCTTCAAAGAATGTAGAGATAGGCACTGGAAGGGGCTGCCCAGGGTGGTGGTTCAGTCCCCATCCCTGGATCATAGGATCATAGAATGTTAGGGGTTGGAAGGGACCGATGAGTTTAAAAGACAGTTGGGGGATCTGTTTTAGGGGTGAACATGTAGAGTAGGGTTGGTAGCTGGACTCCATGACCCCAGGGGTCTTTCCCAACATAAATGATTCTATGATTTGATACAAGTCAGTTCAGGAGCCAGCGTTAGGATTTGTGGTACCTCCATCAGTAGCTTCCACAGTTCTCTTTTCCAAATAAGCAGACCCCAAAGGACCTAAACCAAATTATTCTACATTCTACTCTGTCTCTCACCACATTTGCCTTAGCTTTTTCTCCTTTGCCTGGGATATCCCAAAGCAATGAGCTCTACCCATCCTGCTGATACTCACCCACAATTTGAAGCTTGGATTCCTGGATCAAGGAAGAGACCACCTCATACCTAACAGCAGGAATTATGTGATGCAAGCAGCACATAGAACGATGACAACTGTAATTTAAAGGCTGACCTGTATCACCTCCTTTTACACTGAAATACCCAGAAAACACACCATAGAAGGATCATTTTCATTCTAAATGGCACTAAGAAATTATCATCAGTTCAATACATACTGAATACTGCAGCTTTTTGACTCCGTCACATGTCACGCTCACTGAAACACCTCTGCACTGGGTATTCTGCTGGCAGCACAAGGACATGAGGTATTAAAAACCAAAGATTTAAGACCTGATAAAGTGATTCCTTCATGTTCAGCACTGCTTGCCTTGTCAGTTGATCTCAGAAAGCTTCAAAAAACATTTCAGACTATAAGCACCATTCCTGAAGCTTTTCCGTGTCATTGCCCTGCATATCAAGAATTTCTAAACCAAATGAGCTCTAAAGGGTGCTTCTGTACCGACCAAAAGCAGCAACTTCAACTGTAATTGCTAGGCAGTGGCTGTGAGTGACAGGCTGCAGGTCTAAAAGCCTTCAGTACATCTTTTCCTATGCAACCACAAAACAAGAAACGTGATGACAGCTATAATAGCTGCAGGAGAAAGTGCTGTTTTGAGCCCTTTCCACCTTTTGCAAGTGCTGTGATTTGCAGACACAAGGTGAGGCTTTGTTTCTCTGGGGGAAGGATACCTTGTGCCTCACCCAAGGCAGTCTAAAATGATGCTGAGTGCTGCTGAAGCTCCTCTGGGGACAGGCAGCTGCCAGCCTCTGCTCTCCTGCAGGAGCTGTCTCCTGCCTGCACTGCAGCAGCATGTCCTGTGGATTAACGAGCAGATGCAACTGAGGTTAAGGGAGCCAGATTCAGAAATCCCTCCACCTTCACAGAAGAACTTTACCAGCAGCAAACAGCAGTACGGTTGAAGTGGCCTCTCAGATCTGCTGCTGTGTCTGCACTTTTGACTTTTCCAGTTCAATTTCAGAAGCTTAACACAGCAACAAGGAAAAAGCAGCAGCCTGAACACTATGCATGCGATGAGTTGCCCCTCAGGCACCTAGTATTCTGTTGACTGCGAGGGAAATCAAGCCCCCCAGCACAGAACATGCATGCAGCCTCAGGAGAGCTGAGGTTGGGCAAGCTTTATTTTCAGAAGTGATGAGGAAGAAAGAAATAATACACAAAATTGTGACCAAGAAGAATAAAATAGGTATTGATTATTATTTCCTCATCATACAAGAATCAGGACAGGCAAAAAGCCTCAAAATAGAGGGAAATATTTTCCTACAGTATTCTAGTGTGAATGTCAGTGCCACAGAACATTATGGATGCAGAAGTATAAGTGGGCTCAAGAAAACCAGATGGCACTGAGGAAAAAGACCAAACATTTACTGTAAACGAATTATGTGGCCACAATTCTGTGTCACACTAGCTGCATCACAAAATGACAGATGCTGGCAGAAAAAACGAGGCAAGAGGCTCCATCACTTCATACCTTCACTTACACTCTCCCAAAAGACAACTGACAGCAATCTGTACGCAGCTAAACTGGCCAAGTAGCCATCAAGTAGTCCCTTGCAACACTAGGTGGCAGGGAAAACATCCAGCTCATCCACAGCACTGAGCACCCTGAGCATAGTCTCAGCAATAGTTAAGGATTAGTGCAATGCAGCCATCTCACTTTCCTTCAGCTGAATTAGCTTTGTGTCCCTATGTAGCCTCCAGCAACGTCAGTAAATACTCTGTTCAGACAGCCATATGTTAGTGATGCCAGAATACAAGCTAATTCCTTCCCTGAGATTCCCTGCTCTCTCATTAAGCAACCACAGATGATTGCTAAATGTTCCTTCCTCTCAGAAACACTTCAAACAAACACAAAACAAATCTGCAATCCTCATGTCCTTCCCCTCTGTAAAGAGACAGCACCGCAACACTTACCTCATGCCTCAATTTTCCTAAAAAGTTACTTTATTTTTTAAAATTCACATCACTTGTGCTGCTCATGAAAATGCTGCAAAGGGGCAATGATGAAATGAGTTCCACAGCTCAGCAGCTGCAAGGCAAGCAACCCAGGGAGAACAGTTCTTCAGGCCATGCTGATCCTTCTTCTGCAAGCAGGAAAAGCTGCAGACTTGTACAATTTTGCTCAGGAGCTCCTCTCAAAACTTTCTTCGTGAATGCAAGCTTCCTTCATTAATGCTGCCTTCCAAATTGCATTTCCTAGAAGCCAAAGTCTGAAATTTCACACAGGATCACAGAACATTAGGGACTGGAAGGGACCTCGAAAGATCATCTAGTCCTGTCCCCCAGCCAGAGCAGGATCACCTAGACCAAGTCTCTCCTCATTCAGCTTTGTGTCAGGTTCTCAGCCACATGAAGATGCTGACAGCTTCTAGCACAGCTTTTAAAAACCTGCAGGCAGAAGCAGCAAGGCCAGCACACAGCTCTTTAGGTGGTGACACACGAGCAGGAAGGCCAAGCAATTAAGCTGCAGACTAGAAGTTACACATGAAACAGTGACCAAAAGTGAACTTAACACACAAACAAATCACAGAAAGGCACTGAGCTGGCTTTTGATTTTCACACTGTTTGAAAAGTTTGTTTCATTTCTGAAAAATAAGTTAATACAAAACTTAAAAACACACTGATGTGCAAGTCTTTGCTGCATAACAGGAGGCACATCTGCATAGTTTAAAATACATTAAAACATTTGTACACAAGGAACAGAAACTCATTTATATAAACAAAGTGTGTTTCTTTGCCAACGGCGGCCATCAACTCCAAATCACAGAACTATATTGACAAGAGAACCAGGCAGTCTAAGTCACTGCCACTTGTGGCAAGATAATTATCCCCCCTTTTCTACAGCTCATCATGCTTGTACGTAAATTCCCTTGCAGATATAAACCCATCACTGTCTTCATCTTCTTTATCAAATATGTCTTCGACCAAAGCATCGTGCTGGGTGTCATTTACCACTGCTCCATGCTTTTCAAATTCTTTCTTCAAGTAAATTTTCACCTATTTAGACAAAAGGTGAGAGTTAATGAAGTGTGTATTCTGCCTGCAGAGCTGCTCTGTGCAGAGCAGTAGCTCAAATCTGTGTTTAGATCCTTCTCTAGCAGGATCGACTTATGTTTATCTTTCTTTCTCCACTACCCCATCCTGTTAGGTTTGCTCACAAGAACGGTAATCCACTCACCTCTTGCTTAGACAATCTCCAGTCATCGTTAAGATCCATCTCTTGGAATGACTCATGAGACCTTGGTCCATTCCTGATTTCTAACAGGTCAATATTGAAAATCAGTGTGCTCTCAGGTGGAATTTTTCCTGCCCAAAAGAGTAAACATGGAGAGTAGTTAAAAACCCCCAGGTGTCGAGTGCCTTACACAAGCTGCGTGTGTCAGAGCAATGTCTGGATGGCTTGCTGCTTTCAAAGCATCCTGCAATCTGAACTGACAAGGATAAGTATCTCTAACAGTGATAACTATATTTCAGACTGTAGGCCGGACCCTCAACAGCTCTTACAGCACACAGGCAACTTCAGATCCAAGTAATTTTGTTGGAGACTAGAACATGTTGATGTGATCTTCCACAGTCATCATCACAGGCTTTTCAGACAATGCTCTTGACTGGTTTTTTTTCCATGGTCAGAGACAGATAAAGTGGAAAACAGTGAAGGAGACTGTACAGCCAGTCAGGTTGCCACCACAGCAACATACAGCCATGACTGATGGACAGCTACCAGCAAGAAATCATAGAATCATCACGGCTGGAAAGGACCTCCATGATCATCAAGTCCAGCTCTCATCCCAACAGCTCCCTAACCCCTACACCATGGACTCAAGTGCTACTTGTTTTTTAAACACCTTCAGGGGCAGTGACTCCACCACCTCCCTGGGCAGCCTGTTCCATTGCCCAATCACTCTCTGTATAAGTAACCTCTTACAGCTTTACTGTAAAAAGAAGAGAGGAAAAAGAAAGCAAGCAAAGAAAAAACGAATAAAAGGAGGGCACTGCCAAACACAGCACAAATAGAAATGACACCCTGAACAGGCAGCACAGCAGCTACCATCATTTATTGGTATTTTCCTGCATCGAATAACCATATAATGGTTGTTTCTGCAGGAAACATGTGTGTGAGAAAGAGCACTTCATTATCAATTTTCTTTATTTAAGGGAATGAGATAGGAAAGCTTGAAAGGTTGCTAACCTCTTAGGCAAAGGATAGCAGTAAAATACAGACATCCAAAACTATTGCAGTAAGAGCAGCATTTCAGGTGTCTTACCTTTCCCTTCTTTTCCATAAGCAAGGGCAGGTGGAATAGTTAGCTTCCTCTTCTCTCCAACACACATGTCCTTCAAGCCTTTGTCCCAGCCTTTAATAGCTTCCCTGATCCCAAGTGTAAACCACATAGGTTGACCATTGTTATGCTTGTGACTGGAAAAGAACAGAATAAACTAGTCAGTCTTTACACAGCAAGTTTCACCAGAGCAGGATCACCTAGACCAAGTCGCACAGGAACATGTTCCAGGTGGGTTTTAAACATCTTCAGAAAAGGAGACTCCACAACCCACCCCAGGCAGCCCTTTCCAGTGCTCTGTCACCCTCACTGGGAAGAAGTTCCTTCTCATATTGATGTGGAATCTCCTATATTCCAGCTTACACCCATTGCCCCTTGTCCTATCATCTCCACCTTCACTTTCCATTTCACCTATTTGCACTTCGAAAGATGTTTAAGTGGACGTTTCTACTTTAACAAATTGGCAAGCATATTCTTTGGTACATTGCAAATTGAACTCCAGCTTGGTCATGACTGCAATCCTTGTGCTTAGAAGAATCAGCCACATCTCTTCCAAAAAACCCATTAGTTAAAAATAAAACCCAAACAAACCAGCTACACAACAGTCTAGAAAAACAAAGAAACGCATGCAAAACAAACATGCAGGTTTGAAATAGGCAGAGAAGCCCCTTTTCCAATTCACTAGTCACGCAGGAAAGGTGCTTAACAAGAAACCAAAGCACTTACAAAGGTTAGTCAGCAGCAGAAACTTAAGAGTGTCACTAGAACTCCGTTTAGGAAGGCAGGTTAGCTACAAGAGAAAATTCGTGAGATTTAGTTTGCATCATCTGCAAGAGCACAAACATGCAAAACGCTGTCTGTGTTACAAGAAAATCTGCTTCACACACTTCACACACAGCCTGAGGATACTGGAGAGTTTTCCTGTCTCCCACTATTCACACTGATGTTCTGCAGGAAAAGCAACATTAACAAGTCGTTGCGGGCTCTTAGCAGACTCCCTGGAATTCCTTGGTCTTCCAGCATTACCAAGGCTCTGGTTTGTTGATTTGTCTGGTCGAGGGCAAGTGCAGAATATGCTGTTTCAATAACAAAAAACTACCACTGTGTTGCCAGCAGTGGAAGGATATAAATTACTTTAAAAAGAAAAAATGACAGGCAGACCTCCCCTCTAGAAATTTGCTTTAGAAACCAGGCAGAAATTCGCAGAAGCCTTGCGATCCCAAACCAAACCCTGCGTCTAAGTGGCAGAGCAGGATGTATAACACCCCATCTTTTAACAAATGCCTGGCCGCTCTGCCTTCTCCAGAACAACCCGAAAATAAAAGCTAAATAGTATTGATTTTATAGCATCTATCTAGCCAAGGGGATATAGACTTCAGTGCCGGTGTTGGGGTAAAGCGGCGCTGTGAGTCGTCGCTTCCCGACCAAAGCCAACAGAACAGGGTCCCACTGACAAGTCTTCGCAGCGTTGTTTAAGCGACTTTCGTTCCATCACGAGTAACCTCAGGGCACGATGTGAACCGGCATGAATTATTCTTGTTTCCTTGCACACAGGTAAAGGCGACCCGCCCTCGATCCAACGCTCCTGACAGAGTTAACTCATGGATGGACTGCGGGCAGCTGTGAGGGCTCCAGGCTCAAGAAAGCGCTGCCAGGGGAGATCGCCTGCACCGCATCACTTATTATTGTATACACGGACATATAGAGAGACACATCCCGCATCTCACCGCGCCAACCCAGGTACCAACCCGCTCCAGGCTACTTACGTGGAGTGGAACATGGAGCCGTCCCTCTCCAAGAAGCCTTCGTAATGCACCAGCATCATGTCCCCCCACTTGGTCCTCCTGGGGCACAGGAACGGCTTCTGCAGCACCTCCACCTTCACGTCGGCCGCGGGGATCAGCGCCGCGACCGCGCAGCCCAGCGCCGCGCCCAGCAGCGCGGCCCGCACCGCTGCCGCCGCCATCGCCCACCCGCAGCCGCGGCTACCTCCCGCTTCACCGCCGGGCTGCCATCCCGCACCTACCACCGCCCGCCCCGCAGACGTGGCACCGGCCCTCTCAGCTGGTAGCCCCCCGGCTTCCGACGGTGCGGCCCGGGGCGCGCCCTCTGATTGGCGAGCTCAGTAGAAGCAGTCGCCCATTGGGGTAAGCGACTGTCCTTCCCTCATCTTTTCCAATCGGGAAGAGGAATCCCGCGGGCGGGGCGCGGGTGGGCGGGGCCCGGGTCTTCGGGTAGGGCGCGGAGCCTCTAGCGAGTGGCGGAGCCCGAACTTTGAGGCCGGCTCCTGCGTCCCCCGATTGGGCGGCGCTCCCGGCGGAGGCGTGTTCCGATTGGCTGCGGAAGGCCACCTGCTCCGGGCGTTCCGCGCCTGTCCCTCCCGCCTCCTGGCTCCTATCGGTCACGTGGGTTGCGATTCGCAGCGCTGTTTACGCTTCCGTAGCGCTGAGGGGCCGCTCTCGGCTGTGCGGCAGCGGCGCTCCCTGCGTTGTGAGCGTGGGGGCCGGGCCAGGGCGGGCAAGCGGGCGGTGCCCCGCGATGGCCCTGGGTGCCGGCGGCTCGGCGGGTCGCGGGTCGCGGTGGGGAGCAGCGTGACTCCGCCAGTCCGCCGGGGGGCGCCGCATGGGGGCGGGGGCCGCCATGGAGGGGGTGCTCTACAAGTGGACCAACTACCTGAGCGGTGAGTTACTGCCGGCGCTGAGCCCGTGCGCGGGGCTGCGCCGGCATCCCGGCTATTAGCCGCGCTGCATAGGGATGTGTTTGCTGGCTCTAGGGCAGCGCTGCCTCCGGGCCCCCCTTCGGATGGCCCCGGTGTTCCCGGTGCTCTACCACATTGCCATGGTCGGACGCTGGAGGAGGCGTTTAACTCGCCGTAGGTCTCAGCTCTGTGTGGGGCGGCGCCCGGGGCTGGGCGTGTTCTGCATGGTGTCCGCACTGGAGCCGGGTGGTTTGGGGTGCGCGGGCGCTGTCCTGCCTGGTGCGAACATCTCTGTGGTTTGTTGGAGCAGTTTGACGGTCAGAGCAGAACAGCCGCGATCTTGACACGGGAATGTGCGGGGTTTGCTGGCCGGTGAGGGCGGGGGGGCTGCCGCCCAGCCTCAGTGAGCTGCTGCCAGGCTGAACAGCTGCACCCCTCCGGATAGTGGGGAAAGGCTGGGGAGTCCCAGTTAAACAAAGGAAAAGCTGAAAGGCGAGCGATGAATTCACGTGGCAGGGGGATGGGGCTGGATTTGCTGGTGCGCTGGAAGGTCGCCCTTCAGGCAGTAGGTGCCCGAGAGGGTGATCAGAATGTGGCAGGTCCCAGAGAACAGACGTAAGTTTTACCTTTTCTTAGTTATTATTTGTGGATGCTCTTGAATTAGAGTGTGTGGCAGTAGGAGCAGCCACTCTTGGATTTTCCATTTGGATTGCCTAACTCGGGCAGTGTTATTAGTTCTTTCCTCAAAGTCAAAACATCCATGGTCCACTTGATCTACGGCTTTATGTTTTGGCTTTCTTTGCATTGCTTAGTGCTGGGATATATTTGAAACTCCTGCACTCACTTTTGTGCCATGAAACCAAGGGAATGTGTGTCTCTGGGAACCCCTGTGTGTGTGTGTATGTAGATCACAGAATTATTGAGGCTGGAACAAACCTCTAAGATCATCAAGCCTGTGACCTAACGTCACCACATCAGCTATGCTAGGGCATTAAGTGCTGCATCCAGTCTTTCCTTAAATGCATCCAGGGATGGTGACTCCACCACTGCCCTGGGGAGTCCATTCCAATGTCTGATCACCCTTTCCTTGAGGAAGTGCTTCCTAATATCCAACCAAGCCCTTCCCTGGTGCAGCTTCAGGCCCTGCCCTCTTGTCCTGTCACTAGTTGCCTGGGAGAAGAGCCTGACCCCCACCTGTTTAAAACTTCCCTTCAGGTAGCTATGGAGAGTGGTAAGGTTCCCCCTGAGTTGCCTCTTCTCCAGGCTAAACAACCCCAGCTCCCTCAGCCTCTCCTCAGAGACCTTCTCTCTGGTCACTTCCCCATCCTCGTTGCTCCTCTGGGCCCACTCCAGTCCCTCAATCTTTTTCTTCAAGTGAGGGGCCCAGAACTGCCCCCAGTACTTGAGGGGAGGCCTCAAAGATGCCCATCTGGCCTTTGGCGTTGTAGCACTTGTGCCTGAGGATGTGTAGGATCAGATGGACTTGTGTTCTCTCTCAGTGGTAACAAGAAGACCACGAATCAGAAATATTCCAGTTCCATCAGAACTGTTGTTGTGGGGTTTTTTGCCCCTCACGTTGACTTTGAACCAAAGGATGATGCTTCGCAAACCTCAGGTGAATGCAGACTGAAGGAATCCGTTTTGGGGGTGTGAGATGTGCCTCACCTGAAAACAGAACAAACTTCTCTCAGCAGAGGAAATGAAGTGAGGAGGATCGAAGTGTCTTTTGAGTTCTTAGCTGGAACTGGCTCTTCTAGGAAGTGAAATCGTCAAGGTTCTTGGGCCGTAGAAGGCCTGTCTGGTGTGTGTTTTAGAACAGGAAATTTGATGTTCTGCCAGCTGACTTACGCTTACATGTGCTTTCTTTGTCTTAAAATGAAGACTTCCTGCCCTGAAGTGAAGATGCAAACTGAAATTAAAGAATCGTGCTGGAACAGTATTTTAGCAGTAGCGTGACGCTGGGCGGCGAGAGACAGGAAAGCCTCCTCTTGGGGATTAAGGGGAGCGAGAGGGTTCAGTGGGTCATCTAGAGGAGTATTTCTGCCTGTGTTCTGCTGCCAATGTGCTTTTCCTCTTGGTTGAGGTTAAGTAGTCTGGTGCTGTGTTATGTAAATAACGTAGAAGGTGATGTAGAGAAGATGCCTGTCATCTCCCTACGTCGGTGTAGGCTGCGTTAGTGACACAGTGCCGATGGAAACACGCACGGCAGATATTATAATGCCCTTTCCTCATCGTTCTGAGGACACACCTTTGTTTCATAGTCAGAGATAAGACAGTCACTAAACAACAACCTTAAAACTGTAGTAAAGGAGAACTGCTTTCATTTCTTGACCTGAGAGAGGACTTGATGAGACTTTGGTGGCAATCTAGTCTTTGAGAGATTTCATTTGGTTTCATGACAGTAGTCATTCTGCTGTGGTTGGGAGAGGTCAAGTCCACATCAACATATTTCCCCTGGCCTGTGGGTTGGGAGCTATTGGTGATCAGGTAGTTAAGACAACAAGAGTATCTCAGAATTAGGTAACACATTTGTCTTTCTCTGGGCAAAGGGCAAAGAAGTCACAGTGCGACTGCCAGCGACCGAAAGACAGATTAGCTTGCGTGCTGCTCAAACAAGATTTCATAGTAAATGCACTTGTTTGCTTTCTAGGCTAAATCAAATTAACATTACTTGGTTTCTGCTTGGAGGTAGTTTTTCCTTACGCTATTAATTCTACACTGACTTTGTTTTCTATGTGCAGGGCTCTCAGTACAGCCTCTGAAATCTCTGAGCACAGACAACTGAGGATTTGAGAGTTGGCCAACAGATAGTGATTTCTTTGTGTGGGATTTTTGTTTAAGTTCAAGTGTGCCAGCTTTGGGTCAGACCTGCAGACACACAGGCTGTGAAAAATCTACTTAAGAACAAGCATTCACAGGCAGTAAGTGTGTCACAGAATCACAGAACACTAGGGATTGGAAGGGACCTCGAAAGATCATCCAGTCCAATCCTCCTGCCAGAGCACGATCAGCTAGAGCAAGTTGCACAGGAACATATCCGGGGGGGTTTTAAACATGTTCTGAGATTGCTTTTGTCTGTGTTTCATTCTTTGAGAAACTTTATCTAGTGTTAGCTTTGCTTGGTGTAAAGGTTGTGGAGGCTTTGAATGTGCTTATGAAGCATGGGAAAGGGACTAGCAGTACTGCTGGTTGTATGTAGGCACTAGGTAGATGGGATGATAAACACTTCACCCTGTACCTTTCCTGTAGCTCCTCAGTCTCTTGTGCCACTGCCTGTGGGCTTGACTGATCATAAAGCATTGTGGTGTGGTCAGCATCGCAGTCACGTACTGCAGTGTCGCAGGAGATCTGATCTCAGCCCAGGGAATGCTGCTTGTAGGGCAGAGAAGTGAGAATGGAGGTGAGTGGTAGGTGAAGACTGCTGTTTGTTGTTTGGAATCCCTCCAACTGAATTCAGGCTGCAGCTCACGCTCTTTGTGAGTTTGTCTTCTGATCAATAAGAGAAATGTCTGTAGTCACTGGAGATTTCCTTGTCAAAATAGTCAGCGATGTTGATTTCTTACCAGGTTTGTAGAATGAGTAAGCTGTTATTGACCCACAGGGAAACGGAGCGTGGAGTTGGGGAATACATTCCTCTAGTGGTGCTTTCAGGTTGATTTTTCTGCTGCAGTTCAATTCAGTGCACATCTTCAGCACAGACTTCCCTTACCCAGGGTTACTGACTGCAGGTGGGATCGCTGCGAACTCTGGAAGAGGTAATGTGTGCCAGCCCTTGGCTTGGGGATCAAAGGCAGCTTTGTCATTAGAAAGAAAAGTGTTGACTGCCTTCATTCACTGACCTACCTGCTCCATTAAATGGCTTTGATCACTTTTCCTGGTATTTAAATATTCAATTCCTTAATTATGCAGAGCAGCTCTCACTTACTCATCTTCCTTGAGGCATGAACCCTCATGTTAGTGACGTGGCATCGTACCACTTCCCAGAGTCAACTCTCCCCATCTTCCCATGAGCAATCACCTGCTCTCAGTTCATTGTTGTGCTCTGAATTCCTTTCAGCTTATCCCAAGAGGCCAAGAGCCAGCATAAAGCACTAAAGTTAAGCTTTCATATAAAACTCAAAGTTACTCTTATCTCTAATGTTTCAGAATTCCATAACAAACTTGGTGGGGGAGCTCCAGGAAATATGAAAGAGCATTAGTAGCCTGAATCTACACGCACATAATGTTGCCTAGAATGAGGCTTTGTTTGGAAGTTTGATTGAAGAAATCTGACCTTTTAGCATGGGGGACACATACGCTTCAGGTTGATGTCAGGATCTGGAAATAAGGTCCTCTGTTTGGATTTGGAAGGGTCACACTTAGATAAACATTTGGTTCCACAAAGTTTTTGCTACTGTTTTCCTCTTCATAGGATCATACGATGGTAGGGGTTGGAAGGGACCCAAGAGATCATCGAGTCCAACCCCCCTGCCGGAGCAGGACAAAACTATCTAACACAGATCACAGAGGAACGCATCCAGGCGGCCTTGAAAGTCCCCAGAGAAGGAGACTCCACGACCTCCCTGGGGAGTCTGTTCCAGTGCTCCGTGACCCTCACAGTAAAGAAGTTCCCCCTTGTGTTGAGGCGGAACCTCCCCTGCTGCAACTTACACCCATTGCTCCTTGTCCTATCACAGGGAGCAAGTGAAAAGAGCCTGTCCCCCCCCTCCTGGCCAGTCTTCAGATACTTATAAACATTGATCAAATCTCCCCTAAGTCTTCTCTTCTCCAGACTAAAAAGCCCCAAGTCCCTCAGCCTCTCCTCATAAGCCATGCCCTCCTGTCCCCTAATCATCCTCGTAACCCTCCGCTGGACCCTCTCCAGTAGATCCTTGTCCCTCTTAAACTGGGGGGCCCAAAACTGAACACAGTACTCAAGATGAGGCCTCACCAGGGCAGAGTAGAGGGGGAGAAGAACTTCCCTCAATCTGCTGGACACACTCCTCCTGATACACCCCAGGATCCCATTGGCCTTCTTGGCCACCAGGGCACACTGCTGTGCCATGGTTAACCTGTTGTCCACCAGGACCCCCAGGTCCCTCTCCACAGGACTGCTTTCCAGTAGATCACCTCCCAGCCTGTACTGGTGGAGTTTGTTATTCCTCCCCAGATGCAGGACTCTGCACTTGTCCCTGTTGAACCTCATCTGGTTTCTCTGTGCCCAGCCCTCCAGTCTGTCCAGGTCTCTGTGGATGACAGCACAGCCCTCAGCCGTATCAGCCAAACCTCCCAGCTTGGTGTCGTCGGCAAACTTGCTGAGCAGACACTCTGTGCCCTCATCAATGTCATTCTTTTTAGATGTCAATCTTCTTTTTAGCCTTTGGGTATAGTCCAGGTTATGACTGTTATCAGTCCAGCTTTCCTGGAGGTGAACTTAACCAACCAAGCTTTTTGTTGCCTTCAGGGCAGTGATCTGTCCAGTATTAGTGACTGTAGCTGCTCTCTGAGACCAGGATTAGATGTGTGACTGAGTCTCCTCAGTCCTGTTGACACTTCTCACCCTGGATGCTTCAGGGACTGGTTACTTCTACCTCTTTGGATTTTACATAATTGTGTTTGTGTGATTTAACCTTCTCATCTCCCTCCCCTTGCCTCTCTTTTTCTTCATGCAGCAGTCTTGTTCTTGTCACACCTTTCTGGACTTGAGTAATGTGCTTGCAGCAGCAAAGTTTGATAATGCTGCAGAAGTGGAAATGGATGTCCCCTGTCTCCTCTGTAGGTGCTGGAGCAGTGCTGCAGAGCCTGCATGGTGCAGTGGGTACTGCCAGGTGTGCTGCAGTACCAGAGCCTCTGCATTCAGTCCTCCTGCACCAAGAGAAATAAGTGGTCACGGGGGATGGCTGCATAGGACAGAAGAGAGAGGTGTGGCAGGATGTTTGGTGCTGAAGAGACACGCCACCTGGTATCTGTATGTGTTTACTTGCATTCATTTTGTTGGCTCAGTCTAGCCTGATAACCACCCCTCAGGGGCTCAGAGCAGGGATCTGCTTATTTGCTGGGGCTGGAAAGTATAAAGAGAGGAAAGAAACTCCCTGGAGCTCTGAATGATTTGAATTATTGTGCCTGAGCAGTGGCCTGGATTGTTGAACTTTTGCCTCTGTGACTGTCACTTGCCTCGATCCCCTCTCTGCCCTTCATCCTTTCGCTGTGTCCCCTTCCAAAACGCCTGACTGCTGGTGTATTGATTGTGCTCTGTGTCTCAGCAGGTCACTGGCATAAAATCATTTGCAAACAAAACCGCATCCCCTGCGATGGCAGGATGCTTTGTCAGTGCTGCTAGCACTGTCCTGACAGCTGTGATTGAAATGAGGGTGGGTTTTGTGGGACCCTCTCCCTCCCATTTCAGTGAGACTCACTGTGTTGAAGCCAGTTCTAGCTGCTGTTTGTTTCACTTGAACTTCTAGTGTCCTTTAAATGAGTGCTTTAAAGGTGATCCTGGTTTTGGAGTGCTAGATCTATACACTTGATTACCTTTAGGAGCTTTTGCTGTTGACTCCTGCTGCTAATATGCAGAGTAAATTGCAATGTGGGTATTTCTGGAAGCTGTACTTCCAGAGAGGTGAGAGGAGAGGTGTGAGTTGGCACTCATCTGCCTTCCTCCTGTCCCTCAGGGACTCAGAGTGGCTCTTTATCCTGTCCAGTTGCTTCACTGCTGAATGAAGTCTGCAGAACGTGTCCCAGCCCCTGGGATTGTCCTTCCCAGAGGACTGGGTACCCTTAAGAGACTGTCTGGAAAAAAAAAACAGGCAGCAGTTTTGGGAGCAGATGCCTTCCATCACTATTTAACCTGCTTGGTCTGTGTAAGATGCTCTTGCTGAATGCTCTTCCTGGCTAGAAACCTGGTGGTGTCAGACAGCATGTGGGCAGGTGGGCTGAGCTCAGTGGCTTGTTAAGAAGCGCACTGGGAGATTCAGCGCGGACGCGTTGCGGGGACGCCCACAAACCCAGACAGCAGCAGCTATCAGGAAAATGCAGATTTATTGCAACCAGAGCTCCTGGTGCCCGAGCAGCGCACAGGTTCGGATGGTGGTCGGGAAGCAGCAACGTTCCTGAACTTTAAGGAGTGCTCCAAGAAAAGGTGATCCAAGATGTGGCACGCGCCCACGTGTTCGTAGACTTGCATCAGCCCTGACCGGGGGGGAAAGGCATACTGGATTTCTCTTGTTTCCAAGATGCCAGTGCTGTCTTGGTGCTGTTTGAGCTGAATTTTCGGTGTATTTCATCTGTCTTGTCAGTCACTGACACAACACCGGTGGAAGCTGTGGGTCTTCTGCACTCAGGTGCTGTGAGAGGGAGTGGTAGGTGGTGGTAGGAGGAACACATAGTGCAGCTTACTTTGGCCAGGGTGGGGTGCAAACACTTCTTGTTCTTGTTGTAAGATGTTTGAGACTATGAGAGTGCAGTATGGATCCTAGCTTCAGGCATAAGAAGAGGTACCTCAGAGATAGAAATCCCTTTGATCCAATGGTGACTGTGGCTTCAGATCCTTCTTACTGGGTTCCTTCACTGTCTGCAGACAGGTCCTTATCTTGCCCAGTTGCAGCCACTGTTGACCCTTGTACCCTCTTTATCTTCAGGTTTGTTTCCTTCTCCGGGGACTCCTTCTTGACACGTTCTGTACCAGTTCAGCCATGTTTCTAGGACAGTTTACAGGGAAAGAATAAAACTGATCCAACCCATGAACTGGGCTCATGGAAGTGTCTGTGGGTGTCTTTGCTGCTTTGGTTTTGGGTGTGGGTTTTTGGTTGGTTTTATTTCACTGCTCTTTGCTTGTCTGCGACTGTGAAGCTCCTGTAGCTGAAGATTGTATCCCTGTTGCACTGACATGATGTGTCAGCCACACTCTATTTTTAGCTGGTTGTTCAGGATAACCTTCCTGTGGCTGCTGACTCAGAGTACCAGGTGGTTAGTGCATCTTCTGACACAATCTTGCCTGGATTTTTTTGCTCAATTATTTTCCTTTTGCAGTGTTTAATTACTTTCCTTTTACAAACCTGTGTTTTCATGCAGATACTCTGTTCTCAAAATCTGCTGTCCTCGTTAACAGTTGCCTGTCACAGTCTTTTCAATAGGTTCTGCAAAAGGAGTCTGTCAGAAAAACCCCCCAGAACCAAAAACTCCAGCCAGCCAACCCAAAATGCATTGACTCATCTTTACAATATATTAACAATCCATGGACTCTCTACGTATTTGTCTGCGTTGCTTAGGGGGCTGGTTAAAGAGCACTTTCTGTGTCAGCTCACTGACTGCACAGCCTTTGACTGCTGGGGTGCAGTCTGGCTGAGCTCAGCTGCAGTCGCAGGCTGTAGGACCATGGCTGCAATGATTCACGTGCAGCAGCAGGGTCTGCAGGCTTGTCTTGGCCGCGGCACTGTGCATTACTGAAAGGATTGGTTGGGTGCAGTGGAGTGTCTGAAGCAATTAGCTGCTTCTCTGTGCTGCACAATCGCCTCCTTTTCCTGCGAGTTCCTCCATATCAATAGTGACTGTTGGGATAGATTCTTCATTTTGGTGCCACGACAAACAAAATACTCTTGCTGTGGTTTGTGTTTTTTTCTTACTCTTGCAATTTGTTTCTCCTCTCCTGTATAAAATAAGGAGGTATTGAGGGTCCTTTCACAGAATCATTAGGGATTGGAAGGGACCTTGAAAGATCACCTAGTCCGTTCCACCTGCCAGAGTAGGATCTGGGGTTTTGTCTCACCTGGCTGTTCTCTCTCTGGGCATCCAGAAGTGCAAGTCACTAATCCAAGGTTACTTTTCATGGGGACAACACAAGAGTTGCAAGAGCTATTGAGAATTGCTGCTTTGAAAGACTCTGTTCAGAAATCAAGGACATCCACCTCTGTATCCTCCTTCTCTTCATTTGTAGGAGTTTCTTGGCAATTGCTTTTCAAGACAGGTTGCCTAATCTTTCCCACAAAAGGAGGAAGGCATATAAGGCAAGAGAGTTGGGATGGCTTTTGGAAGGAGTGAAGATGTGGGTTGAGGAGTGACAGAAAGAGTTGAGGGGTGGTGGGCTGAAAATGTGGCTCTGGGAGAGAGAGTGAGTCAGTGATGCTGGATTGGAGACACTGCTGGAAGTTAAAGATGACACCTGCGGAACACGCCGCTGAGGTCAATCCGCGTGCAAACAGCGTGTAGCTGTCAGCAAGGAGGGCCTTGGTGTACAGCATCCAGATGTGCCCAAAAGTCTCACTCCTTCAAAGTGTTCAGTTTTGATGAGAGTGAAACTTTGGGGCCTCATGTGTAGTCAGTCCCACATGACAGAGGCGGTGGAACTGCAGTGGGGAGAAGTTACTAAGAAAAGCAGTTTTGTTTTTCAGGCTGGCAGCCTCGGTGGTTTCTTCTCTGTGGTGGCATCCTGTCCTATTATGACTCCCAGGAAGACGCGTGGAAAGGTTGTAAGGGAAGCATCCAAATGGCCGTGTGTGAAATCCGAGGTAACTGAGATACAGTAACGCTCAGCTGCACCGCGTTCGTCCAGCTCAAGATGAGATTTCAGGTCACAGAGCTATCTGCTGGCTTGATTTCTTTAATTTGTGTTTGTAGTCATTCTATTACTTAGTCTGTATCATGGAATCAGAATCACTAGGGATTGGAAGGGATCTTGAAAGATCATCTAGTCCAATCCCCCTGCTAGAGCAGGACCACCTAGACCAAGTCATGCAGGGTTTGCAGGTGGGGCACTTCTCATGAGCCATGGTGGAACATCACACAGCTTCAAAAGACTCTTCATAAGCACAACCCTGCATAAGTTTCACTTCTGGGCCTGCTCATTCATATTGGATTACTTGCCAAATCTCAGGTTCAGTTATGGGCTGGCAAGCTGCAAGAGAGGCTTGTCAGAAGAGGATGCCAACTCCTGTACGGGCCCCCAGATGTCAGACTTGCCTTTCGTAGTCTTTTGTCCCACAGCTCAAAGAGAAGTTGTAAAGTGGCAGCAGAGTAAGTTAGGGGTGGTAGATTCCTCCTTTCATTACTGTTTATCTGCCACCTAACCTGTCTGTGGGGATGGTCGTTTGGCCTGGGACGGGCTGAGGGGCCGCTCTGAAATCTGTTGCTTCCAGTTCATCCTGCAGATAACACACGAATGGACCTGATCATCCCAGGGGAACAGTACTTCTATCTGAAGGCACGAAATGCAGTTGAAAGGCAGAAGTGGCTGGTTGCACTAGGAACTGCCAAGGCCTGCCTGACCGACAGCAGGACGCAGAAGGAAAAAGGCAAGAGCGCTGTTTTGCTGGCACGTGCTGGTTGAATCTTATTTCCCCATCCTTGCCTTAGTAAATCATAGAAACACACAACTGTTCAGGTTGGAAAAGATCTTTAAGATCATCAAATCCAACCATGAATCTACTCTACCAAGCCCACTGCTAGACCATGTCCCTATCTACATGACTTTGAAACACATCCAGGGATGCCGATTCAACTACCTGCCTGGGCAGCCTGTTCCAGAGCCTTTCAATAGAGAAGTTTTCTGTAATGTCTAATCTAAACTTCCCCTGGTAAAGCTTGAGGCCCATGTCAGTTGTTACTCATTGCTTGTGAGAAGAGATCAACACCCACTTCTCTAGAGCCTCCTTTTCTTCAGACCCAGCTCCCACAGCTGCCCTTTCTAAGGCTTTAGAAGGCTGTTAAGGTCAAATGTCGTATGCTTGCGACTTAGAAACTTTCCAAAAACAGGTACTTCAAGATTTATTGTAATAAACCTAACTGTGTGTGTTTTGCTTTTAGAGTTCACTGAAAATACAGAAGCCTTGAAGACTAAAATGTCTGAACTCAGACTGTACTGTAACCTCCTAGTTCAGCAAGTACATAAAACGAAGGAAGCCGGCACGTCTGCTGTGTCAGAAACAGAGGTACAGCTCTCTTCTTGATGTTGATGGGAAGGGTGATCAGACTCTGGAAAGGACTGCCCAGGGAGGTGGGCGAGTCCTCACCCCTGGAGGTGTTTGAGGACAGACTAAACATGGCACTTGGTGCCGTGGTCTAGGTGATTGTGGTAGCCACAGGCTGGGCTGGATGATCTTGAAGGTCTTTTCCAGCCTCAGTAATTCTGTGATTCTGTGAAGTACAATCATATTGAGCTGCTTGTAGCAAGAGGCTGATGGAGTGGTGATGCTGTGAGGGGCTACAGCCCCATGAATATGTGGTGCCAGTTCTGACACGTCACATTTTAGTTAATGTTAAACAGAAATCATGACTCCATCAGTTGTGGGCTTTGCAGACATCACTTGCTCCAAATGGGTGTTTTGTGGTGAGTCCCTTTCTCCCAACTGGGTTTCTTCGCACAGAGTGAGATCGATATGGGAGCTCTGTTAAAATCGACCTGTGACACCTTCCTGAAGACTCTTGAAGAATGTATGCAGATTGCAAATACTGCCTTCGCTTCCGAATTGCTGCATCAGACCCCACCTGGATCCCCACACTTGGCAGTCCTCAGAACAAACAAGGTAGTGACCAGCACCAATTCTGGCATCCTTGGCGTGGATGTGAAGGCACCTTTCTCTAAAGCAGCATTTTTAGAATCGGGGAAATGCATTTTTATCCATGTTACAGCTATTTCTTAGGGGTTGGAAGTGAGGTAGGGCCATTTTTTAATAAGCAAAGACCAGTCTCTTAACTTCTGATGATAGGGGAGAGTTACTAACTAATGACCGTATGGTAAGTTCATTCGTTGTGGGAGCTTCCAGCAACTGGGCTCCTCAGTTCAAGACAGACACAGAGCTGCTGGAGAGAGTCCAGTGTAGAGGCACCAAAGATGATGGAGTGAAGATCTCCTTGATGAAGAAAAGCTGAGGGAGCTGGATCCCTTTAGCTTGGGAGGAAAAAAAAGGAGACTGAGGGGTGACCTCATGGGAGTCAGGAGGATGGAGCCAGGCTCTGCTCAGTGGCATCTAATGATAGGACAAGGGGCAGTGGGTGTGAGCTGGAACAGAGGAGGTTCCATGTAAATATGGGAGGGAGCTTCTTCCCAGTGAGGGTGACAGAGCACTGGAAGGGGCTGCCTGGAGGGGTTGTGGAGTCTCCATCTCTGGAGACATTTAAAACCCACCTGGACATGTTCCTGTGGGATGCTCTAAGTAATCCTGCTGCGGTGGCAGGATTGGACTAGATGATCTTTCAAGGTCCCTTCCAATCCCTAATGTTCTGTGATTGCGTGAGACACCACCAGGAGCTCATGAGATTCTTTTTGATAACAAGAGCACTTTCTGGCATCGTGGATCCACAGCCACATGGGCAAAGCAGAGCATCTCTGGCAAACAGCAGATGAAGGTGCATGTGGGAAGGCAGATACATCTCCACACCTGGGAAGTGAGATTATTTCCCCACGCTTGGTATCTGCCCTCACATTTTTCCTACTTCTTAGTAAGTTTTTGATTCGGCAAAGAAGGCATCGTTCTGAAACCCCTCGCTTGCCCACGCGCTGTTTCTTTTCCACGTGCTGTGTGATGTCTCACTTGGCACTTGCTAGCTGGCTCCTGAAAGAACTTTATTGGTTTTCCTTTCAGTATTTGAGCAGTGTATAGTACTGTAGCACCTTTCTTGTGTTAGTCTGTAGTCTGCCTCCAGGTCAGAGAGTTAGTGAGCCTGTGCATAGCTTTTCAGCTTTTGTTCTTTTGCTGGCTCCAGCTTGTCTTCAACAAAACGTGAAGTTAGATAGAGTCTTCTTGCTCTAAAGGATGTTCTCACTTCTCTCTACAGATAAAGCACTCTGTCTTGTCCAGTCATGCGTCCACAGAAAGGTACAAGAAAAGTCTTTACTGTCCATCTCTTCCTGTTTTGTTTATTGTCAGTCTCTTTCTGTTCTACCAAAACAAACAACAGAGAACAAACTATGTTTTTGTTCTTTCCATAGTGACTCTGATATTACTAGACGCAGATGGAGGCAGAACTGTACTGCTCTGGAAGCAGGCACCAGAAAAAGGAGCTGGCTCACCCCTCTTCATGTCTCTCCTGTATCAGCCCCTTCCCCTTTATTATTCTCAGCTGTCTACTTGGTGACTTATTGCTCAGTCACCAGCCAGCTCTCTTCCACTTTAGTGCTCTTTCCTGCATCTTAGGTTCCACTTCATCAACTCAGATAAAATGGTTGATGGGGAGCAGGATGTGATCTATAGAGTAGGAGGTAGAATTATGTATTTTAAAATACTAATGAAGGCATGTTATTTCCTTTAAATATAAATATATATATTTTTTAAAAAAATATAAATTATATATATTTTAAAATACTAATGAGGGCTGTGATACCTGTCTGTGACTTTCTTTTTTGCTCTAAATTTGGTTTCTTTACTATCCCTCTTTTTAATCTATTCCAGTGTATCCCATCTCCAAATCCTACTTGCTGCAAAGAGCTGCCTGGTTTCTTGTAGCATGTTCAACAGGTTCTCTAGCTCAGAGCAGCCTGTGACAGCCTAGAATTTGTGTCAGCTCCTTTCCTGTTGTTGTTGGTTGTGTGTTTTTGCAGGAAGCAGCTTACCCAGCAGTGTTTTATGCACTAACCATTATTCTTCCCTTTCTGCAGGCAGGTGGAGTTGAACCCTTGTGAAAATGGCTCTGTAAAAGCAGAAATTAACCATCAAGAGAAAACCCTCATTAAAAGTCTGGAATGTTTAAACCTGGAAAGAAATGAGGAGACCAGTGATGCTTCTGTTGAAGATCACGTGGTAGAGGATTTAACGAGTAAACGTACGTACGGGCTTTAATCCAGAGTCGTTGCTCTGAGTGTAGATGAAGAGAGATCTGTAGGCTGACTCTGAGAGTGCTGACACCTTGCTTCCCCAGAGAGGGAATGTCAGTGTGTTTTAGTCTAATATCTGCCCAGGGTCACGACTTCCCAGCATAGCTGCTGCCCCTGTTGATAGCTAGCTTGGACCTGAACGACGAAGGAAACGGCAAGCTCTTTCTTAGAGGAAGAATTGGAGGTGTCTCTGGATGCTGACTGACGTGCGTAGCAGTACAGCCTGACAGACCTTGAGCCCTTCTAGCACTGTGGGCAGGTAGGTTGTTACTCCCAGAGGCTCTCCACTGGCAGTGCTGACACCTCTGCTAGGAGGTAGGTCTGCAGCATCATAAGGGAGGCGTTGAAGCTCTGGGTGCCCCTCTGGGAGGGACTGACCTTGAGGTCGCTCTTGATAAATCTGTGTGGAAAATGAACCCTTTTCCCACAAGTGAGCTGGGAACTGCCTTATTCCTCCCACTGCTGCCTTAACAGCATGAAATGTAGGTTCATGTGAGGCTGCAGCAAATCACTGAAGTAACTGTAAGATTTCACCCAACCCAGCTGAATTGTGAAGCTGTAGCTGTACTTAGTTTGGTACTAAATCTCTGCCACACGTGGTAAACGTGCACACAGCAGCCTCTGGCATCACAGCAGGGATCATCTAAGCAGCCACTTTCCTTATCAGAAGGACCAAAGAAGTCACTGTTGTTTTTTTGCTGTTGAATCATAGAATCATTAGGGATTGGAAGGGACCTCAAAAGATCATCTAGTCCAATCCCCCTGCAGCAGCACTGAGCTGCTCTGTCAGCGCTGGGGACGTTGCAGCCGTGTTAGGAGTCATCTTTCCTTCAAGGAGATGTGTCTGCTCCCTGCTGCTCTTCTCTGTCCTCGCTGAGAATGTGTGGGCTCACCTGCACTGGAGCCTGGTGCTTCATCAGATTGGACTGGATGATCCTTCGAGGTCCCTTCCCATCCCTAATGATTCTAAATGCAGTCTGAGGACCTGGCAGGACCTGTGGGCTGGAGTCTGACCCCGGGTGCTGATGGGGAAGGCTTTTCAACTTGCATGATGTGATCTCAATAGAAATTTGGTTTCCTTCAAGTTGAGAGCATCTCCATGAGCAGTGTGGATGACAATGTGGATATGTGGCCATTTTCTTTCACTGTTTCTGTTTTTCTTGTGTCTCCTACAAACTCAAGGTGTTAAAGAGGCCAGAGAGAGCAAACTGCAAGCTGTAGAGAGCTGTGGTGCCCACGAGCTGCTGCAGTTGGAAACGGCTTCTTTAAGTGGACTGACTCTGTGTGAAGAAGATGGAAGCGAAGACGATTCTCCTACGTTCTTCAGTGTCATGAGCAATAGGTAGCACAGACCTCAGAAGATTTAATGAAACTTTTAATTGTTAATTGACTCTTCCATCTGTGAGGCAATGTTTGCCAGGAGTATTTAACAAGACCGCAAGCAGCACAGTAATTGAGGAAGATATCCTCTGTAGAATTAGCTGTACGGAGTGGGGTGGGGAGGCTTTGCCTTGTTTGTAACTGCAGGCCTACGTCTGCACCACCCACTGTCTGCTTCCTGCAGTGAGGTTCTTGAATCTAAAGGAGCAAAACCCGTGTTGGTGCTTCTGTGTCTATAAGTTTAACCTCTGTGTGAGTGAGTTGGGCATGGAAGGTAGCTTTGCCTTTAGAAACGGCACCGAAGGAGCCGGTGAGGTAATGGTTTCTGTCTGCTTGTTCTGAACACCAGGTTCAGTGACATCGAACTTCGGGAGGAGGAGGGCATACCGACAGAACAATTCCTGGAGTCCTGTTATGCAATTGTGCCTGTGCTGGGTGAGCAGCCACTTCTTTTCTTCTGACTGCTTTTGACTGCTGCCATCTGTGAGAAAAGGTGGAGCAGTTCCTTTGGAGAGTTAGTTTCTTTGCTGAAGTGAAAGAAACAGTTCAGCAGAAGCAATTTGTACCAGAGGATGTTTCTTACTCCCTCTCCTTGTAGAGAAGCCACTTTGACTTAGATGGGTCCCGTACATAAGCTCTGGTGGAGTCTGTGGTCTGTCTGGACCAACAGCAGTGTGGATGCCTGACACATCCACCATCAGCTGTGTGATTTTTTTTTCCCCAAAGGTTTCTGTGTCCAGCTAGTGCAGCCCTCCACCTGCTTGTCCCCATCGAACGGGGCAGGCTTCAGTTCACACCGTGCATCCAGTTCCTCTCATGTCATGTAAAAGGATTGTTAAGAGAGTAATGAATTAAATGTTGCTAAGACATGAAGACTGGAAAACCTTTTGTGTTTTTGGATTTAAAATTGACTGGATTCAATTTTTTAAAAGACTTCCTTTTCTTTTCTAGACAAGCTGGGACCGACTGTGTTTGCTCCTGTGAAAATGGATTTTGTAGGTAACATCAAGGTAACAGCTGATTCCTAGTGGTGGTTTGTTATTTTTAACCAAAATATCTGTCTTAGGCAGTGAAGCTCAAGAATTTTATGGTGGGAGTCAACACTGGAAGGCTGTTTGGTAACGTTCTCGTTTATCAGATCAGCATGCGGACGTGTCCCTGGTTCGGTACCAACACAGTACCTGCTGTGTTCAGTAGCTCCAGTTGTGCTCAGACTTACCAGAGACCTGATGGACTGCAGAGTAAAACATCTGTTACACTGAGTGTGACTTTTTTTCTGAGCTGAACAGGCTGCAAGTCACAATGGGGTGGTGGAAATCCTGATTTTTAGACTGGCGAACAAAGGAAGGTGGGAAAAGAGCCCCGTTCCTCCGCCAAGTGTGAGGAAGTCCATGTATTAAGACGTAGCTTCTCAGCACGTTGGGGCAGAGCCTGCAGCTTTGGTTCTTGTTCTGGAAGTTCTTACAGCATCAGGTCTGAAGAAGTGAAGTATGTGAGACAAGATGTATTCACGGGTGAAACTTGCCCTAGCTTTTATGTCAGGTGAAAAGCCAAGAACATCTTCAAGACAGATCTTCTGAGAGTGTGCTAAGGAGCAGAGCAAGGCCTGGGGAGCTGTGCAGTGCCTTTGCAAGGAAGAGCACTGCTAGTGTTCGTAGGGTAGTCCACTACTTGCTCTTAAAATCCTAAAGCTTTGCCTTCTGTTCTTCCCTCCAGAAAATAAACCAGAAATTTATAACCAACAAAGAGGAGTTTGATACCCTCCAGAAGATAGTGCTGCATGAAGTGAGTGCAGGCGTGGCACAAGTTAGAAACTCTGCTACGGAGGCTCTCCTGTGGCTGAAAAGGTAACAGTCTTGTATCTGCTTGCACTGTGAGCTTCTAAGATGCCCTGTGAGCTTCTAACATCCCCTCCTAAGATGGGGGGACTTTAACCAGCACAAGCTTATGTATGTGGAACAAACCCTGCTTTCTGCTGGCTCCATCCATCCAGACTGGGTGGGTTGAGGATTAATGTGTTTGTATCGCTGCGTCTTCACACGAAGGCTTGTGAACGCGATTGCAGGCAACCTTTTTCCTCTAAAAGAGCAGTTACAGTGGATGGCTGCTCCTGCTGCACCAGAGCATCAGGCAGGTGGTTTCAGGCTGCAGCAGAAAGTACAGAACCATAGGGTTGGAAGGGACCTCCACATGAGATCTAGTCCAGCTGCCCTGTGACAAGCAAGGCCATCACTCACTAAACCAGATGTTTTAGCAACGTGTTTTACGTTGGACTGGGAGAGAGGCTGGAGTAGGTGGCTGTGTTTTTCTAAATCAGATTGAAAATGGCAGGTTCTTTCTGTGTCTGCTGCATTTCCAAGTTGTATTGCACCTCCGGGGTCTTCGTTATACTTGGGGGTACTTGCTTATAAACACAGTTTGTTTTTTATTTCCTGGGTTCTTCCTGACAGAGGCCTGAAGTTCTTGAAGGGGTTTTTGACAGAAGTGAAGAATGGGGAAAAGAATATCCAAACAGCCCTGAGTAAGTGCCAGCTCCTTTGCTCTTCATGTTCTTTCGAGTTCACGTGCTTGGCTCTTTTCCTTCTTGTTCAGAGCCTCATCCCAGGCATTGACAAAGATGTCAGACTGGACTGGTCCCGAAACCTGAGAGCCCTGAGGGCCACTGCTTGTGACGGGTCTCCAGCTGGATTCACCACCGTTCCCTGGGCTCAGCCATCCAGCCAGTTTTTAACCCAGCGAAGAGCAGTTGCAGGCAGCAGGACATCCTAGATCTTGTGCCTGGTATTTCTTTAATTTGATTTCTTTTGTTCCCCTTTCAGACAACGCTTACGGAAAGACATTGCGGCAGCACCACGGCTGGGTCGTCCGCGGGGTTTTTGCAGTGAGTATTTCTCTTGGGTGTTGATAAAGTCAAAGGTCTTGCTTGTGTGATCTTATGTTGTGTGTAACTGTGTTAAGACTCTGGGCCTGGGGACTCTGAGCTCTAAAATGAATAGATGACTCTGTCAAACCATATTTTAAAGGTGAGGATCGTGGTTATCGCTGTGTTCAGGACTGTGGGGGCTGAACCTGCTCCCTAAGCCTGCTCTGTCAGATTTGACTTCACGCGCGCTCTTTTCATTATGAGCGTTTCGGCAGAGTCTTGCAGGGCTATTAAATGAGGAAGTGAAGGCTTGAGCTTGCTTTTCTGAGGACTGATGTGTCTTTGGAGGGGAGCAGGGAAGAAGGGTTAGTGCCTTAGGAAGCTACCTGGGGGAATGGTTTGGGTTTTGTCCAGTCTGGCAGCTCCCCCTCGTGTCTCTCGCTGGAAGTCGTCAGTGAAACCGCAAATAGAAAGAGGGAAACCTCGTGTGGGCAGTGAGGACAGAGGCTGTGGGCGAAGGAGGAGTGTTGGGGAGAGCTTTTTAAGGAGCATTTTAAGAATGGGACTGAAATGCTGACATGGGAGCTCCTCTAACAAACTGCACTTGATCTGGATGTATGTTTCATTACTTTCTAATGGACACCCCCTAAAACTTTGGCCTCTGAAGATGCCTTGAATGAGGGGTCCTCGCAGAGATGCTAGAAACCTTTTTAGATCTGAGCTTCCCTCGCAGCTACGAACTCTAACAGGTGCATGTACCCATAAGGGCACTGAAGCTGTGCGGTCCGTGTGCAAGGAGGGAAGTCTTAGAAGTTCTTTGTGGCTTCACTTTGCTTTCTTTGTCTGTTCTGTTTCCAAAGTCTAAAAGTTTTGGTTCCTCTCCCAGTTAGCTTTAAGGGCAGCTCCAACGTACGAAGACTTTGTGGCAGCTCTGTCTGTAGAAGATTGTGAGCCTCAGCAAGAAACATTTTACAGAGGAATGCAGAGGGACCTCAACATTTATTTACCAGCCATGGAAAAGCAGCTAAGTATCTTGGACACTCTCTATGAAGTACATGGGTTGGAGTCAGATGAGGTGGTATGACTACAGCAAGACCACACCTTACAACTTCAGGGACTCTGTCTGTTAACAAAGATCTCTTTTGTTTTGATCTCCTTTGGACACTGCTTCTGTTCCTTGTACCTTTTCAGAGGGAAGGGTGTTGTGAGTGTGTTTGAGGATGTGTGACTTGTTTTGTGATGCTTGTTTTGTGTCCAGACGTGCAGGTACTGGTTCTCTTTGGGTCATGACTTTCAGGTGATGAGTGTTTCTGACTGTTCCTCTCTGCTGCCTGTGCATCATCCTCTTCACCTCATAAAGCTAACGGAGCAGAACTGGGCTGTTGCTCCCACTCCTTAGCAGGGCCACGCGTGCAGCGGAGCTGTTGGGACATCGGCACAGCGTCCTGGCAGATGCTGCTGGCTCTGGCTCTCCCGTGCCCTGCGCTCATTCCTGCGATGGCATAAGGAGACAGAGGCAGTGGGTAATTGCTACCCTGGTAGCAGAAAAGGAGGGCAGCTAAATGCCAGCTGTAAGATAGCAGCAAGTTTATCCTTTAATTTGGGTTTGAAGCTTTTTAATGTGGCACTTTCTTACGTGTTAGAGATCTTCACAGGTGTGTGTGGCTGGTGGTCTGAGCTTCCCTTGGAACCAGCCTTTGAAACCGGGTGTTGTGTTCCCTGACCAGCTCCCAGTATGTGCCACACTCTCCCTGTCAGCTCCAACCAGTGGGCCACAAGACTGGCAGAGCCCAGCTAACTTCAACAGTGCTTTGCACAAGCAATCAGAGATCACGTCCATCATCTTAGTTTTAGGATCTAGGGTCTTCTTGTGTCAAATTCATACCCCACCATAGTATTTGCTTTTAAGCTGGGTACAGCTTGTGGTTCAAAAAGCCAACTGCATTAAAAGTCCTCTCTAGGCTGCCACTGTGGGCAGATACTGGATGAAAGTGGGCCCGGGGTGAGTAAAGCATAAGGGAAGCTGGAGTTTGTTATGTGGCCATCACTCATCGGGCTAGTTATAAAGCTTGAAACGATGTAGAAGTCACTGGAAATGAAGATGTGGCCATTCTGCTGCTGCAGACACCACTGTTCTCCTTGGCACTGCTGCTATTCAAATTAATGAAGAAGTCCTTAGCTAGTGATGTGGTTCAGGACAAGGTCTGCAGTTGTGCTGATGACCACACGGCTGCCCGTGAATTGCTCTGGGAAGGAGACCGAGGCCACATTTCCATAAAGCACCAGCTGGCGCGTGGGGAGAGCGGGAACGGGCGACTCTCCTCTGTTCTCCAGCAATTAACCATCAGATCATGACAACCATTGACTTCCCTTGTTGCCCTAAGCTTTTCCAGGAGCAGGAAAAGCTTATTCAGCACTTAGTCTTGGCGGTGTTTTGGGGTTTTCTGGTTGTTTGGTTTCATGAATTAGCAGGAGAACCACTGGTCTGTTAGCAGCGCGTCAGACACAGCGTCTGGTCCAAAGACTGAGGAGGATTGACTCGGTAGGCAGAGAACTTCACAGCTTCAGTGGGTCACTAGCTGCAGCAGCTACTAACATCGGCCGTTCTTCTCTCCTCCAACAAACAAGCAAGCGGTCTGCGGTGCGTAACCTCTGAGCCGCACGGCATCCCGCGTCGTTTCGCTTCTCCACGTGAAGCTTGTCTTCCCGACCTCCAGAACTGGCACTTCAGGACGTTCTCAGGAGACGGTGGTGTCAGGAGACTCCTCTGCACTTACTGCTAAGCAGGGCACTTGGAAGAGAAGGAACCGAGCGCGATCTCCTTGCCTTCAGAGTTTGTACTGCATCATGCACGGCTCTTGCAGGGCGCTGAGCACTTCTGAGACTTACAAATGGAGCTTTCCTGGCCAGGCCAGCCCTGAGAAGGAAACCCATGCAGTCTGTCGCAGAGCCCAGCTCCAAGTTAGATCTCCATGGGGGCAATAGACCAGACGACCAAGTGGGAGCCAACGCGCTGCTGGACTGTCACTGCTTCGTCCTCCTGTGACGACTGCTTGGCAAGCAGAGGGAATTGCTCTGGTTTCATTAATTATGGCCAACAAGCAACTCGCTCTGGGCCTCCACATTGCAGTTGGAGAGCAGGCCAGTGGTTTCTTTTTTATGTGTTTGATTTGCTGGTGGTTGGGGTTGTTTTGCTGGTGGTTTATGCGAGGAACAACTGACCCTCACGCTGCCAGAGGTCCGCGTGACCTGGTGACAGCACCCGTGCTCTGCGCTCCGTAGACTTCACATGAGCTGCTTAAACCGCACTACAGTTTTCTTCTTTCCTGCAAAGAAGTGCTTCTGGCTGGTTCCTTCGGTGTCTAACAGTGGCACCTTCTCAGGGATTTTCCTTAGCCATGGCAAAACGAGAGTGATGGCCGCCGCCTTGCCCTGGGTGGGGAGTGAGGCCGCTTTTTGTGGCGGGAGCACAGCTGAGCGGAGCGCTCGAATAACTTGAGTTCTGCTGCACGACAGGGGGCTGGTATTTATTTTATTTATTCTGTTGTTACCCTTTCTAAAGCAAAATCTGCTGTGGACCCCCCTCTGCTGTTTTAAGACGCCGGCCCCAGTTACGTGTTGAGGTGACATTGTGGTGGTGGAGTGTGTGCGGGATGCTCGAGTGCTTTAGTGTGACCTGAAGGAGTCGCTGCCTCAAAGGAGTCGCTGCCGCGTCCCATCCTGACACTGCTGTGATAAGGGGCTGCCTGTAGCAGCTGCACTTGCAGTTGAGGGGCCACACACCTTCACTTAAAGCATCATCAGGGTTTAGGTTACAGCTGTGCTCTTTCAAGTGGTTCCTGGTTCGAGATGTGTCTCGTGGCTGGCTGGATGTGTGAAGCGTGCGCCCAAAACGTGCTCTGGTTGCTTGCACTGTGCTTTGGCCAAGGGCTCTGGACCATCGCAGGAGATAAGTGTTAAAACCCTTCCTCTGCTGGACCTTAGAGCTTTGTTTTCGTTACCAAGTCGGCTTTTGTTAAAAAAACTTGAGGAAACCTTAAACTGCCTTTTGGGTGCCAGAGAGGATCTTCAGTATGTTCCTACCTGGCGAATCATAGAATCATTAGGGATTGGAAGGGACCTGGAAAGATCATAGAATCATCAGGGATTGGAAGGGACCTCCAAAGATCATCTAGTCCAATCCCCCTGCCACAGCAGGATCACCTAGACCAAGTCACCCAGGAATCATCTTTCCATCCCTTTCTGGTGAGGTAGGGTAGCCCACCTGGCCGTGTTCCTGTGCGACTTGCTCTAGGTGATCGTGCTCTGGCAGGGGCATTGGACTAGATGATCTTTCAAGGACCATTCCAATACCTGGTGATGCTATGATCCTGGGGGTCTTTCCTGACTGGAGGGGTTCTGTGATTCTCCCGAGTCCCTTCATTTAAAGCCACTTTGAAGGTTTTGGCTCTGTATCCACCTGAAACCAAGCAAGTAAATCACATTCCAGAATCTGGCCACTAAACAGAAAACCAGAGCTTTTTGTGGGTTCCTGTCTGCCTCTCTGCTCTCAAAGTGGTTTTGGGCACACGTTTTCACAACGGCGAGCCGAGCTTGTTGCAAGCCCTACGTACGCTGACATAAAGGTTAAGAGAAGGCCTGCTGCCTCACACTTCAAACCTGCTTAATTCCAAGGGCTTGTTCCTGCCCCGAATCGCCTCTTCCAGCGTGTTTGTTGCGCGAAGGGAGCTGCCACGGGCAGTTCAGTCTCAAGTACTTTGAGGTTTCTGCTCTGCCTCTTCTCTCGGGTTGTGCAGCGTCTGTGTCCGCCTGTGGAGCGCTCCTAGAACCTCTGTCAGACTTTTCTATTCCTTCAGTACAATAAAGTTATTTTCATTAAGCCTGTCTTCAGTTCTCGCTTTCTCCTTGCACGGGTCTTGCTCTCTTTATTACAAGAGGGGCCTCAAGTGCTTTCCAGGACCGCGCCTGTCCCGGGTGCTGTGCGAGCGGCCGACGGCGGTGTTTCTGGTTCATGGAAGCGACCCGCGTGCGTCTTGGTCCGAAGAGCGTTAACACACGTGGAGCCTGTTTTGGTGACGAGTGAAAGCTGCGTCTGGCGTGTCGTCGCGGGTCCTGGGCCGGGGCTCTCGCTCCAGAGTCAGCCCTGCGCTGTGAGAGGAGTCTGCCTTTGACTGTTGCACGTATTGTTCATCTTTTGCCTCGACTGGAGCCTCTTCCACAGAGATTTTGAGCGTCACACGTGGTCACCTTCAGATGCAGGTGAGCGCTCCTCAAGTGACGTGGTGGACGGGATCCTGCTGTGGCAGGGGGATTTGACTGGATGGTCTTTTGAGGTCCCTTCCAGTCCCTCATGTTCTGTTCCAGCAGAGTTTTGCTTGCAGTGGGAGGAGCTGTGACTGGTGGTACTGGTGTCCTTACAGAGCTGTCAGTCAGAGTGTCACTGAGATGCTGCTTCCCTCTCAGGGCCCCTAACAGGACCCGGTGCCAAGCAGCAGCCTTTGGCCACGTTCTAAGTGGGTAGCCCACTGGTGTGTGGCTGGTACACGGTGCTGCAGTGAGGCTAGAGAGAGAGAGCAGATCACTCTTAAACAGATCCAGGCCCTGAGAACACGTTTTGCATCAGATTGTGGCCGGGCTCCTGCTGCAGATCCAGCTGCCTGCCAACAGAATCCGCAGGCGGTTGAGCATCTGTTTCCCGCGTTGGTGGCAGCAGCTCCTCTGCAGCCCTCGCGGAGCCGCCGTGCCTTGCATAGTTTCCTATAGGTCACGGTTTTCCACTTGCTCTCCTGCCTAGCAGCTGGCACTTGGTCTGCTCCTTGCAAGCGCGAGGAGGCCATGGGCTGTGCAGCCTCTGCCGTGCTGCTGCCGCTTGCCCACCCAGCTTTGAGCCGCGGGCTCGGGTTTGACGCTGGCTGACCCCAGGGCTCCACATCCCACACATCGGTTGGCCACCAGCTTTCCCCAGCCCAGCAAAACAAGGTGCTTTGCCCCCACAGGCAGGACGTGCTGCAGGTGTCTTTGTCAATCCTGTCCCCCTGCAAGCACTGTGCCCTCAGGGAGCCCCTTCTTGCTAAAACATGGGGGGTCCCCCTCATCAGGAGCCCGAGGCGAGTGCTTTGTGCTCCTGCTCCCGGCCCTTGTGCCGAGGCACCACCAGTCCTGCCCCTGCGGATGGGCCAGACGCGCACAGGGAGCTTCGTGCAGACTCGTGTCCGTGAGGAGTTGTTCCCTCACTGAGGACGTGCTGAACACGGCAGCTGATCCTGTCAGGACATTCCGCAGTCGATGTTCTTCACTCTGCCTCAGCCCCCCTTCCCACTGGTGTTCTAAGGAATTGTGTTCTCTCACCTTTGATTTGCAGAGACTGTTGGGAATAAACAGCCGCTGCTGCTTCTGGCCACCTCATGCTTCACCAGTCACCTTGAGGAGGCTGCTGTCCCCGGCAGCTTGGACTGAGTGTTGGCTGGAAGCTGGAGAAAACCCCAGACTATTGCAGAGAACCTGGACAGGCTTCTTGGGCGGGCAGCCAGCCCGGGACATCCTTCCTGTAGCACTTGTCTACCTGCATCGGTCCCTTACGTGTGCGGTCACACCTCCGGGCTTCTGGAAAGGCCCTGTCACAGCTCTTCCCGTGTTGGAGAAAGTAATTCAGTGTGACTTTAGATGGTCTAAAGCCTGTGTCCTCGGGCAACGGCCGGTGAGTGTGTGACATTTAAAACCTGCCTGGGCATGTTCCTGTGCGACTGGATCTAGGGGGTCCTGCTGTGGCAGGGGGCTTGGGCTGGATGATCTTTCGCGGTCCCTTGCAGTCCCTCACGTTCTGTGATGTCCCTGCACAAGAGTCAATTTTCAAAGGCAGCTCTTTGTCATCACCCTTCCTGTTAAAACAGAAGATAAAAGCCAGCCTTTTGCTGAGATTACAGAATCAATTTGGTCGCCCTATTTGCCCCGAGGGCCAGACACAGCGGTTCAGTCCCTCTGCCGTGTGGTTTGCTCCCTGGCCAACCTGCAGAACGTTCCTGCTCATCAAACACTGGGGGGATGTGCAGCAGAGAGCAAAGCTGAGCGTGTTAACATCAGCAGAACAGCCTGCAGATCCCAGAACAGAGCTGCTGATCCCAGGCAGCAGCAGGTACAGCTCCCCAGCTTTATTTAGAAGCTGTAATCCTGCAGCATTTCACACCAGATGTTGTCTTGCTCAGAGTGTCCTGGCACAGAGCAAGTCTCGCTGCCCTTCACTGCACCAGCCGAGACCAGCAACATTGCCAGCTGTACCCCACTGGTCCCACACTGCAAGGAGCAATGGGTGCTCTTCTCTTCCAGAGTCAGTCACCCAGATTGTGTGGGCTTCTGAGGTAGGACTGGAGAACAGTGGGGGCTCTCCAGGCTGGTCCCTCCTTGCTCTACCAAACTGGAGCGGGTAAAGGAGAGGAAGCCTCGCACAGCTGCCTTTCCAGATCGTGTCGGCACTCGGTGGTGGTTCAGTGGGAACTGCCACTTGGTGCCTCTTCCTCCTTGGGCTGGGAAGGGGAAGCAGTGGTCATCACCTCATCCCTAATATGCTGAGGTCTGTCTTCTCCCCAAGGTGAATCCTGCAAGCTCCCCTCCCTGCCTGGATCCCTCAAACATACGGATCTTGTAACAGGCTGCTCTCTTGCTGAACGGTGACCTTTCATGCGGGCCGAGGGAGAGGCTCATCAGCGGCAGAGGTTCTAAATATACTAAAGGCAGCGCTGCGTGAGAAGGTTAGTGTTACTTCCTCTTCCTCCTGGCTGACTTATGGTGCCATTGCCTCCAGCTGCTGCTCTGGGGGGGCTCTGTGTTTGTGTTTGCACAGCCCGCCCAGGCAGGGTCCCACCTGCACCTGCATAACAGCTCGGGCAGCGCTTGGTCCTTCCCTGGTCCTGCAGGAGATGCCACTGGTGGCCTTGGCCCTGGGACAGCCCGGCCTCTCCTGAAGAGTGTGAGGTGCTCCTCTGCATGAGTGACACGAGGCCTTTTCTGGTGCTGAGCACAGGGGCCAGGGAGGCTCTGGGTCCCTGCAGTGCCGCTCAGCTTTGCTGTGGGAGGCTTCTGCTCCAAGGTTCTCTTCCCCCAAAGACCAGACTGAGCAGCACCCTGTGCAGGGAGGGCTCCTTGGTCAGTACTGGCTGGGAATCACAGAACATTAGGGATTGGAAGGAACCTCAAAAGATCATCCAGACCCATCCCCCTGCCTCAGCAGGGTCCCCTAGATCCAGTCAGAGAGGAACATGTCCAGGTGGGTTTTAAACATCTCCAGAGAAGGAGATGCCACCGCTCCCTGGGCAGCCTGTTCCAGTCCTGTGAAGGCTGCAGTAAATGACAGCTGCTGGAAACTTACTGTGGCTCACTGGAGAGGACTCTGCATGCAAACCAGACCTTCCATCAGATGCACAGGAAGCTGTCAGACTGAATTAAAAGCTCTAAAAGGCTGGGCTTGTAACTCAGTGCTCTCTAAGTGCCAAGATTTTGTTGGGGGTGGAGGGAGGAGAGTGGCCACTAATGCAATTTGCAGCAGGAGTCCACTCCTCTAACACAATTTGGCCTGGGCTGACCTTGCAAAAGCAGCCCTTCCTCGGCCAGGCTGGTCCAGGGCCACCCTCCTGAATGCCCCAGTAATTACCAGTGCATTGCTGAAGCCATTGAATTGTCCCTAAAACAGCTAAATGGAGATTTATTCCTGTTATTCACAAACAGCTGGAGCTCAAGGACAGTGGCTAGTCCAGGGGACTGCTAGGTCAAGGATAAGGACCAGTCCCCTCTCCCCTTGCCTAATTCAGTGGGACTGAAGTGGGAATTGCTCCATCCAGTTTTCAGAGGCCATCAGCACCTGACACCATTGTTTTGTAGTTTGCAGCCATCAGCTCAGCCTCTGGTAGGAGGTGCAAACCAGCCAGAACGTTACAAGGTACCGGGAGGAGATGATCCCTCTGACGCGGCTTATTCAGGCAGAACATTGGGGATTGGAAGGGACCTCAAAAGATCTAGTCCAGTCCCCCTGCCAGAGAAGGACCACCTAGACCAAGCTGCACAGGAACATGTCCAGGTGGGTTTTAAACTTCTCCAGAAAAGGAGACTCCACAACCCCCCTGGGCAGCCCCTGCCAGGGCTCTGTCACTCTCACTGGGAAGAAGGTCCTTCTGATATTGATGTGGACCCTCCTCTGTTCCAGCTCACACCCACTACCCCTTGTGCCTAGATGACCCTGAGCAGAACCTGGCTCCATCCTCCTCACACCCACCCTTCACCAACCTGCATGAGGTTGCCCCTTGGTGATGCGGATAGCCAGCAGAAATCAGTGACAGTGGAGCAGCCCTGTGCACAGCGTGTCGCATGGGCCAGCTTGGGACTGAGGCAGCACGGTGCGGTCAGGCTACTGTGCCCACGCAGAGCTGGCTCCAGCAGCACGTGGGGAGAGGAAGAGGTGAGGGAGAGGAGGTGGGACTTACTCCCTCGCCAGCACCTTAAGCTAGGTCAGCACAGCTGGCAATTGTTGTTACATCCACAAGGAAAGAAGCGAAGGCGAGGCCACAGCGGGGCTACAGAAGCGCGGTTTATTGACACAAGCGGCTACCCCCGCGGGAGGTGACAACACAGACTTCACCCGATGCTCAGTGCAAGCTGGGTCTTCTAGCAGACTGCCACGGCAGCGCCCGGTGTCGTGTCATTCCGGGCTCTGCATTCGTCTGGAGCTGTGTGCTGACGGCGAGAAGACTCTCCTGTGAGCACCCGGTGCCGCAAAGGGCCGCGGGACAGAAATACACTGACCAGCTTTGGAACCAGCCCGGGCACGATGCGTTTTATGGGACTCTGAGGAGGAGAGAAGAGAAGTCACAGCAGACCAGGTACCAGCTGAAGGATCCTCAACTTACACTCAGGCTGGTGTGTTGGAAATGAGGAGGATGGATTTATTTTGCAGCCTTCAAAGCCAAATGCCCTCCTAGATGGGTCTGTCCTGCTTTGTCAGCGGAGGGGAACAGGCCAGTTCCAGCAGTAAGAAACACCTTTAGTATCTCTTCCCCCTCCCTTACATCGACGTCAGCTGCTTTCTATGGATCCTGGTCAGTCTGTGCTGTGTTAGTAGAGAGCCCATCTAAAAGCCAGGCTTTGCAAAGCTTTCTGAGCAGACTGAGCCGCCTCCTCCTGAACACACGCAGCAGAGCACAGGTCTGCCCTTTACAGTTCCGACCCTGCCTGCGGCGCTGACGCCCTTTGCAGGCCGGAGTGTTTAAACATGATGCAGCTCAAAGCCAAAGGCGAAAGGCCACTGGGGTCACCCACCTTCTCCGGGCAGTAGAGATGAAGTCCTTGGAGAAAATGAGGTCAGATTAAGTGGCTCCAGGATGGTGACATCCAGCAGATGCCGCCCGAGGTTCTGGCCAACAGGATGTGATGCTGGAGGCTTGGCTGTTGTCCGTAGCCTGTCGCCGGGATGCAGCGCCCACGCTGTGGAAGCCACTGCTTGCACAACCATGGGGAATTAAAAGTGCTAGTGCCCGGATCAACAGAGTTTGCGGTGAGTTCACTCCTCCAGTGGTTCCCTGACCTTTTATTAAGACCTTTGTTTAAATGGAAAAAAAAAAGGCAGCAACAAGCAAAAAGCTTTGAACTCATGAACTGGGCTTCGAATGCTGGCAGCTTGGCTTGATAGCAGCAGCACTAGCCCGGCTCAGTGACAGCCTCAAAGGGGGCTCCACTGTCACTGGCTATTTTTAAAATGGGTTCTTTCCAACCTGTGGACACGCAGACTTAGAAGTCTTCTACAGAGGTGGCGAGAGCTGTGTGCCCTTCTGGGTTGCTGCGGCGCGCTGCCACCTGCATTTAACCTTTGCACAAGCACCGGCGGCGACACAGCAGCTGAACTGCTGTCCCTGCCCAGGTATCTCACGTTGTGCACAGAGCANTGCACAAGCACCGGCGGCGACACAGCAGCTGAACTGCTGTCCCTGCCACAGGTATCTCACGTTGTGCACAGGGCAATTGGACTAGGTGATCTTTCGAGGTCCCTTCCAGTCCCTAGTGATTCTATGGGTCATCACTTCGGGCCTTCAGTCCTGAGTTCTGCATGTCCTTGGCTTCGTTTTCGTCTGTTCTAGACCCTGGATCACAGAACATTTACCCTGCCTCCCAGCTGAAGCGCGCTCTCGACCGCGCAGTAACGAACAAGTCTGTCCAGCTGAAGCGTGCTCTCGACCGCGCGGTAACGAACAAGTCTGTCCTTCCCCTGGCTCCTGTCGGAGCTGACCGAACGTTCTGGAGAACAGAAACACCCACTTTACGTTACACACAGCACGAAGGGGCAGCCACAAACCTCCTACTCCAGAGAGCCGATTTACAGCCGGACAGACGTGGGAACATACACTTTGGGGGACCCCAGACACAACAGCAGCAACGGAGAGTGGCAGAGAGGCAGGAGAGAGGGCAGGGCGTAACTGGGAATCGGATGGTGGCGGTCGGGTGGACAGTGGGGCAAAAACAAGACGTGGCAGCGCAGAAACCAGCGTGAAGGCAGTGCTGTGGTTTCAGGCAGGTGGCCAACACTCTCCCAGTCCCTTTGGGGTGATGGAGAGCGCCGCCAGCTTGACAGACGTGAAAAACAAAGCAGTATATTCCTTTATCCTCCCTCCCTGTCTGGTTTTCTCCCAGGAGAGAGCTCTTGGCTTTTTCACAGTCAATTAATTAAAGGAGTACTAAGCTCCTTCGTGTCAGTCCTGCTGGGGCAGGGGGACTGGACTGGATGATCTTTCGAGGTCCCTTCTGATCCGAATGCTACGTGACTTGTCCAGTTTGGCCTCTGTGGGTTGCAGCTCCAGGCCTTCAGTGCCCGCTGGCATTTCCACGCACGCAGACACGCGGCCCAACGTCTCCACCTGAAGGTGAAGGCACCCAGAGTTGTTTTTGGCTGATGGGCTGATCTCAGAAGCATTTACCGAAGCGCCTCTGCTCCTTCAGCCCAAGGAGGCGCGTCGTTAGCGTCGCGGGTTGTCGCTCACAGGCCCGCCGCTCGCAAGGGACACGGTGTACCGACAGCCTCTACGAACACCACATCCAAACAGGCCGTGTGTTTACGCCGACGAGGTTTAAAGACTAAAGACTCCTGAGGAGCTGACGCGCAGGTTCAACAGTGCGAAGTCGAGGTAATCGTTAGGTCATCGTTACACAAGATGCCTGGTTGGTGAAATCCAGGTCCCAGTAGCTTAATGTTGCAGTGGTGATGGAGAGCAAGCTGCCACCCCCAGCCACATCAGAGTCTTACTGGCAAACGCCAACATTTCTCTATTAAGACAGGATGCAGTGGTCCTATTTTTTTTCCCCAATCTCACTTGATTTAGAAAAGAAAGAAAACATCTCCAAATGGCCAGCAGCAGCAGCGTGAAGTCTCTTTGCTTGTTTCCACGCAGAGGCGGGTGGGGTGGGTTGGTTTCTGTCCCAGACGGCAGCGTAGCACCTCGCACCCTGCGGAACGCGGGCCGCTCCCCGCCTGCGCTGCCCTCACGTGAAGTAGCGGCACTGCGTAGAGTCGATGTAGCAGTACGGGGTGCATCGCAGCTTTCCGTAGGACCTAGGAGGAGAGGGAACGGCTCAGTTACACGTTGTGGTCCCCCTAGAGCCTTCTCCACTCTGAACAACCTCAGCTCCCTCTGCCTATCCCCACAGCAAAGGTGCCCTAGCCACTTGGATCATCTTTGTGGCCTTTTCTGGACTTACTCCAATAGTTTTTTGTCCTTCTTACATTGAGGACACCAAAGCGGGACACAGAGTTCGAGGTGGGGTCTCACAAGAGTGAAGGGGAAGAATGACCTCTCTTGCTTTGCTGGCCTCACTTCTTCCCAGTGAGGGTGACAGAGCCCTGGAAGGGGCTGCCCTGGGGGGTTGTGGAGTCTCCTCCTCTGGAGATGTTTAAAACCCACCTGGATGTGTTCCTGTGCGACTTGATCTAGGTGATCCTGCTGTGGCAGGGGGACTGGACTAGATGACCTTTCGAGGTCCCTTCCAATCCCTAATGTTCTGTGGTTGTGTGATCGTTTCCGATCCAACGTGAGGACAGCTCCTACATACCCAGGGAGATATGTTCTACACGACAAATATCCAAAGTCCTTCCCATCGCAGTCTTCGACGCCCTCGTGTCTGTAGCCATCTCCGCAGTAAGCGCGGCGACATCCTAGTGAGACATGCAGAAAGAAACACTGTCAGGCACTTCACACGTGAACAAGGCAGGTGAGCTACGTGAGACCAGGTCACAGTCACATCATCCAGGCCAGTCCCCCTGCCACAGCAGGATTGTCTAGACCAAGTCACACAGGGCTGTGCAAGCTCCAAGGGGCACTTATTTCTGTCTCCCTATCCCTGCTGCAACCAAACTGCTTTAGAAGGATCGTGCCTGTTGTCACTGAGAATTTGGTTGGGATTCCTCAGCTTATAAGGGGGAGAAGGACCTGGGAATTTTGGTGGCCAAGTTAACCAGTGTCTCTTGTGGCCAAGGTGAATGGTTCCTTGGGGTGCATTAAGGATAGTGTGGTCAGCAAACTGAGGGAGGTTCTCCTTTCCATCTGCTCCGCCCAAGTGAGGCCACATCTGGATACTGTCTCCTGTTACTGGCTCCCTGGTTCAAGAGAGACCAGGAGCTACTGGAAGAGAGTCCAGCAGAGGGCTATGAAAAGAGGAGGGGTCGGGAACACATCTACATGAGAGGCTGAGAGATCTGCATCTGTTTAGCCTGGAGGAGACAGACAGGATCATATCAATGTTTATAAATATCTACAGTGTGGGTATCAAAAGGGGGAGGCCAGTCTCTTCTCAGTGGTGCCCAGTGACAGAACAAGTGGCAACAGGCACAAACTGGAACACTGGGTGTTCCCCCTAAACATGGGGAGAAACTTCCTTACTTGGAGGGTGATGGAGCACTCAACCCACAGCACCGGTGTCACTTCACACAGCAGAGTACCCTGTGGAAACAACTAAAGCACCTGCCCCTGCTCTCGTGGGCTGTAACTTACTTATACAGTCGTCAGTCACAACCACGTTCCCATCGTCACACTCTTCCCCATCCTGCACGATCCCATCTCCGCAGGTGCCGCCGTCCTTGACGCGGAAATCCACGGGATAGAAAGGAGTGAGCTGGCCAAACAAACACGTGGTTACTGAACTGGACCACAAGCAGCCTGAGGTGCAGGGCTGTGGGAGGCAGGTCCTGCAGGCTGGGCTTTAATATCCTGCTATTTGGGGCTCACAAGGTTTAGACAGGATCTGTTTTAATATCCAGTGGGCATGAGGAGGCTCCAGCTGCTCATCTCAGCAGGATTTTAGCCGCTTGGAGTAACAAGGAAACACCCAGTTTTGGTTTGGAGGGTTTGTGTTTTCCCATAACTTTGTACCCTGCTAAGTTTCACCTTATTTTATATTAAACAGGAGATGCCTTCTACTACAGTCATCTCCCAGACTCATCCCTGGTTTGCCTGCTAGCGGAAGACAGTTCACAGGGAGGGCAGCAAGACCTGCAACGCGGATGAGCTGCCACCTCAGGAATTAAGAAGCCTGAGAGCAAGACTCACAGAACTGTGAGCAGCTGCGGCAGCGCTCACGATCGGGGGGTTTCTCCATTGCCACCCCTGGTTCTGCACAGCACCTGAGATGCAGCAGGATGTTCTCCACTTGGAAACGCAGCATGCACCCGCAGGTTCTCCGAGCCCACAGCCGTATTTTCACCTGGACTGGGAGCCATCCAAAGGTGTCCTTGAAATACAAGGATCTCTGATCTCTTCTAAAAGCCAAGGCGTTCTCCGTGTGCAACCGGTCCAGCTCTTCTTGGTTGTTCACCACAAAAATCTGAGACACAGGGAAAGAAGCGTTTGGCCACCCTCTCGAGCAGTGTTTGGGCTCGTCCCAGCATCTAGCTTTGCCAACCAACCCACGTGGCTGCAGACAGGTAAATGATGGCACAGAAAAGGCTTTGGTTGTTTTCAGAACCAAAACAGTGTGAGAACTTACACCAGGGACTGCCTGATCACAAGAGGCTCCTTTGCAGCAGAGACATGAGTTTCTAAGGAGAATGGTCTTTCCCTTGCTGAGAAACACTATCAGATCACAGGATCTCACAACACTAGGGATTGGAAGGGACCTTGAAAGATCATCTAGTCCAATCCCCCCAGCTCAGCAGGATCCCCTAGATAAGGAGGAAGGAGATGCCTGCATCACTGACTGATGTGAAACACATTTCGACTTGATCTAGGTGATCCTGCTGGGGGGGGGAGGACTGGATTGGATGATCTTTGGAGGTCCCTAATGTTCTGTGATTCACTTTGCCAAAATAAAAAGAGCGGATGCAGGTACAGCAGGGGATGGAAAAGAGCATCCTCAGGCTTGAAGAGAGGTTTCTAAACATGTGCTACACTCGCACCCTCCCTCAGAAAATCTGCTTACCGCAGGGACTTTCGGATAACTGTGTCCAAACGCAGACTCCTCATACGATGGGTTATTCACGTGCGAGGATCTGCAGAGGCACCTCCCTGGAGGCCCTGGAAGTCCTCTTTCCCCTTTTGGTCCTATTGCAAATTGCCCTAGGAAACACAACGCCGGAGGGGTTATGGGATCACTACACAAACCACAACAGCAGCCTCCACGGAGAAGACGGGTCGGATGGATATATCCATCTCCCTCAGCTTTCAGAGACGCAGAGCTCGCAGCAAATCTGCCAGGATCTCAGGGAAGGGACTGCCCAAACCACCAGTCCCAGCCCTTGAGGAGACAGACCCAAGCTTGTACCACAGTCATGGTGCTGCAGCTAACTGTACATTTTTCTGCCAAGTTCACAGAGGAGCAGAGAGACCATTTGCTTCGAACTAATGTCGCTGCCTTTGAAGCTGCAGGAACTCACCCCATGATGGACACACACCTACGCACCGAGTTCAGTAGAGCCAGCTTCCTGTACAGGAAAGCAGCAGCAGTACAGGAGGGCTGCAAGTATCTCCCTCAAAACCACTCCTGTTTGACTTTCAGACTTTGGCCCTGCAGAGCCGGACCGTGAGCCAACACAGTCACACTGCAAGCCGTGATGTCACTGCAGAAAGGTCTTTTAGTAGCAGGATTTATGTTCTAGAGGAAAAAGGTTAACGACTCTAATGCATAAACTTTCTGGGGCTGGAACAGAGCCTTTAAAAAGCAATCTCCAGAGGCTGGCTGCCTTCCTGTTGGCATGGTGAGTGGGGAGAAGCCTGTCCTCTACTCAAGACAAAAAGGTTTCATAAGCAGAGACATGAGATATGTGAAGACCCAGCTTTGCAGACAGACCACTTCCACACCACCACAAGGAAAGACCCTCTGCCCATTGATGCCAGGAAGGGAAGAGGGCACAGAACAGCCTGGCTTCAGCACCAGCAGCTGTTTCCCACTGTCACACAGGCCATGCTTTTTATTTTGTGAGAAGCATCGGAAGCTGAAATGTAGGCTCTACAGTTCAGCCATTGTAATGGAAAGGAGGATGGTGTGCCCTGCCTTCAGGAGGAATCCTCTACACACTCTCAGCAGAGAAGCAAGTGAAGTCCTACAGCACGCTTTGTGATGGGCCTGCCTGACACATCACGAGGGGCAGGGGAGCAGGGACACCGTTGAGATCACTTGATCTGCTTACCTGATCCTGAAGGTCCAGGGGGTCCTGGCTGCCCAGAAGGACCAGGTCTACCAGGTGGACCCATGACACCAGCAGGTCCAATGTCTCCCTTTAGTCCCTAGGAGACAGGAGACATCCATTTATTTGCTAAACTTCATGACACACCTCTTCCAGCCTGCTCAGACTTCAGGAAAGCCACGATGTTTGCCAACAGAAGCATGCAGCATGACCTTCATCACCACCACCCAGGAAAGAGGAGCTGTCCTCCTCTACATGGAGACAAAAGAATGTCCAGGCAGGACTTCTGCTTCTAGACACAACTGGTCCAAGAGATCCGCGCTGTGTGGAGTGAGGAACCAAACTGCTCTGCCATCAGCCAGGCTTGGATCCCTCAGCTTTGTCATTCAGGAGTGCACCGCAGAATCACAGACCATGAGGGACTGGAAGGGACCTCGAAAGCTCATCCAGTCCAATCCCCCCACCACAGGTGGTTTAGCTCTCTGACTTGATGCTTGTCTAAGAGCAAACACTATGCAGCACAACCAAAAAACCAGGTCTCCTATCTAAGATTTGTTCTGAAGGTGGTAGAGCTGCAGGCTGCTGCAGTCCCAGGCTCACGCCACCTGGCAGCAGGTCTAACGCCAGAGTCCCTCGCTGTTAGACCATATGTCGTAGCCCGTGGCTGCATCTGAATGTCACCTGCACCATTCCAACAGGGGAAGGCTGATCTCTGCCATGGCCCATGAAGAACTAATTGGATGTTTGGCTTTGCTTAATCCTATTAGGTCAGCTCTGTGCCATCAGAATGCTCCAGGATTTATGGGAATGTCAGTGATGCTGATCTCTAATTACTTCTTACATTATGCAACACAGGACTAGCAGACCAGGACTGCACAGCCCCAGAGAAGATGGTGGGAAATCTCTTCCCTCCCTCCTCCAGCCCTCCAATGAGCAGTGATGTGGCAGGGGCCAGCCTGCACCAGTCAGACAGGGGCTGCCTGAAAATGAGCTGTCTTCTGTGTCTCCTGCTTTGGAGGCAGGATTGCTTCATGCTCTGCTGTTCAGCACAGACAGACTGAATAACAATGGCAAAGCTTTATGCCAAGTATTCTTGCCTTGTTTCATTTCTCATGCACAGGTGGCATCCAGGGAGTCTTTTCCCATGGATGATGCTGAAGTTCCTCTCCTTTCTTATCCAAAGCCCTTAGCCATTCCTCCTTACCCAGACTGAAACCCTAAACCTGCTCCTCAGGGGCAGTTCCCAAGTTTAAAAGCTTTGGGTGTCTCACCCCAGTGACTTGTGACTCCCACCTCCTGGCCATTTCTTAGCAAGAGCCAGCCCCAGAGGCAGGAGGGAGGTTGAGAAGTCAGTGAGGTAATCAAGAAGCATCTCAAAATGGAAGTGGAAGTGACACCTTCCTAATTTAGCTGCTTTCATCTAGGGATGTCAGCTGGGTCAAGAGACAGGAAACAGCCCCTTGGTGATGGAAATCATCAGCTGAACAAACAGCTACAGCACTCAGAGGCAGCAGCCAAAACCACAGAGCCTTAAAATATCACCGTCAAGTTTTCTCCAAGGAGCAGAGAAGAAGAATGGAAAGAACTAGTTCACTGCTTACAGGGAGGGAAACCTGCTTGTTGTGCAGAAGATCAATGCTGAAACTATTTCCAAGGTACCAGGAAAGGGTTTGTGTGCTGAGCCTTGGGCCTAGGTGTCCTGAACTAGGGGCAGGCTGTAGTTCTTTCAGTCACACTGACAGCTGCCCTCAATTACGAGGTGCCTTGTGTCACCACTTTTTGACTACCATAGACTCTCAGAAGCATTCAGGGTGGAAAAGACCCTTGGGAGCTCAGAGTCCAATCATCAACCCTGTGTGAGTGAGGACTCCGGGCTTCTGTCCCTTCCCACGTCATGCAGTGAATGGTACCACCACAGCACAAACCGCAAGGTCCTACGCCACGATCACACAGAGTCACAGAAAGAAGAAACACTTGTGGTCCTACTTGTTTGCCTCGTTTGCCGGGTCTTCCTATAGGTCCTCTGTGTCCTGGTACCCCAGACTGCCCCTTCGGCCCCATCTCTCCCTTGGCAGGTGAGGAGGGAAGAGAACAGGCTGTCAGTGCATGCCCACACCTGCCTCACACAAGACAGCTGAGGCTCTGTGCTTGCATTCCCACCATTGCTCTAGGACAGTGCTAGCACTACCTCTTTCTCAGGAATCCTAAACTATTTTAAATCAAGCATAAAGCAAAACAAACCTCTCATGATGCACTTTCACGTCCCTGAAAACTCCTTTCCAAAGCAGGAGGCTGCATGGAGATGCCAGGAGCCTTGGAGAGGAAAAGCTTAGAAAAGCTCTCTGACCCCTGAGCAACATCTCACTTTGCTGTTCAGCAAAACAGAAGTGAATTCACTCACTTTCTCACCTCCTTAGAAACAACTGTTACTTCTTTATCTTAATTTCAGAGATGAGATTGGTGTCCTAAAATCATCTCCCTGTAGGTTTTCTATTGATAAACCAGCATCTGAATCTTCCGTAGCAATGGGCCAGAAACTGCTCAGGGTTATCGCTGCCACTTCAAGCAGTGCCAGGTCCATCCACAGGACCAAGCAGGAAATATTTATGAGCTTCCAATTAATAAACATCATTCATCTAAGCTTCAGATTAATAAAATAAATTGATCACCAATAAACTAATAATTAAATAATTAATACATTAATGGTTAATAAATAATTGGGGCAGTAATTAATCTATAATCAAGAGGCTGAATATGTTAAAAAGAGGAAGGTTAGGACTGAATGAAGTCCTACAAGTTTTAGTCATTGTGTCAAGCAAGACTTTGGTCTTGTGCTTTCCAGAAGGCCACCATGCGAGCGCAGAAGACATCTAATGCCCACCTACCTTCTGTCCCAGCATTCCAGGGAAGCCTGTTTCTCCCTACAAAGCAAAAGGAGAAAAAGAATCAAAACCTGTGGAGTGATCTTTGATAAAGGAGCAGCTGACTGGGAAGGGAGAAGAGCAAGTGCCATGTGCTGATACTGGTTGGAGATCCTCCCAGGGCGATTCAGCGCTGTCCCGGGAAGAGGGCTCCAGCCTCCCTGTGTTTGACTATCAGAAGCACGTTGGTCCTCACGAGCACAGAATCACAACTAGTCACAGCCCCTTGGAAAAGAAAATTACCTGGTCTCCTTTGACTCCTTTGTCACCCCTGTCACCTCGGGATCCCTGGAGAGAGAGAAGATGGTGACAACAGCTTAATGACTAACATTGCGCGAGGAGGCAAACCACATTTCTTCTGCAGGAGTCACCCCCAAAACAGCAGCACCTTCGGGGCGATGCCTGTGGTAGGTACCCTAACACGCTTCCTTATTACTTTCACTGCCACTGTGACAGAATTAAGGGTAAGGCTTGCAGCTTGGACTCTCTCCAGCAGTTCTGTGTCCTTCTGGAACTGAGGGGCCCAGAACAGGACACAATATTCCCCCTGAAAGGTCTTACAGTAAAGTTTCTCAGTGACAAGGTGCCTACACAAACCAGAGCAGCAACTGAGCTTTACTGAGTCCTTTCTATAGGTGGAGAAACTAGTGAGGTGCCCTGTAGTAGTGTGCTCACAAGATGGCAAGTGAGCGAGCAGCCCACACCGAGACACAAGACTGCCCCTTCTCAATGCCTGTTTTCATTTCTCAGTGAGACCTTCAGGCTTCATCAAAATCTGATCTCATTTCAACACTAATTGTTTTTGCACAACTGTCTCCACTTGTTGAATTACACAGAGCTCATCACACTGACCTTTTCTCCTCTAGTCCCAGGAAAACCCTAAAAGGAATGACAGATATTTTAATGCTTCTTGCTTGCAGGATCACCCAAACAGCTGGACTTCCAAGCTTCCAAGAGAAGACCAAAGCACAAACAATGAATTGGACCAGCTCGTGAATGCAACTGAACATTTATAGCTCCTAAAGCTGCACTGAAACAAACCAGGAAAGGTTTAAAGGCAAATTAAAGGTAAGACAACAGCCCAACAGCCAACGTGGAAAAGCCAGGTAAAGCCAGCAGGTTTGATGTTGCTTTAAAATCGAAGCAAAGGGGAATAAAATGGAGCTGAAAGTAAACGAAGCCTTAGATGCCACAATTAACAATCGACAACTACTTTAGCCATAATCTTCTTCTCACGTGCTCTTCTGTTGTGGAACATCCTGAAATTATACTTAGATAATCTAACACAAACACTGAGCTTCTGTTTGAGAAACAGAAAGTAAACAACCGTGTCCAGTTCTTTGCAGCCCTTTAGCTGAATAAACTGGGAACTAGTCTTGTCGGGTCCCCTGAGATGTCTGCGTTACAACAACTTACACCACAGCGCTTTCATGAGAAGCCAAAACCACAGCCAAGCCCAAGCAGCCAGCACAGCCTTGCTCAGAGGAGAACTTCTCTTTCAAGCTGTGTTAGGAAAGAAGTGTCTCAAACAGTGCTCTCCGGCACATCCGCAAGGGAAGCAGCTGTCAGCAGAGCGCTCGAAACCAGCGTCTGGAAATGCGGCGGGTGGGTCACAAACCTTGGAGCCCATTGGTCCTCTTGTACCTGGCAAGCCCATCACACCCAACTCTCCCTTTTCACCCTAAAGGGGTCAACAAAGAGAGTTATTGATCGCGGCTCTCGGATGAGCTCATAACTGAATGTCTGACAGTTTAGCGGTTCAGGTTTTACGTCAGTGGTCGAGACTTGGAGTAACACTGCAGTCAAAGGTCCATCACAACTCTGACTGCAGTCAAAGGTCCATCACAACTGTACTTTGTCTGAGGCCTTGTGTGTGACCTCGTTCCTCTATTTGGCTATTTTGGGGTGTGTGACGTGTGCTTCAGTTTTGCCAGATGCTACTAAAGGACAGAGAAGCAAGTCAGCAGCAGCGGTGCATCCTCCTCCTGTGGGAAGGTGCCTTGTCTCTACCCCATCATGATCTCCAAGGAGGTGCAGAAAGGAAAGACATTTTGCCACAAACCTGTATAGAACAGCTTAGAATAGCTTAGGTTGGAGGGGACATCTGAGATCATCTAGTTCCAACTCCTCTGCCATCAGCTGGGATATCTCTCAGTTGAGCAAATCACCCAGAGCTCCACCCAACCTGCCCTTCAACACTTCCAGGGAAGGGGCATCCACAACCTCCCTGGGTAACCAGTTCCAGAGCCTCGGTGCCCTCGCAGTGAGGAATTTCTTCCTAAGATCCAATCTTTTAGCTTGAAACCATCCCCCCTTGTGGACAGGAATCACTAGATTCCCTCATGTGAAGTCCCCCTCCAGCTTTGCTGCAGGCCCCTGTCTTCTATGAAGGCTACAGGGTTCATCAGGCGTGATGCACCCTTAGCGAAGCTGTGCTGGCTGCCACCAGTCACCTCCTTATTTCCCACGTGCCGCGCATAGTTTCCAGCAGGATCTGCTCCATGACCTTGCCAGGCACAGAGGTGACACTGACTGGCCTCTAGTTCCCTGGGTCATCCTTTCTTCCCCTTGTAAAAATGGGTTTTCAAGTCAGTGGGAACTTCACTGGACTGATAATGGTCTAGTAACTTCATCCCCCAGAACGCTGGGGAACTTCTGAACCTTCAGGTTCTCCATATAGTCACAAACCTGACGTGGTGGCCTTGCCATGGCGGGCAGAACCCTCTGATTTCTGTGACTGGGATGGCATGGTTTGAGAGCTTTCTGGAGAGCACTGAGGAAGATACCTATAGAAGCTTTTCTTGTTGCCCTTGATGTCCCCAGCCAGATTCAATTCTGTCTGGGCTTTGGCTTCCCTAATCCAACTCCTGTCTGCATGCACAATTCCTTTGTATTCCTCCCACGCTCCCTGTCCTCACTTCCATCCTCTGTAGACTTCTTTATGATGACTTTTATCATAGCTCTGAGACATCATGTGCTTTATTGGGGTTTAGAGCCAGTAAATCATGAAAAGGATTTACAACAGCGTCTTTGGCTGCTGCCAGCTAATTGGAGTAGCCCCTGCAGACACGCAGCGACGCTACCAGCAGAACACAGTTGGCTCCCCTTCTCCTTTGCCTTTCACTGGCCTGGAAATGGAGAGGATTTTCACAATGGCTGCTGCCCCAGCAGAAGTTCAGAAAAGACTTGAAGGAACAACGTGTGACAAGTAAGGATTGAACTGAGGCTGTGGCAAAGAAAGAGGAGGCAACTAGGGAAATCAGGATCACAGAATAATCATGGCTGGAAAGGACCTCCTAGATCCAGCTGAAGAAACAGAAGGCACAGAGATGGGAATGAGAAAGGCTCAAACAGCAGCTTAGGGGAGATTCACAACAAGATGACGATGCAGCAAGATGCTATAGTGAAGGTAACAGCAGTTTGGGAAGATCAGGGATGAGAATCACAGGATTAGTCTTGTTGGAAGAATCCAGCTGTTAACTGAGCACTGCCAGATCATCCCTAAGTCATGTCCCACATCTGTACAAGCTTCTTCATGAAAAGACCAAGTGAATGAGCTTTCTGACTGCTCTGCTCTAAGTACCAAGACTGAGGGAGGAAGGTGGTTGAACCTTCCTTGGTGCCCTCACTGCACACGATGCACACACCTCCCATCGCTCAGTCCAGAGTGAACACTGGCTCCTTCTAAGCACATAATCCTGTTGCTTGCCTACGTTCCCACATCATGTGATGCTCTTCATCTAATCCAGCATCCCAGATGTGGTTTGAATTCAGCGATCGCTTACTGTTAGAGTTACTGCATCACATCCTCGAGGTGAGGCACCAACCTTCACGGAGCAAACAGAGTCAGAGGTTTACCAGAAAGTGCAGCCTTGCACTAAACATTGTCTGCAGTCCTGCCTGGACTGAAGAAAGGCAAGTTGGCTCTGAAGCCAACTGAACATACTGTGGCTCTTGTGAAGAGCTGTGAACTTTCTGCATCAGAAAATAGTCAGTAGAAGACTGTCCTGTAGCTTTCTCGTAGTAAATGCAGATGAAGCAACTACTCTGCAGCAGCAGGGTGTGTTCTGCCATTTCTCCTTCTGTTGGATATCAAACATGACAGGAATGAGCATCTGCTTGTATGGGAATGAACTTCAGTGAGCCTTATGTTTTGTAATCTCCCTCCCCTGGTACCAGTTTTCCTCTCTGATCTCACGGGCACACAGTTACGCTGCCCACAAGTAGACATTCAGGCAAAGAGATCACCGTAAAGCACAGTCAAAAAGATGATGCACAGTTTTGAAATACTGAATCATGTGATTGTGAACATCAGAGGTTATCAGTGAGTCTTCATTAGACTGATTTTTGATTTCCCTTTGGCATATTTTAATCAACATAAGAAGTGCTACTGGGTGGAGTAACCTAACCCCAGGTTGGGCAGAGCAAGAGTCACACTGCTGTAACTTCCCAGCCTCGAGGAGACAGTGGGTTAGAGACTTCCCAAGGCAAGAGTTGTGTTCAGATAGTGACACTGAAGAGATTACTCCATGGGAATTCAGTCTTACCTTCTGTCCCACAGGTCCAGGCCATCCTGCTGCTCCTGGCATTCCAGGCACTCCTGGGGAACCTGGTCTACCCTTGAACAGAAAACCTTGATTACAATGACTCATCTAACAACAATCCACACACAGGTCTCTGTGGCAGACAAGACATATAGGGCAACCAATTATTTTCAGGAAAAGGCTTGCAGGTGCTTTTCAACCTTGGTTTAAACACATCCCTCCCCCCATATTAATAATGCAGAAACAGCAGATCATTTGGATTCAGATCAGCAGATGACCCACAGAGTAAATCTACATGCAGGCAAAACAATAATCCTGAAATCCTAGTGTCAATAACTGAAACCCTCTTTTCATTGAATAATGTGATATACATGAAAAAAATCTATGTATAACTAGGTAGTATGAATCCAGTTTATATTAAGAACAGAATAAAATCTTTAACTATATTCCCATTTAATTACTACTATTCTTACTCTGAATATTCTCATATTACTTGCTACACTTGCTCTTTATTCACTACTACATGAGTACCTATAGTACTACTACACACATATAACTACTACACATATACAGCTATTTATTTTAATTACTACATGTAAATCACTCACTGAGTATCTCCAACAATGCTGCAGATTCCACCACTTTAGGACTCTGGGCACCATGATCTCAGAAGTGGCAGCAATATTTGGGCCTAAAAGTGACCTCTCCTGAGCCAGGCAGCTTTTAGCAAGAGTCTCACCTTTTTATTTCCAGCCTGATCAACCTCTCTTTTGGGACCCACTGGTTTTTAATCCTAGAACCACAGAACATCAGGGATTGGAAGGGACCTCAACAGATCATCTAGTCCAATCAGAACAGTCAGCACTGATGTGATGTGTGTGAGGCTGGAACTCTTGTACCATGGTGGGTGGGGGATTGGACTGGCTGATCTTTTGAGGTCCCTTCCAATCCCTAATGATTCTATGTTCTGTAATGTCTTGTGACTCTGAGATGTTCCTCTCTTCAACACTTGAATTTGTGTAAGAAATATTTGTGTTTACTGTGGGTCCTTTGCAGTGTGGATTTTTTAGAAGACACCTCTCTTGTTTATGTGTCTCCTATTGATTTGAATTGCTGAGTGGTGGCTGGTGTTAAAATGATCTGTGTATTATTAGAAGGGTGCTAAAACCCTCGGTGTATTATTAGAAGGGTGCTCCTGTTCCTGGTTAGTGACTGCACCCTGCATCTCTCTGATTTCATCCTGCGTTTCTGTCTTCTTTTCCAGTTAATTACATGAAATGGAGGTGACTTAATGACTGAGACAACATATTGTGTTTCAGCACATGTAGGGGCACATGCTTCTGCCATCTATCATGGCTCGTGTGACACCAGGCATCGGCAGCACGTTGCACTTGTGCCAAAACTGTAAGTGCAGTCATTAACGGTTATTCCTCCCTCTCAGGTATTTGACTGAGTCTTGTTTAGACTTTTGAAGAGTAAAGACCTGACTTTTCTTTGGGCTTTTTTAAATACACTGTTTGTGATGGCTCCCATAGTCTGCTTCCCCTGTCCACAGAGACACCGTTCTGGGAATTTCCCTCTGTGTTTTGGTTGCCTGGACGGACTCACGTCCTTTTATTGGGGGAAGCTGTTGAATTCAAAGCAGCTGGGACAGCTTTCCAAGCCAGAGGACCCAGCTCTCCACCCAGAGTTCCATATCACTCACCCTGGGTACCAGGGGAAGCAGAACAAACAGGTTCAACTTCAACATCAGCTAATTTTTATTCAGCTGCTGTCTCTGCCAGATGCTGTGTGCCAAGTAGTGGACGTGGTTCTGAGACACCACCTGTGTTCATACCTTTCGTCCTGGCCTGCCAATCTCCCCCTGCCAGAGAAAGGAAAGTGTTAGTCTCACAGGCACCACAGGAAACACAGTGGCTCGTTAGTCAATGCATTTCTATTTTCAAAAGAATAAAAACTGGGGATGTTTTTGTATTCAAGACTTTTATAGAGCTCCTTCATCTTTCCTTTCAGATATAAAGCTCTTTAAGCACCGTAACGGAGCCGATGCTTTGCAGATCTGGAGCCATAACTTAAAATAAAGGCCAGTTTTAATATCTGAGCTAACTATTACAATTAACACTCATGAGAGAGCTCTGCTTCTTACATCCTCCCAGGGGGACTGGGCATTCAAATACTCTGGAATCAGTAAAATCCCTGACTTGTGTGCCAGAGCTGCTTGCTTAATGCACACTCTAGGCCGAAGCAGCTATGGTGAGAAGTCATAAAAGGTGTGTTAAGACCGCAAATGAATGCTGAAAGCTTTTCATTTAAGCTTTGATGTCATTCACAGCTTTACATGCAAATTGAAGCAATAACCCACATCCATAAGGATCACCATCCACTAAAGAGACAAGCAAAATCACACATACCCTCCCCAATCCTTTCTTTGTCCCTCAAAACCACACCAAACCCCAGAAGAACAGACACTTACTTTCTCCCCTTTTGGTCCCATTATACCAGGAATTCCTTGTGGACCCTAGGGAGAAAAGTGCATGCTGTTATTAAGCTGCTTTAGTGGGAGGCCCTGGTGGCTGTCTGCCCTCGAGCCTGTAGATGTCTTCTGGCACAAAAGGTTGGGGTGTTGGATGTGTTGTTTGAATGTGGTCTCTAATGTCCAAGCTCTCTACTGCTGCAGAAGAGCATGCTGGAGAGCTGGACTGGCATCGACGGCGCGGCGGCATCTTCTAGACAAAGAAAACTAGCAAGAAAAAAGGGTCTGCAAAGTTACTGGAGTCCTGAAGAATCAGCAACAGTGAGAAGCTGTCAGCTGGCAAAGGAGGTCAGTCAAAGGGGAGGTGAGGGAAGTGGCATCAAACATACGGGGTGGGCTCCGTGCTCCAGTACGGACACGAAGGATGGGCACGACTTCTGAACTGTGAGGCTATTTCTCTTCTCAGTTGAGGACGGCTCTTAATTCAGGGAGACCTTGGGCCCCACCTCAGAATAAAACCACAGAACCAGCTCTGTTTCTGCGATACCTCAGCTCACAGACCACCTTTTACTCGTGAACGACTAAGGAGAAAAATAAATCCCACGAGCCTGCTTCTGAGGAGTGTTAAATTCACTGTAAAGTCACCCACTGCAGACTTGGATCCTGGCTGTCTCACACTGTCCACAACATGATGCAAACTGGACCTGAACAAGGGCAAAGTCCAAATGACTCAAATGCAAACTATTTGCATCAGTGGAGTTATTTTAGGTTGTCAGCAGTGAATCAGAACACAACCTTCTAGAGTCAGAGGCAATTTTACCTTCATTCTTTCATTCTACCTTAGGTTATGCTCCAAGTTGCATCATTACAAATCTAATTCTCATTCTTATGAAGAAGTGTTAAAATTCATCCCTGAAGTATCAACAGAAGCTTTTACAACTTATTCAAAAGCCATGCAAAGCCCTAAAGAACCAACCTGCCACAAAGCTACAACAGAAAACAATGCAGGAGCACTTCTGAGATATTTTATGTGATAGTCCCACTTCTTTTCAGAGGACTCTGAAGACTACTGGCTCTAACACTGTCCTGCTACAAGACACAGCCCTCTAATTTGTAATTAAAAATTCCAGTCACGTTACACCCACCCTACTGTTATAACATCTGCTGGCCTACTCTATTTAAAGATGTTTGTGGAGGGATCGTAGTTGATTTGGTTGCAAGATCAAAATTATTTATAGCAACAGACCCTGTAGAACAATAGAGTTAGTTACTGTCCTTCCAATGTAAGTCAGGGAGGTATTAGGGGGATTTAAAAATAACAAGAGACGGTCTAGCAAAGGCTGAAATAACAACTGCTTCTTTCCCATGTACTGCAGCTCTGGACCGCGGCCAACCACGCTGCAGGGCTGTTTCAAGATGCAGAGGGCTTTAGTCCACACAGAACATTGCTTCTCTCCACACCTCATCATGCACATGCTAAATGGACCTCTGGCATCCTGCATCTCAGCAAAGACGAGATGGCACAACGGTAGGGTTCATAAATCAAGACCTGGTGGCTTTCACATTTCAAATTCTAGACTGTTTTCAAGTACTGCTTCTAAGTAATTAAAGCTAAGCTTTTACCACATCACTGCAATCATAGTTGGTTGTAAGGTGGATGTTTGGACCTGATGATCTTGAAGGTCTTTGCCAACCTTGATGATTCTGTGGTTCTGAGACATCGATGGGGTGCAGTCACGAGGACACCACTTACCTGGGGACCAGGAGGCCCTGCAGGGCAATGCAATTCGGGCAGGGAAGCCTGGAGCTCCTGACACAACTCTTCCATATCCAGGTCAGACAGGCTCTGTGGAACACATCAGTACAGATCGGTGAGCACGCAGCTGCAAACCAGCAACCACACGCTGCAGCCTCAGGAGAGTTTATCTGCTCCCTTAGGGAGAAGCCTAGGATTTGTCATGAGGGCGTCTTCACGGATGCTTGAACATTAGCACCTTAGCAGAGTGTCCTGCCTAACACTTCCTCCTCCTCCCAGAGGCACATCACTACACGCCCCTCGAGCCCGTGTGGGACCCCGGCCTATTCTTAGACCTGACCCTGCTCCCTCCAAGTAGCAGCTCCTCTCCAAAAATAGCATCTTTGCTGTAATAACAGAGACTGCACAGGCTGCGTGAACTTCGCTCCAGAAGACACTGACCCATGGGTATCCTTCACTGCGGACCAGAGGTGACCCCTTCAATGACCAATCAATGTCTAACCTTTTGACTTAAGAACTAGGCTTGCCTGAGTAAACGGGCTTATTTATGTGCTGTGACAAATGCCACCTCCACTGGAAATGCAGGTGGCCACTGAGCTGGAAATACTGGGTCAACGCCATTGATCTTGAGCTCTCAAGTGAAAAGACATCTTCCAGAAAAGCTCCAGCCCGAGACTCCCAAGCACAAGCTGCTCCTTTTGAGTTCACATGGCTTCCACCCTCCTAGTAACCACTTGGTTTTACTTCATGTTTTCACGGGGAGGGTGGTGGAAGGGTGATTTTATGCTCAGATTACTCTCTCTGCTGCTTGGAGGTGTCTCAGGGACCCAACCTCATCCTCAGTCAAAGAGTAGACTCCCTTCCTAACGAGATCGTGTCTCTGGATCCCCTTTCTGTGGAAATCGAGGCACACGAGAGGATGAGGAAGGGGGAGGCAACTAGATGTTGGTTTGTGGGGAACAGCACCCTGAGCTCGATCCTGATTTCTCTGAGGACAGTGGAGAATTTTACACTGTATTTCTTCTTGGGTTGGTCCTTACCAATCCATATTGACGTAACACCAGCAACAGCTGCAGGATCTGCACAGGCTAAGCTAACAGCAGCATCAAGGAGCTGCTGAGTGGCTGGAAAAATTCCTCATACTGGGATGGGAACCGTATTGGCATCACCTGGCAACATGGGTAATCGGGCAAGCTGCCACATCAAGCACCCACTGCATCCTCTGTGTGATGCGATGTGTATGGACACACATCATATCAAGCAAGTTTGTGCATGGGTGGGTGACTGAAAGCTCTAGAACCACATCTTCCATGGAGTGGTGGGAATAGATTCCAGAGGAGGCCTTTGGGACCTCCACATCACCTCCTGGGCAAGTGGCACTGGAAAGGCTGCTTTAGTCTTTCTCAGACATCAAAAAGCCACGTAAAGAGAAGGAAAAGGCTCCTGGGCCACACTTACAGTGCTCCAGCTGTGCCTGAAGAGCGGTGGAGGAAACAGGGGTGGTGGAGGAGGGCCGAGGAGGCAGCACGCTCTGCGGTTGAGCTGCATCTTCTGTTCCAAACAAGGGAGATCTGTTCAATACAAACATCCATCTATTGTCTCAAACACCACAAGCATTTCTCAGAGAGTAAGAGGAGTTTCCACTCCACAGGATTTCCATGCATCCCGTGAGTCTTGACTGCAACATGGTGGTTGTGTCCCAGCAGGGATTTAGGGGTGGGCCCTGAAGTCCGTACGTTCCTGCTTGTTCTGAAGGCTACGCAGAGCTTTAAGCTCTTAACGTGCCCATGACACAGGCTGTGTTTGGAAAACTTCAGACAGGCAACAAGAGAAAACAGATTTGAATGCTTATTAGAAATAGCATCTTCCCATTCCCATGGCAGCCTGCTGTTGGCCACCAGCCTTCCCATGGACTCAGTCACTTCAGGCACTTCTGTGACAGCAGAGAGGGAAGCAGCTCCATGGTTTATATTTCCCCTGGGACTAAAACTAGGTTACCTTATTTCTGATCTGATCTTCATCCCTGAGAATCAACACCTTGCCATGCAGCTTTAGCCGGTGCCGGTGTCACCAGCTGACTGCTCAGGCAGGGTCTCACTTGTGCTCTGCAACGTGTTTGGCACTTTCTAAGAGGAAACTTCCATCAGCAATGCAAGAGGCTGTGACTCAAGATTCCCAGAGAAAGGCTGTGAGGACGATGCTCTCATACTGCAGGGTTTTCCTCTGCATCTACTTACTCCTTGGGAGACACCTCCCTGATCAGGGTTGGTGCCTTCTGCAAAGGCTCTGCCAGGGACAGCAAACATTTGTTTGTGTCTGTTGATTTCTTCCTCTGGCGAGTGGGGGATGCAGCGAGTGTCTGTGAGCTGAAGGGTGGCAGGGAGCCAAGAGCAGGAGGAAGAAAAGCCCACGGTGCAGCATCTGGTATTAATAGAAAATCTCTAAATTAAGTTTCTAGGGAGACAAACCCGACAAAATTGCTGGATTTGTGTGCAAGTCGATCCCGGGCTGGGTATCAGCCACATCTCCAAGGACGGCAAATCTTCTAAGGGACGTGGATACTCCTGGTTTTCAAATGTCTCAGAAAATGTTTTACATCAGCTCCAGCATCTGATGTTAACGGGGACAGGTTTTTTCCCCTCAGTCCTGATGCACAGAGAAGCTGCCCAGAGGAGTGTGATTCACAGAACATCAGGGATTGGAAGGGACCTCAAAAGATCATCCAGCCCAATCCCCCTGCCACAGCAGGATCTCCTAGACCAAGTCACACAGGAACTCATCCAGGCAGGTTTAAACATCTCCAGAGAAGGAGACTCCACAAGTCCCTGGGCAGCCCCTTCCAGTGCTCTGTCACCCTCACTGGGAAGAAGTGCCTTCTCATATCGATGTGGAACCTCCTCTGTTCCAGCTCACACCCACTGCCCCTTGTCCTGTCATTAGATGATGCTGAGAAGAGTCTGGCTCCATCCTCCTGACCGTCATTGGAATGGGCTGCTCAGAGTGGTGGATGAGTCACCATCCCTGGATGTATAGAATCATTAGGGATTGGAAGGGACAGGTTTAAAAGCTACTAGATTTAGTGTTGGGGGATCTGGTTTAAGGGTGAACTTGTAGAGTAAGCTTGCTGGTTGGACTATGATCCCAAGGGTCTTTTCCAGCCTGAATGATTCTATGAAAACAGCCACTGATTCCAGTCTGTGTAGTCTTATTCTAAGACCACTGTACCACAAGTCAGGCTGAAACCCAGTGTAGGTTTGCTGGTATAAAAGGTGACAGCATGCACTGACCTCAATGCAGAGAGCATGAAAAAACAGTGGTATCTGATTACTGTTACATAGGGTAGATATCAACCTCATCATCATGCAACTAGTCACTACTTCAGGGGCTCCATCATCAACCATGGCTAAGATGTGGAAGGTGTATTTGTAAAGCAAGTATTTCAGAAAAGGCTGGTCCTGGACCCAAGGACCTCCACACTCGGGTGTGACGGGTGACACAACAGCCAAAGGAACCAACCAGTGAATGAGTCGCAGAGTGACTGCTACAATTTGATCTTCCAACAGGCAGCACATTCCACTGGTGTGGATTTTGTGACTGTGATAGGTCCAAGCTGCACAACCACATCAGTCTTGGGTGTTTTTAGTCGCCAAAGGCTTACCTTGGTAGGCTGGCAGGCTCTCTGCAAAGGCAGCGTGTGTTCTTTGGCTCCAGTTTAGCTCTGTTTGCTAAATACAGCTTCAGAATACCCCAGGCTCCACCAGTGGAAAAAATCTCAGCCCAAGAACTGGGCTGTCATAGTTGTCTCTGAAATATGAAGACCCTGCCTACACAGAGCATGTGTTTATACATCTCACATGGAAACTGCTCTTTCAACAGCTTCGATATCTACGAACGTGTTCAGTACAAGAGGGAAGACAGAATAAATCTCCTTCAAGGACTTGTTTAAGTGGCAGTTGTTTTCAGAGAAGGTAAGAGCTGTAAAACAGCAAGTATTCCCCATTTTCAAACTCATGCTGGCAAAGAGTCTGGAGACAGAGTCTGATGAGGAGAGGCTGTGGGAGCTGGGAGTGTTTATCCTGGGGGACACTCAGGGGGGACCTTATCACTCTCTGAAGAGAGGTCTAGTCAGGTGGGGATTGGGCTCTTTTCCCAGGCAACTAGTGATAGGACAAGAGGGCAGAGCCTGAGGTAGCACCAGGGGAGGGTTAGGTTGGATGTTAGGAAGCCCATCCTCACAGAAAGGGTGATCAGACACTGGGAGAGACTCCCATCCCTGCAGATGTTTAAGGAAAGGCCAGATGTGGCACTTAGTCTGGCCGATGAGGTGACATTAGGTCACAGGCTGGGCTGGATGAGCTCAGAGGTCTTTTCCAGCCTCAGTAGTTCTGTGATTACCTCTGCAGTCCAGACTACATGTCAGTCTAGTTCCAGAAAGTGACTATATGGATCTAGGGGCAACCTACTGGCAGTGGTTACTTCAGAAAATGCCAAGTTTTAGGTAAGCTGTTGCCATGTCTCATTGTTTGAGAACTCTCACCCAGCTGATCAGATGCTTAAGCTGAGTCCCCAGGAGTGGGGCTCCTATGAAATCCCTGAGCTCTCCTAGAGCTGATCTGCCTTCAACCCTAAGAACCCTCACAGCTGCAGCACAGGCACCAGACAAGTGCTGTCCTGGGTTCAAGTTAGATTCACAGGATTTCGCAGGAAGAATCATAAGTAAACCACAAAAGTGATTTCCATGCTAAAAATCAAACACAAAGACAGCTGTCAGGAGGAAAGGACAAGAGAGGAGAGGATACTCCATGTGTGCTTCCCTTCCTATTTGCAACTACATTCACCAAGTAAGCCCTGGTGGGAAGCTGAGCTGCTTGTCACCCTGACAGCAGCACTGATGAGCAGGACTCTGCTGGACAGAGACCTCTGATGGCTGACACCCCATCACAGGTGCCTCTCCCACTCAGGCTGTGTTCAGAATTAATAACAAACAAGCTGGGCAGTTAATGAATGTGGGCTCGTCCAGCTGAAACTGAGACCGCACCAGCTTTGTTGTGGTTCATTCAAGCTCCTCTCACCCTCTTTGCAAGGACAGCACCATGTCACAGGCTGCAGCCACCCACCACCATTCCGCACATCTAGTGCCAGAGGAGGAGATTCCACAACCACCCTGGGCAGCCCCTTCCAGGGCTCTGTCACCCTCAGTGAGAAGAAGTTCCTTCTCATATTGATGTGGAACCTACTATGTTCTAGCTCACACCTGCTGCTCCTTGTCCTATCATTAGATGCCACTGAGCAGAGCCTGGCTCCCCTTCTGACACCCACCCTTTCCATTAATGTTTACAAACATTAAGGAGGTCTTCTTCAAACATTAGGCTCCCCAAGATGTTATCTTAAAAGCTGCCCAAGATGATCACAGAACTACAATGGCTGTGTTATTAAATGCTACGGGGCTTTTCCCCAAAGGGTATCTACACCACTCTTGTGGCCACAGAGTCTCATTATCTGAGTATCTCCAAATGAATGGACTGCTCAAACCACTGGGAGTGAAATACAGTCTGCACACTGTAAGAGCTTTAAAGAAACCCTCAGAAGAAACCATGCACACTGCTACTGTTGAGTGGGGCAGAAATCCATGTCTCTTGCTCACCCTTCTCTCCTAAATGCCAACCCTCAGGCTCTTTGCTCACACCAGAGACTCGAGAGAGGGGGGAAGGCCCTGTGCCTTGAGATTGTTGTCTAAGGCTCCTCACTGGAGAGATGGAGTCAGAGCTCCCACCAATTTCCCCTTCCTCTGCACAGAACCTGGCTGAAGGAAAGTCTTGCTGATGAAATGGTAAAATCTATTAAGTGGGGTTTCCAGTGCCCTGGTTCAGCCAACACCTAATTTGCTTTGCCTTTGCCTAGCAGGGATTTTCCAGGCACCGGTCTCTTGTTTGCTAGATAAGTCATCTGAGTATTTGTTAGTGTCATAGCCGGAGCCAGATGATGTTTATTCTGCTAACATCCAGTCGGACTCTGGCAGCGCTCATTGAGGTCAGGGCTTTATTTATAGAAGCAGATATACATTGAGATTAATTTTCTTTGCTGCAATCTACCTAAGACCATCCAAAACAGAAAGAAACATGCAGACATGCAAGTTCTACACTGCTTGGGCCAGGTCCATGAATTAGCACAGCACCAGAGAAGCCAATGGACATAAAGCAGTTTAGAGCTGCCGAAGATCTTGTCTATTATTTCTCCCAGGGAAGGAAGGGAGGGGTTTAAACCAAGAAATTATAAAGCAAAGAGCAAAAGCAACCAACAAAATGCCCCGGCATGTGGCAGAACAGGTCTGCAATGCAAAAATCCCTCCACCAAGATCTGCAATTTGAAGAACTGATTTCTTTTTTCTCTCCTGCATTCCCCATCATCAGAAAGAATCAGTGCAGAGGGCTCCAAGCAAGGAAAAGTAACAAGACTTAAAGCAATTTACCTGCTGAAACTGAGAAGACATTGTCAACGTACGCAGTCTGAGACAAAGCAAAGCAGAAGAAAAGCTGCAGGTAAGATCTCCAGACAAGTGGGCTGAGGAGCACCATGCTGGCTGCACCCGGGCAGATCCGGGCTCAGAGGCGCAGGGCTGCTCTGGGTCTCTACCCCTGCTCCCTCTGCCTTGCCTGCTCTCTGCCTCTTCCCTCACTGTGGGATGCGTGTGTGTGTCTGTGTACGTCTCTCTCTCTCTCTCTCTCTCTCTCTCTCTCTTCCCCTCCACCCCCCCTTCCCGTGCCTTTAGGAAGAAAGAATGCCAACCATTTCCCATTAAATCTTCTCCTTACACTAGACCCGGTTATATTTAACTCCTGCACTGGATGAGTTGCCCCTATTGTGGCCATTAACTGCTAAAACTGGGGCACGGGGGATTCTGGTTTTGCTAACAGAAGCAAAACCAGCACTTTGGATGTAACGATGAGCAGGAAAGGCAGAAATTATGAACTGGACTACAAACAGCATCCTTCAGTGCAGGCAACCAGACACCAGCGTCAACACGGATAAAATCCCCGACCGATCATCCTCTACAGGTCACTAATTGCCTTAATGAGAGAGATGAGCAGTGAGCTAACATCTGCTTACCACTGGTAGGTACAAGCACTGCGCTCATAGGGAGGGCAGCTCAGACTGAGGGATGCCACACAGGCTGCTCAGATCACAGGTTATTACTTAGGATTTAACTGAAAACAACAGTGTCACTTACAGTGCCAGACACTGTAGGACTGCTAAGAGTTTACTGACAGGGGGCAACAGGTGGAAGAAACAATATGTGCACCGTGATGGGGTGGGCAGAACACTATCAGCTCTCAGGGTGGTGGTGGTCACCAGACTACCCAGCACAGTGGGAAGAAAACAAACCTGCGAAACGCAGCGTGTGCCTCTGTCACCTCCGCGACGGCTCCGTGCTTCTCTGTCACTGCAACTCAAAGGGCTGTGCAGATGAATTTCAGAGCAACTAGCTGAGGGCTCCTCCTTGCTGCCCGCAATCTGACAGTGGTTTCTGTGAAAAACAGAGATACTCCTTCACTGTACAAACCAACATCACTCCTTGTCTTCTAGCCAGCTGGTTTTCTTTGAACACTGTGTATTTCTCCTTCCAAGGCAAACGTGGAAATCCTTTGGATTACTTACTGATTTTTAGTGTAATTTTAAAAGTATATTTAATTTTTTTACAATAAATGACATATTAAATATTGCAAAAATTAAATTTAAAATTTAAATACATTTTAAACTACATTTTAAATATAATTTTAAAATTTGAGCAAGACACTCAGAGACAGTACCAGGCTCCCCTGGGCATCAACTCCAACCGAGTTCACCATGAAGAGGCATGTTTCTACAATTCTAGACAAATAGTCTTTGCTGCTGCTCTCAAGACATCACCAAGATACTAACAAAATCTTGCTAAATGTAGTGGCTTGAGAGGAACCATCACCTTCGCTTCGCTCAGTTGGTAGATCATGGGACCCTGAATTCCTGGGGTCATGGGTTCAAGCCCCATGTAGGACATCTTGAGACAGCACTGTAGGCTGACCCTGCTGCAGCAGGAGGGGTTGAACTTTGATGATCTTTCAAGGACCCTTCCAACCTCTAACATTCTGTGCTTCTGCGATGTATTTCTATCCTTAGAGGACATGCCTAACATAACCATAATGCTTTCTAAAATCTCCTTCCAGTACTGCAACACTCTGGATAACTGCATTTATTTTTTAATTGAATTTACCTTATTCCACTGTCTGTTACTTTTTAGTATTTGGCTATTTTTAGTGAAGGCCATAATTTGGGTCTCTTTGATCAAGGATGACCATGGATGAAGTAAATGCCATTAGTTGTCTCAGCATACTTTATCACAGAGGGAAAAGCATAGCTTCTGCAACATTTATCCTGACAAGCCTTAAATTTGTAAGATAAACATCCAGCTGCCTGATTACAAGGGTAAACAGTGGATGATCCCTGTGCTAGAAGGCTGCAGGGATGCAAGAAGAGTTGCTCCAGCATTAAAATGTCGGTATATTATCAAAAGATTCGCATCCGGAAGCATCAGACAAGCTTAAGAGTTGATCAAAACAACAACTCTGTAATTTCAAATAGACCTGCAGTCTTTTAGCAATATAAAATTTGATATCAACTTGTAGTGCAAGATACCATCTACTTGATAAGGAAATTAATTAATCCAATAACACTGCACAGAATGCAAGGAGGACATGAACCAAGCAGATCAGGTTTCTCAGAGCTCCATCCAACCTGACCTTGAATGTTTCCAGGGCTGGGGCTCCAATCATCTCTCTAGAGAAGAATGACCAGGGCTGGAAGGGACCTTAAAGATCTAGTTCCAACCCCCCCACCCCAAATAGGTAAGGACACCTTCACTAGATCAGGCTACTTAGGGCCCCATCCAACCTGGCCTTCAACACTTCCAGGGGTGGGGCAGCCACAACTTGCTTGGGCAACCTGTTCCAGCATCTCAGCACCCTCACAGGAAAGAATCTGTTCCTAACATCCAACCTCAATCTCCCCTCTTCTCCTTGAGCACTGGCTCAAGCAAGCAAACTGTCCTTCTATTAATTTATCTTTCTTATTTCTGCACTATTTCAGGCAGCCTAGAGATTCCTGGAAAGAAGAGACACTGAAATAATTCTTCCATATTAGTGTGTGTCATAATTAGCTGGAAGGGTCTGTTTTACAGAGGGCCTCTTTAAACCTTCTCCATCTGGCTTCCATCAAATCATCAAAAGAAACAGCAAAGACCTCCTTCAGAATAGCTGTTTCTTGCTCGTTGCAGCACCCAGTTATCAGTGCATGAAGAGGCAGAGGCAGAAGCTGCACTGCCTATGCATCATGCAGACAATCAGCTCTGGTCTGACCTCAGAACAGAGTAGGGGAGTGTCAAGCACTCCTGTCTCTCAAGCACAGACATCCAGCTCTTTCAACAGCAGAAAAGAAGCTGCAGTGGGGATTTTGATCACATAAAGAATGATGCAGTCAGGACAGAAGTCACTCCCATTTCTTAATGGGACCTTTACCACAGCTTACAGCCAGCATGTGCTTGCTTCTTGAGCAGAGTGGCAGACACACTGCTGCTTGTTTTGTGAGGACTCGGGAGTCTGTGTGCAACCAATCCAGCCAGACCAAACACACACCCAGTTTCTCACCACCAGGGACGTGCTGTTGTAACTGAAGGGAGCTTATAGGACGCGTACCTCAATTCCAGTTCCTTGTACCTGGCCATTTTATAGCTGCTGATGGATTCACTTCTAGCCTCATAGTTAAATTACCTGCTGGGTTTTGGGTGTCTCTGGTACTTTTCTGATAGTTGTTAGCCTCAGGTTCCAACAGCTTTCACTGGTGTCCTCTCCTTGACTAGGAGAGATGCTGCTGTCCTGAACTTCTGGGTTTCCCAGATCACAACTGAACAGGTCTCTGCAAGAAAAGCTTTTACAGGAACAAGACTAATGATTGATGAGGGTCACCCATATGAGGTACAGCAAAATAACAAATATGCTTTATTTACCTTTATTTATGTCCAGCTAGGTTTTAAACTTCTCCAAAGAAGGAGACTCAACAGTACACACAGTAAGACAGACTTTATTCTTCCTGATATTATATGGAAATTGTGCTCTCATGTCTAAAACCCCAAAGAATTTCTATTGTATCATAGTAACAGTCTCTTAAAAGGTATGAGAAACGCAGTGTTAATTCTTTTTTGAGCCTTTTAAAGCCTCAAGGAAATCCAAACCGATGGTATCAGTTATGTTATCACCTCCCCCAGTTTCAAATTCCTTACTTTCCATTTTCCAGGCACCTTGGCTTATTAAAACAAATTGTGCATGTCATTGTGGTTATTCAATAATGGCTCAAGATTCAATGCAAGATGATTTCCAACAGCTGGCTCCAAATGCTGATGTAGTTCAAATACTGTCATTAAAGAAGAAACAGTATTTAAGTCACTTAATTTTAAAATACAAACCAAGAATTTCTGTGTTTGTTTATCCAGTGCAAATTAGTCCCCTGTGCTCAGTTCCAGCGTTACCTCCTAAACGTTTGACGTTATAAGGAATCCCAGTGCATTTAAGAACAGACAAGTATAAAATATCATACTTAGCATCAAGTGATAATTGCTGTAGATCATAGAATCACTAAGGCTGGAAAAGCCCTCCAGCTGACAATCAAGACCACCAAGCCCACTAAAACGTATCTGCAACTGAAATGTTTTTTTGAATACCTCCAGGGACGGCGATTCTACCTCCCCAGACAGCCTGTTCCAATGCCTGACAACTTTCACAAAACAAAGGTTTCCCAATATCCAATCTGAACCACCTCTGGTGCAATTTAAGACCATTTCCTCTCCTACTGCTACTTACTTGGGAGAAGAGACCAACACCCACTCACTACAACCTCCTTTCAGGTAGTTGTAGAGAGCAGTACGGTGTCCCCTGAGCTCTCTCATCTCTAGACTAAACAACCGCAGTTCCCTCAGCCACTCTTTATGAGACTTGTGCACCAGACCCTTCACCAGCTTCACTGCCCTTCTTTGGACATGCTCCAGGAACATCAAGTCCTTGTAGTGACGGGCCATGACTGTATAAGAAGCTTTGCCAGGAGCAACAACAGATGAAAACAGACAGAACCTCAGGGAAGCAAATTACTCACTGAAAACATCATCTCTGCATCCAGTCAGCGCCAGCTGGGCACTAGGTTTCTATACAGCAAGTACTTTATATGAAGACTACAACATGTTGCAAGTAGCTGGCCACAGCAATGACTGCTTGTGAAGCCACCCAAGCTGAACGTTAAAGTCCAGCCTAATACTTTTTCATTGTTGTTCTGGTGAGGGATGTTTTTTTCTTTTGTTGTTGTTTTCGAAATGCTTTTGATTATTAAGATTTATGACCTATTCATCCTGGTGAGCTCAGTAATAAATCCAGTCCTGTTTGCAGCCTACAGGGATGACAGTGCCTTTTCAAAGAGCAAACTGTCAAACACCACCACAAGATGTTTTCTTTCCCTACAAGCACCCCAAGTCCTGGTTAAGAACAACAAATGCAATAAACAGAACCTCAGCCTGTTACCAAGTCTGCATTTTTCCTTCATGACTTCCATCTGCAGTAGAATCTGAAAGATCAAACTGTAATACAGATTATGAAGCGACTACCAACCAACACAACGGGCTTCAACGCATCATGAGGCCAACCAGCACTTCGCAAGACGATGCTTCGTGTTCAGCCTCACACAACAAAGTCTCGAAGCAATCAGTTAAAAACACAGCTACTCTAACTGCAAACTGCCGGAGACTTTTGTGTCTCAGTCCCGAACATCCACGACTTCAATTCACAAATTTTGATGGTACAACTCCAAGGAAGAGAAAAATAATATCATTTTATTATTGTCAACATTACTGTACAATTTGCTAGAAGGCCGTGCATACATTCTTGTGTGTCTTTCATCTGATGATTCCTCAATTCCAGCATTTAGAGAACCCTCTACCAGCAGTTCCAAAATCCCACTGTGTTCCAATGATTATGTAAAATAGAGTCGTACCAGTTCCACTGCTGGAAACTGACTTCATTTTTGCTTCATGCACTGTCTTGTGCCATTGTCTTCATCTTCTACTACAGGTTAGAACGGGTCAGCCAGGGAAATTCCTGGAAGAAAATAAAAGTAACAGAAGATAAAGGTATTACACTGGACAAATAGTTAAGAACAAGAAGACACAATCATGTATTAATTACTAGATGGAACTCCTAGGAAATAAACACTTAATCTCATTTTGTCAGGAATGAGAAGGAGCAACTGTACATTCTGGGAACAAACCACCAGAGACACTCTGCACTGGTAACAGCCAAAAACCCCCCAAAAACCAGCCACCACGGAAAGCAGATGGCAGAGTGTAAAAGCACCCATTCTCCTCTTCCAAATCTAAAGACAATCCTACTGCCTCACACTCTCTGCCTTCTCTGCAGTGATTTTTACTGAGGATTTCTGAGTCTTGCCAACATGCAGATTGTGGAAAGAGAAAAGGAAGCAAAAAGATACCTGTTTCTTTCTCTCAGACTGTGGGTCAATCATGACATTTATAAGCGAAGGCGTGTGCTTGTCAGCCAGCGTTGCTTTCAGAGCACTCTGCAGTTCTTCTGGTGTTTGAACAAAGTACCCCTTACCCCCAAAGGCAGGCATCATTTGCTCATAGTGTGAATTTGGCAGGAGAGAAACGGGAGGTACGCTGTAATGAAATGGAAAATGTCTGATGCTAATCAGGCAGGGACTCACCATGCCACACTCACCAATTTAATTACTTCAGCACTGATTTTAAAGCTGAGGATGACTATTGTGTGGGCCTGATGAATTATTCCAGGCTGGAAGAAGTGTTTCCTACACTGCTGAAGCTTTGGTTATAGGGTAGCAAACCAATTTTCATCTGGGACATTCCTGAGCCAAGCCTTTGCCTAATTCTCGTGGTACAGAGATGTCAGCTCCAGAAGCAGCAGCTCAGTGTAAACTCAGAACACAAGGCTCACAGAATTTTGGAGGTTATCCCATGTGAACTCTGTGCTGTGTGGCCTGAACTGTTGCAGGAACCCAAGATAACAAACAGAAAGTCATCTCTCTGCTGTACTGTTGTGTAAACAACACTTGGATTAGCTTGGTTGGCTGCTTGCTTTTGGTAACTGCTTCTTAATTTACATGCACTTCCAACTAGGATCAAGGTCATTTTATCAACTTCAATCTAGATCACAAACCACGAGAAGTGAGGAGAATTACCATTGGGTCACTTCAGCCTTAACTGACAGGACACACTTTGAAGATGCTCACCACGTAACAGGATCTCCAAACTTTAACATCTCCTTCCAGGCATCTGCACCCAAACCAGTGTAAATCCCATTGTTGTTCACTACGATAATCAGGATTGGCAATTTGTATCTAAAAAAAGGACAAATTTGGAAGAATTCTTAAATACCTGAAGGTATAAATAGTAAAACTTTCCTTAGAAGGAAAATAAAATTTAAACAAAGTTTTAACAATCCCTTCCACCTGAAAAATTACCTACTCATCCCTCGTTACACACCACCCAAAACAGCAGAAAACCACCACGTGTGTGTTCTAGCTTGTTCTCGTGTGTTTTTAATATTCACAGAAACACAGAATATTAGAGATTAAAGGGACCTTGAAAAATCATCTAGTCCAATCCCCCTGCCTAACAGCAGCATCCTTGGCCTTCTAGTTAAACCGATCCTGAAAATATGTGAAGAGGGTCAAGCCCAGTAAGATAATGACCTGCACATAGTCTCCACCTCCATCCCAGAAAACCCAAACGCACTGTCTCCTTCGATGCAGACCACTCGCTTCTCCGGTGTTCGGTCTTTAGCTACCATTGCAGCTGCTATCGCGAAACCCAGTCCAACTCCCATCGTTCCAAAAGTCCCTGCATCGAGCCTACAGGAGAGAACAGAGAATTATCACCCCTTTACTTTAAATCAACCTTTCAAGGTAATCCGAGGTGACCTGACTTTACTTTTAATACTCCTCCATATACTATTCAAATACTGTTTCATATATCTCTGGTCTAAAGAGATTCCAGATGTGTGATTATTATATTCAGTCAAATACCTGATGGACTGCAAACATTCAAAATGACATAAACATCCTGGAACTCCAATTACAATGAAGATCTCTTGCACTACAATAAAGAACGATTCCTGTACGCTTGCAGCTTGCCTAAGAACAATATTTCAAAACCATTCAATTACTGCAGAGATTGGCTGACTACACAAAACCCTTCCATATTAAAACCCCCTCTGTATTTAATTCCTCAGAAATATAACAAAGTCTGAAAGCCATTGGTTAAATGCTGCTGTTCAAATTTCAGTCTTCTGTTCAACTTTTGAAATCAAATTGAAAGCTGTAATCAATTTAGATAACCTCAGTCAGAAGCACATAATGGACACAAGAGTCCATAAAGGACTTGATTACTCTAGGGTTAACTTTTCAAGTCTGCTTTCAGATAGACACTACTCAATCTGAAGAGACAGCCATTAACATCACCGTGCCTTTCTTTTAAATAACGATGAAAATGCCATGCAAAGCCTTTCCCCAACTTTACTGGAAGAACATTCTTCTTGTTTGCCTGGTTTTGTTTATAAAGAAGCATTTAGATTAATTTTGGACTTCAGTCCTACTTTTGCAAGAAGGCACCAGCTTCACAGTCAGATTAACAGTTTCACCTCACTGAAAGAACTCTCTCCCTGCCAAGACAGGGCACTTAATTCCCACTTATATTAAACCTGAGCTATATGTAGTGGTTGAAGTGACATATTGAATCTGACTTCCAAATCTGAGTGCCTACGTGTCAGGCATGCAGGCTTACAGGAAATTTTGCCCAATATACAGCCCAATTTTCAAAGTGAGATGATTCTTAAGTATGTTTTAAAGAAAAATCTCATGTATTCAACAGGAGAACTGCAGTGACTGGTTTTATTTTAAATCAGTATTTACCACACATAAAAATACATAGGTATATGTATGTATACAGATCAGGGACTTCAGCACGATGCTCTTCACTCACTTTCCACACAGGGCTCTGTGGCAGAGCACACAAGTTGCAGAGAATCGTTGAATGCTATAACCAGACAGCATTTTATGAGTGGAAAACTTCTCTTGGTTCCCTCTCATAGAACTATAGAATCATTATAGCTGGAAAGGACCTCCAGGATCATCAAGTCCAGCTGTCACCCCAAACATCTCTCTAACCCCTAGACCACAGCCTCAAGTGCTAGATCCACATATTTTTTAAACATCTCCAGGGATGGGGTCTCCACCATCTCCCTGGGCAGCCTGTTCCAGTGCCCAGCCACTCTCTCAGGAAAGAGCTTCTTCCAAGATCCAACCTAAACCTCCCCTTATACAACTTGAGGCCATTTCCTCTTGTCCTGTTGTTAGGAATTTGGGAGAAGAGACCAGCACCAGCCTGGCTACGGCCTCCTTTGAGGTAGTTGTAGAGAGCAGCAAGGTCTCCTCTCAGCCTCCTCTTCTCTAGACTAAATAACCCCAGCTCCCTCAGCCACTCTTCATAGGGCCTGTTTTCCAGGCCTCTCACCAGCCTCACTGCCCTTCTCTGGACTTCCTCCAGCACCTCAACGTCCTTGTTACACAGTAGTGCCCAAAACCAACATAATAAACCTGTATTTTCATTTGGAGCCTTTAAACAGGATTACAGACATTCTGGGCCATAGATTTATACACAGATTTGACTGCTGAGTCACCACAACAAAGAAAATACCACACCTTTGACGGGGATAGTGATTGGGAAGCATAGTTCGCCCAATGTCCATGGTGTTTGCTCCCTCACTTACTAAGATGCAGTCCTTGGGTATCAGTTCTCTGATGTGATGAAAAACTGTGTAGTAATTCATAGGCAGGGACTTCTGTAGTGCTAGTTCCTTCAAAACAAGAGATATGAGTAACTCCTAGGTACAGAATGTATAACAACGTGCAAAACAGAGTCAGGTAAATAATCACAAAGGACATAAAAGCCCTTTCTGCTAGGTAAGGCTGAAGTATTTGGTGTTCCATGCACTACTACATCAAGGTCACTCCTGTATCTACCCTAGTGATGCCACGTATTTATTAGAAGCTCACTCAGCCCGGCATCCATTAGCAGGAAGCTCTGGAAACTCAGTTCAACCTGAGAGACACACTCTTCTGCACTGAAGTCTGACTACTGACGACCTTAAGTGAGCTGTCACCTGTATGCTGGACGTAGATCGAGCAAGTGATCTGCTAGAATGTTTACACAGAACCTAAAATTCTTTAAGTTAAGGATTAAGACTTAACATACAGTTCATAAGCCTGACAAGCACAAGCCTGCACCAGAAGAGGTTTTTTTCAGTGTATGGGACACTGAGGAGCCTTGATAAAGACCAGTGACAAAACTGGCGACGCATCGGTACACGTTAAGGTGAAAAATCTCCTCTTTAACGTAACACTACCTTTGATCTTCTCTCATTGTTCATTATTTTTTCTCTCAGCGTCTTCCACCACTCAGAATTAGAAGAATACTGAAATCGTCTTTGAATTAATTCTTCTAAGAGCTGGAACAACATTGAAATGTTGCAGAGATTTAAAACAACACCGTAAGCATCAAGAACAACACCAAGATCCCTGCAGAACCACAGTAACACTAACCAAAATCTTCAACATTCTATGTGGGAAGGGACTGGACACACAACATGTTGCCTGAAAATGGCTTCTACTTGAACAGGTTTCCCCACATCCCTCCCCCTCTTTGTTTTTTTTAAACTGCTGAATATTGATAAATCAGAGGCAACTGAGGTCAAAAGAGGATGACACCTGACTTCACATTACCTGCTTAGTCACAGCATTTATGTCACCTAATAGAACTGCAGCCGGCTTCACGTTATTCCCCAGCTCTTCTGCACAGATATCAATCTGTATTTCAAACACAAAAGACAACCATTAACTCCAAGATATTATATTTTCACTTCAAGTGAGGAACAGACCCTAAGGGAGGATATTTTAAGGCCATAATCTAACAATTTGTTTTGAGAAATAAGTTAGTAAGTTAAATAACATTTCTTCCTCCTATCAACATTTGAGCAACTGAGTTCTTACAATGACTAACTTTGAATTTGAAAGTAGTTCTATTGACTGAGACAGCAGTCAAACAGTATGAAAGGTTTCACAATTTCAAGACAATCTGGCTTTGGTCACAGACATTCCAGTGCTTCAAAGACCACACCAGTGTCAAAGTCTAATCCTGCCTTAGTCAACTACACACAAGTGTCTGCCCTCTTCATTACAGCAGCAACAAGTCCTCGACAGCTGTAATAATGCCGTCACCAGTTTTACAAAAAGCAAGTAAATTAAAGAAACCAGAAGTGTTTCTGGAGAACTACCATAACCATATATGCACTGCAGTGCACTGCCCACAGGGCAGTATTTGCCACATGAATTAGAAAACCAAAATAATTCACAGTGACTGCTCTAGGCAATGCCAAAACGGAGGACTTCAAGCGATAATGATTTTCCTTCTTACCTGAATAACTTTCACGCCTTGTCGAAACCGCGGGGGAAGACCAAAATGCAAAATCCAATTCAACCTAGCACCAAGCAAGATGATTGCATCAGCGTGCTGTAATGCCCTAAAAAGAGGAAACAAGAGAATCAGGTAAGGAAGAAATGTGATTAAATAGTGTTTTCAAAATTAGAAGCAACAGTAACCACCACAGCAAACCTTGGCATGTAGAACAGAAACCTCCTTTCCTCTAGCCCCCAAGCCCTGTATCTTTTCATAGTCAAGAAACAGCCACTCCTGACTTCAGAACTCAATAAAATCAATTAGGATTTTCCTAATCTGCTGAGTTTGGGAAAGGAATCACTACACTACAAGGGTAGGATACTATAAAAATGCTGACATTAAACTCTCACTACCATGACACTGGCAACAACCCCCGAAAGGATTTCTGTGGATTTCTTAGTTCAGAATGCTGGTAATTCATATTTCAGCTGGGTAGATAGTTATTTGGCATCTTATTCTCTATTTTTCTTAAGGATAGACACAACAGTGATAAAATTAAGATGCTCCAATGGACAATATTTTAATCTTTATTAGTGCTCCACCAGCAAGCTGACTCTGCATGTTCATACTGAGTAGGATTCTTATAGTCCACTCATGCTAATTCTGCCAAGGGCCAAAAAACCTTTTATAAAAAGACTTGAGACAATGAAGTACTGTCTTTATAAAACACAGTGTGGTTGGAAACAACTTTTTTAAAAAATAAACTGGAATTCAGTGAGGGTGTACTGCAAACACTATGCAGAGAGAGGACAGCAACACTAGATGCAATGTGTTGTCGCGCAGCGTTCAAATAAAAAGGTAGTAGTTTGTGGCTAGTGCACGAAGTTAAACGTTTAACAAACTGTTTGCCAGTTTCATTTCATGTCACCAAATACGTACTAACAACACTGATACATCTACTTGCCATAGGTTTCATAGTTACAGAACATTAGCTGTCAGATACACTGTCTTCCTGGCCAGCAGTCTAAGCTTTGCCAAAAGCCATCCGCCTAAATCCGTTGTCTCTTTCCAAAAGCAAGATCTTGAGTGCTCTAAGCTGAAAAAACTTTGTGTGCATTTTGTCTTCCCTGGCATCTGCAGACCACCACAGGTCCTAGCTGTTTCTCAGATGTTAGGATTAGAAGTCTTGCTTTATATTTACGTTGATCTTGCTGCAGCTACACAGTTTGGATGGTTATCAGGAACCACTCCTTTTGCCATTGGTGTAGGCAAAAAAGGGAGTCCACAAAGGTCCACCAGTTTTCTGATGTTGGTTTCAGCATGTGAATAAGCAGCACCTGAATGAAATGAAAGACACTGCTTAATACTACAAAACCTCAAGGTCTTCCTTTGAGCTTCAATCAACCTGATCACTTTAGTGGCAGAAAGAGCACTATTTCCCATTAAGAACACTGCCCATTCCTTTTCATTCTGGGGTACTGTGCCAGAGTACAGGTGTTTGGGTTGAAACGTCCCCTTCTTTTTAAAAAATTACTTCAACTGAACTAATTGGATATTTCTGTGAAGCATGGCATAAGAGAATAGACTGGTTTGTCATCTAAAATGGCATTTAGAGGGGGTGAAGTTCAGCATTATGGGGCAGAGTTCCGTAGCAGCAACAGAAGATGACCTCTGCATTGGGTCGTGTCATTTTTTACTTGCCCCTTGCAGGCTGTTGTACTACATGCTCCTCAACAATGTGCCCAAACAGGTCTACTGTAGGTCTTGAATGAAAAAAGAGAAGCTCAAAGATGAGCTCATGAAGGTGTGCATTTGTGCATGCATTTACTGTGATGCTACCTGCAGCACCTGGCTGCTCAGTTAGGGATGTCCAAGCAACCTAGAGTAACGGACAATGCTTTAAGTCCATGAGTCTCAAATCCTGAAGAATGAACTGTGTTTCTTCTAAAACTTCTGCTAACAGTCTATAGCAGAAAATTCAGACATGTGTTAAGCAGATTCTCAACTGCTGACATCAAAGAAACATATCTACACATTTGAGGTTTCTACCTATCGTTTTCAAATAAGACATATCTGCTCATGTGTACCAAGCCAGAGAGAGAAGCAAACCTCTCTGCTAATCTACCTTCTAGTATTTCATTACCTAATCAATTATAAGATCCATCTCATCTCAATCACTTTGCTGATTACACACAGAACCTCTCTCCAAGATGCAGATCACTTTTGATAAAAAACCCAACAGTTATACAACATCAAAGAACTTTGTGGGGGTTTTTTTGGGTTATGTTTGTTTTCCTAAAGAGTCAAAAGGAGATGGATAACATTTATGGGTAAGAGAAGCCACAAGCTCCAGACTTGTACAGTTAAAAGCTACATCAAAGTTTTCTACCTTTGCCAATGATCAGCAGAGGCTGCTTGGAACGAGCAATGACAGATGCTGCTTCAGATACAGCAGAGTGTTCAGCCACGCCAATGGGAGGTGGCAGGCAGCATTCCACGTACCTGAAAGTGAAACACAACAAAAGAGGCTCTTCAAAAATTCAAAACAAGAAATTTGAGAGATAACACCTATTTTTTTAGCCTAAAACTATAGTTGCCACAAACCACGTTACTCACAGCAATTACCAGAAGATTTTTTTAAAGCAGGCTTTGAGGGTTTCCCAGCAGGTTTGTTTAATCTCACGGGCAACGCTGTTACTGAGATTTACAAAGTGAAGTAACTGTACTACCATCACATTAATGGACTCCCCTTTGTACGTATCATAGAACCACAGAATCACTAGAGATTGGAAGGGACCTCCAAAGATCACCCAGTCCAATCCCCCTGCCACAGCAGGATCACCTAGACCATTACAAGTTATAATCTGTATCATACAGTACGATGGAAGGTCACATTTAGAGGTAGGACTTTCAGCATCATTTTGACCTTGTGGCACATTTAATCTATCAGTCTGGTTTATATTTTCATTGTTTTAAGAAAACACAAGAGTAACTTGGCGTTAAAGTTCTGTCTATTCAGGGACTTGGAAAAGAATGAATGATCTTTACGCACTTGACAGAGCTCTTATTCACCTGAAGATTCACAAAATCACCAGGTATGTCAATGTAGCAGGAACCTGGACGACCATATATGCTGGTTCTTACAGCCTGGAAAGCAGACAGCCACAGTTTGAAAGGATTTTAAAAAAATCTTTGTGTCAATAACACTCAAAACTTACAGGAAACAGCTTATTTCTTGTTATGTTGCTAGTTGAGTATTTTTTCCTACCTTTTCAATGACAGCAGGAATAGCTTCCAGGCTGCTTGGGCGAACAGACATTTTATTGTAGAGCCTACCAGCTTCAACCTGAATAAATGATATATCAGTACAGTCACTGTATGCAAAGAGATTTGCTCACTTCCACCTCACTGGAACACGAATAAAGTGGAATAAATGCCAAATGGAAAGGAACGTGCTGTGAGCTCCCACACAGAAAGATGCAGTTCCTCAGCTGGTGGAAATTATGAAAGCTATATTCATTCCTCTGAGCACCTGAGTTTGTGTTTTGGTTTGCCCCCTCCGCTCTTCCGCCCCCAAAAAGCAATTCTCCTTTTCTTGGAAGGTAATCTGGGGTATTGCTGCAAGAAATTCCTCACTATGAGGATGATGATACCTCCCTGGAAGTGTTTAAGTCCAGGTTAGACAGGGCTCTAAGACACCTGGTCTAGTGAGAGGTGTCCCTGCTTATGGCAGGGAGGTTGGAACTAGATGATCTCTGAGGCCCCTCCAACCTAAACCATTCTATGATTCTGTAGTTACACAACGTCAGCATTAAACTACTAGATGGAGCAAATCAACAGCACTACAAGTTCTGTTAGGAAATCTTAGTGTTTGGGATTACTACCTGTACACTAATGAAGAAACAATATTAATTACTCCATTGAAACCTTTCTGTAGAGAGTCGCATGTCTGTGTACCTGTGGGAATTCTTGAAAAGCTCCCATGGTTTCCTGATTTCTATCAGAAGAGCCTCCAATAACAACCAAAGGCCTAGAAAAACATTAAAACCAATGTTAGCTACACACAGATTTCCTTTATCTATATCTATTATATATAGGTATCTATATAGATATCTATTTTCTTATCTAGTATCTACAATCACATATATAAACCCAAATCCTACTGCTCTCGTGATGTTATGTACCCTCAGCACCCACAGATCTCAGACAAAATAGAAAGTCAACAGCACAACACAGGAGTGGATTCTAAATGCCAGCCTGTCAGCCAGCCTTTAGGTCACTAACTTCTGGATGGTCTGGCTGCACTGAGTGGTCTGCATCGACCGTAAACATTTTACAGTTGACAAGATGGGTGACTAGTGGTTTGTCAGGAATGACATCATCTACTCTTAAGCAGCTAAAAGGTACTGACTGGTCTAGGAAGCATTAAGATCTTGGGCACTGTAACTCATACACACATTGTTTCTGACTGTGTTTCTTAGTTCCAATCTGTTTAGAAAGGTTGAATTTTCTTTGTATGTGATTTGGAACACAGCAGAAGTGAAGTGACTATGTGACAGCACTTCTTGCATTCAGTTTTTAGTAAAAATCCCCAAAAACCAAAGAGATGAGCAAAAAATTCACATCTTTTCTTAAATTAGTCCATAGCTATGCGAGACAGGCAGCATTATTTTACAATATGGGTTATACTTTCCCTAGGAACAGATTTTCTTATTATGGTTCCCACAAAATATTTTCCCACAGGAAATGAGAACCAGCCTTTTGCTCTTATTAATGTCTATATATAAGGGCTGGTGTCAAGCCAGGGGACAGTCTCTTTCAGTGGTTAAATGAGGGGCAACGGGTACAAGCTGGAGCACAGCAGGTGCCACCTCAGCATCAGGAGAGGACCTTCTTGACTGTGAGGGTGTTAGAGCACTGGAACAGGCTGTCCAGAGAGGTTGTGGAGTCTCTGCTTCTTCTGTTTTGGTGACTTTCAAAACCTGTCTGGATGTGTTGCTGTGTAACCTGTCCTAGGTGATCCTGCTTTAGGTGGAAGAGGCTGGACTGGATGATCTCCAACCTCTTCTGTGACTCTCACTACCTACAAAAAAGAATGCTCAACATCTGCAACAAATAACAGCAAACAACTACTAGAATTTAAGAGAAAATTTAGTGAAATTACCAGCAGTTTATAGTTGCATTTGCCATCCCACCAAGAGCATGTAAAAAACCTGGACCAGACACAACGAGACATACTCCTGGTCTAGAGATAAGGGGGGAGAAAAGACAGAAAAAATGTATTAAGATGCTGAAATACAAGCTTTTAAAACTTCCTCATGTAAGCAAGATGCATGACGAGCGAGAGATTTATATGAAGGAATAAAGTCAGTTACAGGCATCAGAAGTCATTTAGCTGCACCAACCCAATGGAAAAAAGTGAGTGAACAGTTACATGCAACCCACACAGAGGACTGTAATGTATGCAGGCTTAAAGTAACACAGCTCCTTACTTCTCTTTGCAAATTTACTCCATCTGGTGCTTACACAGAATTCGTAAGCCACTAATGTTCACAGTCTAACACTAGATATCCATGATGAAGGCTCACAAAGGAAGAAGTGCATTTGATTCAACACAAATGTTATTACTACAGCTTAATTCAGGCAGAATTCAGAAACTATTCAGACATTAAAAAGGAAAAAAAACCCAAAGTTACTTATAAAATGGACAATACTACAGGGTTAATCACCTCTTTGCTCCTTCTCTGAAACATGTGCCACTTAAAAATTCATGTTTTATTTTAACTCCTCCACATTTTCATTTTAGCTGCCCCAGCCACCTCCAGAACAGGAAGGAGTTCCCAACTTCTGAGTCTAACACAATTAGCATTATAAACTATAAATATTAAAAAACATGGAATGTACCTGCCAGTTAAATATCCAACAGCAGATGCAGCATAACAAGCCTGTTGAAAGTATGAGAGTTAATAACACAATCACTGCAACATAAACATTTCATCATACCTTGTCGTTAACTTAAAACATGATACTGAAAAAAACAGGTGCAAAAGTTTCTTCTCCCCTGATCATCGGGGCTTGTACCCTCATGACTGAAAGACAAGGGATGCTCATTAGCTGTTAAAGTCACAACACAGTAGTGTGGTGTTGTTGGGTGGAGAAAAAAAGATGCCCACTTTGGTTCTACTGGCCCTTACTGAAGGGTTCTTTCTCAAGCCTGAAAGAAAATGTAAACGGCATTTCATTTTGTTGTAAAGCAGTTGAAAGACTGGTCTTACAGTAGATATATATATACATACTCACAGCTTGTTCATTTCTCATTCCAACATATTTTATTCCAACTGCTTGGGCTGCAGTTGCAATTTCAATGACTGGAATACCAACAATGCCAAACATGTATTCGATATTCTAGAAAGAAAAATGTTAAGAGAAATCAGACTTGTTTTGGTAAGAGCAGCTTTAACAAGGACACACCAAAGACAGTTGTACTAACCACACAAGCAATGCAAATTTGAACAATATATATTCACAGAGAAGTCGACAGCCCACTGCAGAAACACAGACACCACCAGCTCAGCCCTCTGTAGTTGGGAAAGAGCCGGGTTTTGGAGGCCTGCAAGCAGTGGAACAGTTCAGCCCCGCTCCTCAGACGGCTTATGTCAGCACTTTTTGCTGAGCACTTTGTACTTGGCTAGCCAAGTCTCCACTACATCAGATTCCCGTTTCTCAGTACGTCAAGTCGGCCTTCTCTGAAAGCTGCTCAGCAGGCTTCAGGTTTTTATGCTTTTACAGGAAATATTATAATATTACAAAGGCTCCAAGGAACAGCTGGAGTAGTACTGTAAAACAGCCAACGGCGAGACTAAGCGTTATTTTTATTACGGATGAAGGGCCTTCTCGTGTCACAGGCCAAACACAAAGTGCTCCGTTAAGGCTACGGACGCTTCACCTCAAGTTCAGCGACTCTCCTGCGCCTCCTTTACAGCTGCCCCGGGCACGGCTGTGGAGGGCGGCCAGCACAGCCTGACGGTACCGGCGGTACCCGGTGAACTCAGCCCGTAAGAAGAAAGGGACAAGCGAAGGCCTGGGGAGGCCGCGCAGGGATCACCGCCTCTCTCCCGCCTGACCGCAGTGGCACCGGGACCCAGCAGGACCGGGCAGGGCCTTCTTGCTGCTGCTACTGCCGCGGCAGTGGCACCTCCCCCCTGGCCTCCGCGCGGCCGGGCGGGCGCTCGCACCGGAGAGCGGCAGCAGCGCCAGGTGAGTCCGTTCCCTCCGTCCAGCTCCCCGGCCTGCTCCTGCGCTGTGGCCGCAGGGCAGCCGCTCGTCGGCCCCAACTCCCAGCGCTCTTACTTGAGCCTTGAGAGCCTCGGCGATGAGCTGAGCCCCGCTCACGGCCTCGCTGAAAGCGGCCATGCCTCTCCGCGCGCAGGCCGGCACTGGCGTCGGTGGCTGACGCGCCGCGCGGCCAATGAAGGGGCGGGCTCGACGCCTACGAGCGGTACCACCGACCCCGGGAGCAGAGGACGCGGAGCGCGCACCGGGGCGAAGGCTGGAGGAGACTCCAGTGGGGCAGAGCGGGAAGCCAATCAGCCACCGGGAAGAGCGGGCCCGCCCTCACGCAGCCTCAGGCCTGTGGCGGTGCCTGGCGCGGAGCCGCCGCCAGGGGGCGACACGGCCCTGCGGCGCGCGGGACTGAGTGGCTGAGGCTCGCGATCGGCCTCAAAGGCGGGAAGGCGGGAAGGCGGGGACGGGCCTGGCCCAGGGTCCTCAGGGTGCTGTCAGCTCGGCCGTGAGGGCCTGTGAGAGCGGAAGGGTGACGCGGGGCCCCGCGGTGTGACCCGGCACCTTTGTGGGGTTGGGTTGAGACCGCTGATAGCGAGCGGGGCCCGGTTCGGATGAGGATGGCAGCGCTCATGAGGAGAGGCCGGAGCGCCGTGGGCCACACTGGGCCACAACCTTCACCTGAGGCCAGTGCCCACCGTGTTGCCTGGCTCTGCCCATCGCGAGCGCACCCAGTCTGCCCTGTCCCAGAGTGACACAGGTGACAATGTGTTCCCTTTGTAACCTGAATTAATACGTTTGGGTTGTACTGTGTCGAGATGTTTCTGGTATAGGTTGAGCTGGACAGCTGTAAGATGCTTCCTTGGACTAGATAATCTTTCAAAGTCCTTTCCAACCCCTAATATTCTGTGATTCCTAAACAGAAAAATCTTTGCTAAACAGGAGAAGGGATCGTTGGTATCCACAAACCAGTTAAGACTTGAGGAGGATGTTGATTAAGTTGCTCTCATCTTAATGAAACTATCCTGGCTGTGCCCTGATTATAGTATGAAAATCACACCCACAGGTCAGATAACCCCTGACCCTGCTGAAGCCCCTCTCTGCATAATAGAAAGTAGGTACATTGCCAGTTGTAATTTGAAGTGAGGAACTAGTTAGCTGAAGTTGTAATTGCCAGCAGAAATTTGATAATGCATTCATTATGCTAATAAAGATTGTATAAATGAATGTGGTTTACAACTTGGGAAGCTAACATTGTGGATGACCACTTAGCTCCCAGCTTTATACAAACCTGCAATACAGGACTCCCTCAGCTTTGTGAGGTTTGGCTCACAGGTGGAACACCCCAGATTTTGGGGTAACACTCTTGCTTGTAAACAAGTGACCATTTCAAGTTGTTCAAGCCAAACCCCTAGCAACAACAGCATTCAATTAATCTTCATTCAGTGTGTTATATAACATAGCTTTTTAAAAATTGAATAGAATATTTTAGGAATCCTGTGAAATGTATAAAACGTAGTGCAAAATGCAATTACTGGAATGGGCAGTGTTCTTTAAAATTGTGTGACTGGATAAAAGCCAAGAAACTAGAGCAAAGTTACATAATGTGCTGCACACACAGTGAACATTTATCAGAAAAGGAAATACAAGATACCTGTTTATGTTGATCACGTGGCAAAAAACCCTTCGTAAAAACCTGTAGAGTGAAATCCTGTATTAAAAAAACAGTGCTGCTCATAAAAGTGGGGAACAGGAGAGATCTGTGGAAAAAGACTTGGGTTCCATTACAATTTTAATCTATGTAGGGATCCTTGTGTTATGCATTCTGTATATTAGAATGGCAGCAACATCAAAATGCATGGATATTGCTCAATGTAAAAAAGACTTTGTCTTGTTTATTCTTAGCAAATTTAATATGTTGCCTAGGAAGTTGTTATTGTTTATCTTACTGTAGCCTAACGGCCCTCTGCTATTGATCACTGAAGACTAGCGCTGTGCTACTTCTGTTTTTTGTAGTTGGTTGGTACAGAAGTGCTAAGCAGCAGGGTGTATATTGCTTTTCTCTGTGTTTGGTGAGAGTTGACAAACTTCTGAGTTTCCCAGTTCGTTGCAAAGTGAGTGACTGGATGCTTTTCTTCATGGTGTGCTGAGATTTAAGTGGTTTTGAAAGCTGAATAGAGCAGTCTGCACTGTAACTGGGGGAAGAAACTTGTCTGAGTCGGCTGTTCTCGCTTAAACACCTTTTACCTTTTGTATAGAACCTTACCTAGAATACCATGGCTGTGTGACAGTAATACTGATATGAAATACTTATATGTCAGTGAGATGATCATACTGAAGCATGTCTGCCAGAAAAAAGACCACGTAAATCACAGAAAAGGAACAGTTATAATATATACAGTATATATACATATATATATATAACAGTATATATATGTTATAAAGCATTTCAATTAATGAAAGCTTATTCTAAAAGGTGAGGTGGCAGCTCTGCAGACCCTAAATAAAGTAACTTGAAGGAAAGGATTTATTAGAAGGTGTAGCATTTCCCATAAGGGAAAAAGAAGCCTAGCAGAATGTGGCTGAGAGTTCTTTGGAATTCCGGCAGCCTTAAGGACGGAGTGAACCCTGAGGATATCCTAATTTTGGCTGGGAAGGTTAATATCCCCAAGCCTAGCCTTGGGGCTTGTCACAGCTCTCCTTGTCACACCAATCCATTAGATCCACAGGGTTCTGCTGTTTAAGCTGTCAGATGTGGGAAAGGCATTAGGGAGCGCACACCTACTGCCCAGCATTGGCTGTAGGACTAGCAGTTACCACAAGAGTGAAGGACTTGGAGGACTTGAAATAATTTTAGTTGGCCCAGGTTCAGCCAGGTGGGATCGTGTAGTTGGATGTACAGTGCTAAACCTCTTAGACGTCTAAGCTTTGAGCATTTCTGACCACCAGCAAATAAACTGTGGCGAAACATGTGAATTCTCTGGGCATGTGGGCAAAACGTTTTGTAGAAGCTCATGACCTGTTTGCTTTTTTAACATTAGAGTGTTTTGCTTAGAAGGCAAAAAGTCTGTTTTCCGAATGCACAGCAGTTCCATCCTGTGAGCTGAAACTCTCCCAAGTTTTTTTTTCCATTGCTAGTTATGATGAATTCTAGTTACATCTTAGTTGACAACTTTGTTGAGGAATGGCTGACTAGAACTCGTTCCTGTCCTAAATAGGCGATTTGGCTCTGAAGGGTTGACAGAAATAGAAAAGATAGTTTTGTCAGTGAAGTGCAACAGAGGATGTTTTATTTTCAGCGGCTTCTTTAACTCAGAGGCTCCCCATCTCCCCCTGCTTTGCTACTGCTTTGTTTCTTCATGGGACTTTGTTGCAATCAAACCAGCATTGCAAATAGCCTGTAGAGCTGATGGAAGCCAGGGGGTGGTTTGAACTAAGATACTACTTACTAAATGCTTTTCTCATGGTTGACTTTGTTTAACATTGTTAGATACTAAATCAGCTGACATTTAGAAAGAAGCAAAAAGGCAAAATTAACAAATATTGAGGGCTGCTTAATAAGCAGCTTTTCATTCAGGATTTTAAGATGGGATACTTTTAACTTGCCACAGACATTCTATTTTCGATATCTGGCTCTTGCATCTCCATGGAAACGGTGTCAGTCGTACAAGCACAAGGTCCTGAGTTTGAATGTCACCAGGTTAAAGGTCAAACTACCACAGTACATGGTCATTCAAGAATTTAAAACCAACAGAGTCCAAGTACTCCAAATAGACTCAGCCACAGTCCATATTTAATTGTAAATTTCCATTTCTGGCATCATTTGTTGCTCACGCTCCCCTTACCTGTTTGTTTTACTCTTAGTTTCATGGCATACACCATGTTGGATCTGTGCTGGAAGCTAGCTGTCTGCTTTCTGTGCTGTCAAGTTGTCTCCGGAAGAGTTAAGGAGGGGCACTATGTTGCTGCTGTGTACGAACATGAGTCCATACTGAGCCCTAACCCCACAGCCCTGGTTGATCGACAGTCTGCCCTGGGACTTATGGGCAGAAACTTGGACATCTATGAGCAGCAAGTAGTGGCTGCTGCCAGACAGGTATGCCACAGCTTAGTAGCAGTTGCGTGTGTCCGATGTATATATAGAGGAAGTGCTATTTGAGGAGAATCTTGCACATTTGTGTTCCCAGGCAACTGGAGCCATGTTTATAGACATAATGATGGTCTGGTTTTCCAGACATTCTGACCTTCCAGCAGCTCTGCAAAAATCAGACCAGTTAGCAGCTCGCCTGACTTCAGTTATTCCAAGACTGAAAAACCTCGCCTATAGTATTTAACATAGGAAAATTAATTTCTATTTTGGTCTGAATACCTTGCTCCTGTTCTCTTAAATGGAATGTTTTTAATGAAAGCTTGTCTTACAGGCAGCTGTCTTTGCGTTTGATTTTATTCCAGTGCTCTCAATGGAAATTCCCAAATGTGTCTAAAAACTAAGGAAACTTAATGCTTTGGAATTGAATGTTCCACCATTAACAACTTCGTGGAAGTAGACTTTTCCATTCCCTTTTCCTACAGGGTAGGTTCTTAGTCTAAGTATTTTTAGAGGAGAGAGGTTAGTACTTTTGGCTGTTCTTACACCCAGCCTCCTTTGGTTCCTCCCCTAGAAAACCCAGAGTTGGCTCTTGCCAGAAATAGGCTCCACTGTCCTTATGCAGGGAAGAACTGACTTGCAGGTTTCACAGATCTGTTTTGGAACAGAGGAACTGAGGTTTTTGTACAATTTGAAAAAGCAGTTGTGTGGTTTGGGCTGATTTTGTATAATACTTTTCTATAATGATGGCTGGGCATCACAGTCCGGGAGCATAACAGGTATTTTTAGACACATCCCAGGTATTTTCTTGTCAAAACATACCTGGTTACCCTTCTCTTTCTTTACCACAAGATTCTCTTTTTTCCTTTTGTGTTTAGGTTGGGTTTGCTTTGCCTACAGAGCATTTCTTTGTCTTACATACAGGGGGCACATATCATCGTGTTTCCTGAAGATGGAATCCACGGCTTCAACTTCACCAGAAGCTCCATTTATCCTTACTTGGATTTTGTTCCGCACTCACAGTTTGTGAAGTGGAATCCATGCAGAGAGCCGTATCTCTTCAATGACACAGAGGTAAATGTGGAATAGTTTCTGCAGAAAGGTGGAATAATGCAATGGTAGTTTCCCAGTTGGAGCACAACATGGGGGGTGTTCTACTCCATCATCTTTGTGGCTCTGTGCTGGACTCTCTCCAGCAGTTCTGCGTCCTTCTGGAACAGAGGGGCCCAGAAGTGGACACAGTATTCCAGACGCAGCCTCACCAGGGCAGAGTAGTGGGGGAGGAGAACCTCTCTGGATCTGCTAACCAACCCCTTCTGTTCCGCCCCAGGATGCCGTTGGCCTTCTTGGCCACCAGGGCCCATTGCTGGCTCATGGTCATCCTGCTGTCCACCAGGACCCCCAGGCCCCTTTCTCCTACACCACTCTCCTGGAAATAGGGAGATTTATGCATTTATTTATTTAGTGCTTTCTCAGGAAATAAAACAAGGGTTTTTTTCAGTGCTACTTTGAAGCTAATAGCTGAAATACTTTTGAGTTTAAGACAGCACAGCTTTCAAGTCTAGCTACGGGTTCCAGTGGCTTTTGTCAAAAAATTGAGTACTTTTAATTTTGCATAGACGGTCAAATGTGTTCATTTTCCAGTTGAAAAGTGTTCAGTAAGTCATAGCTGCTAAAGGAAAACTTTCCCTTCCATGTTCTGAAGAGCTTACAGTTCCACACACTGTTTGCCAGGTTCTCCAGCGTCTGAGCTGCATGGCACAGCAGAACAAAATATTCCTGGTGGCCAACTTAGGAACGAAGCAGGCCTGTGAGCACACTGACCCGCGCTGCCCATCCGACGGCAGATACCAGTTCAATACCAACGTAGCCTTCAGTGACGACGGTACGCTGGTAGCCACCTACCGCAAACACAATCTGTACTTCGAATACGCTTTTGATACCCCTGCAGAGCCTGACTATACGTTCTTTGACACCCCTTTTGCTGGTAAGTTTGGCATGTTCACTTGCTTCGACATACTCTTCTTTGAGCCTGCAGTGAAGCTCATTAGGCACTACAACGTGAAACAAGTTGTGTACCCAACTGCCTGGATGAACCAGCTCCCGCTGCTGTCTGCCGTAGAATTTCAACAAGCTTTTGCAACAGCTTTCAACATCAATGTTTTAGCAGCTAATATCCACCACCCCACCTTGGGCATGACAGGCAGTGGCATATACACTCCAGTCAAATCATTCATCTACCACAACATGGAGAGCTACGGTGGCAAACTCATAGTGGCAGAAATTCCTGTGATTACTACAGGTAATGAAACCAAATTGGAGAGTAATGACGGTTTCAGCGAGAAATTGCATCCCTTCTGCAAGACTTCTACAAGCAGCTCACTGGATGATCAGGTTTGCTTTAAGGATGGAGAAGAGCCCCATGGCAGCGTGTCAGAAAGAGGAAGTGAACAGTTACCTCCTGTATTTCATGCAGAAATGATGTATGACAACTTCACCTTTGTTCCTGTATGGGGGGAGAAAGGAGAGCTCCAGGTTTGTGCCAACACCCTTTGCTGTTACCTAAGTTATCAGAGAGCTGTTGTAACTGATGAACTCTATGCTCTGGGAGTGTTTGATGGACTCCATACAGTGCACGGGACGTACTACGTCCAGGCCTGCGCCTTAGTCAAGTGTGGGGGGCTCCACTTTAGCACTTGCGGACAGGAGGTTACCGATGCCTCTGCTGTGATCGATTTCCAGCTATGGGGAAATATGAGCACCCCTTACATCTTCCCTTTGCTGCTAACATCTGGTGTTACCTTGGACTTTGCTGATCACATGGGCTGGAAAAACAACCACTACTTCTTAAGCAAAAACAGAACATCTTCTGGCCTGCTGACAGCTGCTCTGTATGGACGCTGGTATGAAAAGGACTAGCGCAGACACTGACTGAATCAACGCTGCTGAACATCTGTACTTGGTGGACCTCCAGGGGTGCTTTTTTTACACAACTGACTGATTAGATCCCAAATCCCAAATGATAAGCAGAGTACTTAAGCTAAGAGACTGTAAGTACAGGCTTGGTAACTTCAGTCCTGTCAGAAGAACTGCCTCACAAAGATCAAGCCTTGTTTTAATGTGTTGAGATATTTTACACCAGGAAAGAATACTTCTCATTTCAACTGAATTTGTTCCTTCTAATTTAAGTCTTTGATTTTCTGGGGTCCTAGCTAGGGGTATAGAAACAAATGGAAAATGATTGCAAAAGGAATTACAATACAGAAAGCAAAAAGACTCCTGAAGAGCTGGAATTGTAACTGCCTACTGCCCACTTGTTTGTCTGTAATCCTGTTAGAAAACACAGTGAGCTTTCTCATGCACTTTTAACAGTCACTGAACATCACAGCTGTGAGCAGGTACTGAAGAGCTAGTGAGGGAAGAGGTTATCAAACGACTGTGAAAAAACAGACTGCAGTAAGACACAGTTTCCAGCTCCTGTGCGGGGAACTGCGTTTAAGGAAGGTGCAGGCCTAACACCACTGTCACATACTCACAGAACATCAGGGATTGGAAGGGACCTTGAAAGATCATCTAGTCTGATCCCCCTGCCAGAGAAAGATCACCTAGACAAAGTCAGACAGGCACACATCCAGGTGAGTTTTAAGTGTCTCCAAGTACTGTTTCAGTTCTTTAACATTCCCTGTTTAAAAAAGGTCACTTCAAGGCTGGTTTCATACATTTTTCATCCATTCCACAAGAGCTATGAGAAGCACATAATGAATTGTGGGGCAGCAAGGTTTTTACAGGAACACCTCCCGTGCCAGATGGCAGATTTGTGTCCCTAATGATTAAAACACACCACTATTTCCAGAGCAATAACTAGATTAAGTGTGGTGATTACTGTACTGTGGTGACAAACTGTTCTACTATAGTAAACAAGATGGGAAAAGAGTATTTGAAGGATATTAATTTGGGGTTTAATTCAAAGAAGGTAATTTATTTGCAAGCATTATAATTTTGTGCGGTCTTATTGCCTATTAGGATGTCATCTGCATAACAGCTATTGAATAACAGAATAAACACAACCATTCTGCTGGCGAGTCCTCGTATTCCAGTTGCTCAGACTAGCAAGCCAGGAGGAGCAAAGCACTAACAGGGGAGCTACAAGTCTCTTTTTAGTGGTCCAAATTGTTTCTGAGATATGTTCAGATTCACAGTATCACAGAGCGTTAGGGATAGCCCTGTTCCAGTGCTTTGTTGAAGTAGGTTTTGTAAATTCTAAGAGCTCACCAGAAGAGCCTTTGCCATTAATGCTCAGAGGATACAAATACATTATTCATTAGTAGAACTCACATTTGGGTTTTATTACACTCGGTAAAATATACATGAATCTCCAAGTACTGAAAGAGTGCAGGTAAATACAGTATCCAAGCAGCTGCTATTTCTATGTACATGCTCATTAATTCTTCAAAAACCCCACAAAATTATCAAATAGATCAAAATATTGCCCCATGTTTCCACACTATGTTCAGAAAACCAGCTGATAATTTACAATATCATAAAGATTTCCAGTTTCACAGTAAAAAAAGGATAAAAAGGAGAGCAGTTGATAGTAATTTATTTGGACTTTACCAGGCCACGCAAGGATTCCTTGCGTAAGCATCAACAAACTCACGTGAAAAGTAGCGGTTAAGAGTTAAAGCCGAGCCAAATCAAGTAAATGTTCATATTTAACAGACAGAACTGCAGCTTGAGTCAGTTTCTCCTTCTTCAGGCAATTAAAAAAAAACAACCCAGTAGTGTGCTATAAATAAAAAAATAAAATCTGGGCAAATCTGAACGACATTGCAGGGACCTGCTTCTGCTGTTTGCTTTCTACATGGAGCACGACAAAGATACACAGCTCTTCCCACAGACCAGACACTGGACTTTTATCTCTACTAGGGAAATAGACTCTGAAATTCTCCTCCCTCTCCCCTTGGTAACTCCAGGACTTTAAAAAAAAAAAAGGGATAGGGATATAAAATTTGAATCTTGGCCACAACTGTGTGGAGGAAGAAGGTGGTCAAGTTATTGAGCTATTGAAATGAACTCAGTCACAACCGGATTGCCAAGCCATCTTGAGTCGATGTTTTATGCGGTTTTATCTCATCGTTTCCAAGTTGCTAGTGGATTTTTAAATTACAAAAGAAAACAAATCTCAGTCTGAACCTCAAAGGTTAAAAAAGAAAATCTAAAACTGTGCAACAGCTCCTGCTTCCCTCCCGCATCTCCCACCCCGGCCCTTGTTTATTACACTGTACATTTGTCACCCTGACGTCACCTTGTTAGCTGGTTTAATTCTAGTTTTATTTATAACAGTTCTCTGACAGCTTCGTTTTCACTTAACCTATAAGAAAACCAAACTGGCAAGTACAGCTGCTTTCTCTCGTGGTTACACTGCGTCGTGTCGGAAGGCTTTTTGATGATAACAATTAAAAAAAATTAAAAAAATAAAAGAAATCAACATTTAAACCCAAATAGAAGCTTCTTTACCAGAAGTAATTAAGGTTTGGTTGAAACAACTTCTCAAATAACCTCTTCCAGTTTTCACAAAAACTGAGTTAATTTAAAAAAACAAACATCTTTGCAGTTATTTGGTCCTTTGGCAATGTGCAGCACAAAGCCTCCTGTGCCCACCTCGCTTATTGCCTCCAGAACGCTTCTCGTTTTACTGAGCATATTGAAACCTGGCTCCTCTGTGTTGGACAGCGGTGCTGGTCACTTTCGTCAAGTAGGGTGCCTGCTCTGCAGAACCTACTCCCAGCACCAGCAACAGGAAGGTAGAATCCAGTTCAATAAAACAGGTCGGACATGCTGGATTCTTTTCTTTCTTCCTTTTTATTTTGCCATGGATTCCAAGTGCTTACTCAAGGATTTATGCATCTTCTGCAGAATAGGCTCTTAAATCCTCCCAGAGTCTCACAGATTTGTTTTCTTTAAATATACAACACAATAAAAAACATCTTCTCAAAGCTCTGTCCTCACTTGTGTTCCAACACCGACAGCTCTGTGACAGCACAAGTCTGGCCTTCCGGCACGAGGGTTCACTCTTCAGACCTACAAAAAGGAACTTCTAATAGGTCTCAGAATCCGAGTCATTGAGTTCGTCTTCTTCTGTGTAGGGGTAGCCCCCTTCCCTGCCAATGTTGTTGAAAGTACAGTAGGAGCTGTGGTCGCTCCTCATGATTGGCAAGGAGTCAAAGGTGACAGTTTTTGAGGCGTTGGTGTAATGATTAATGGCATTGAACGTAAGGGAAGGTAACGTGCTGCTCGATGAAACGGGCATCATCGTGGCCAAAATGAGTGCTAGGCAATCAGCCACGTCCTTATTGGGGGCACAGGCCAGCGCTGGGGTGTAACCTAGAAGTGCAAGAGAAACCACAACATTGATTTGAAGCAGCCAAGGTACAGACTTCTCCAAGATCACGTTATCGTTCAGCTGCAAAAGTGTTTTATTCTGCTTAGCTCTGCACTGTTTAAAAAACCCAACCAAACACTAAACTAACACCCGAGGGACTAAATGCATTATCAGGCTTTGGGTTACAGAAACAAACACAGAAGTTACTGGGCTCTGGAGCAGAGATGGCAATGGGTTTTTTCCGCACAGCTGGATGCTCTAGGCCAGCAGAGAGTGCCTGGATTTGACAATGGTAAGGAAGTCACCTGGCTGAGAAAAGACAACCAATGGCAACCAACAGCGTGGGGCGAAGGCTTCGCTGGAGCACCACTGCAAACTACAGCCTTAAATATTCATCTAGAACCTTCTGCCTAGCTGTCCACCACACAGGGATTTTAATGAGCCTCTCCTCTCTCAGTACCAAGCTGGCTCAAGGCCAGGTAACTGAAAAGGCAGAGTGCAGCCTGGATTCGATTACAATGCACAGTACTGTAAACTCCAGAGCCAATGGCTAACTCTTACTTGAGGGATGCCCATCAGCACATCCACAGAGGTCTGTGGACGTGCCAGCTGGATTGCACGTCCTCTCAACCTCTTGGCTGCTCAGCTGCTCTGGCCAAACTCCTTCAAGCCAGGGAGCACTAGTATAACAACCCCCAAATGCAGGGGGTGTGGAATGATTTGCAAAGTCACATAGGTGTTAGATGTCTTCTGGGTTACTGTGGCTCTAAGAATGGTCCATCATTTCATCTTTTGCAGCTTCATTAAATGTAAAGGAACACACTTCAGATTCTCTGCACACTGCTCCTGCCTCAGGCTTTAAGCCTCAATCATCCTGCAAGGCACATGAGGGTGAGTTTGGCACAGGTCTTGGAGCACATCTACAACACCAAGGCACTGATACTGGTGGTGGCTACAGCAGCTCTAGAAGCAGGGCAGTCACCTAAGCACAACTACAGCTAACAACTCATTCTGCTGCTAAGACCAAAGTAAGTTCCCTCTACCTGGGGAACACAGAAGCCGGTGGCCAGGTCACCTTGTGGCACCCTTGCTCTCACTGCGCGTGGCAACAGATACATTCACAATTTGCTGAACGGGAAGCCTCGTGTTCAAGGACATTTGGAAACCTCAAGTCCCGAACTACTTCCAGTCCACACTGCCAAGGTGTCCAACATCCAGGGTAAACAGCCACCAGTCATTTTAAATAATGGATGACTTCAAATCAAAACAAATGATGGACTTCTACCCAGACCTTCGGGAGGCAGGGAAAATGAGGCAATGCCCCTTCCAGCAGCACATGTTTCAATTGCTAAGGAATCATCTTTATTGTAGAAGTAGATCCAGGTCAAATGTTAGGGCAAAACTCAGGAGCAGTGACTGTGCTCTACAGCAGAAATTTTAAACTCGTAGGCATGTTACGGGAAATAACTGTAGCTACAAGTTATGACAACAGCAAGCAGGGGAACAGACAATCTTGCAGTTGAACTACTACTTGCTCAGGACAGACCTTGTGCTTGATGCTTGGAACAGAGTAAGATGACAGTCCCTGCCCAAAGGAGCATAAAATCCAAGGAAACACACAGATAATTCAAGCACAAAACGCACCAGCTGACCATGCGATAGGGCCGTACAGCAGCGCAGCAGATGGTTTCATTGTTAGTAAGGTACCACAGCACTTAAACAGCTCAGAGTTAACAGTGACAGTCTGCAGGAGAGACACATTTTGAGAGGATTCAGAAGCACGGGCCAGAGCTCGCTACACTCGGCTGAAGACTGCATTTCAGGCACGTCAGGCAGAACAGAAGGCTCCGCATTCATACTCAAATGCACACAATTCAAGACCTACAGCTGCTGGAGACCGTGTGAAGGTTAGATGACACACAAAGTGGCTGTACTCAACACCATTCCTTTCACTACCGTGGTTTGATAAAAGCTCAAAGAAGAAAAACGAGCAGTCATCATCTGCATTTGACCATCCCAGTTCATAATAAAAAACATCGAAGGCCAACATAAAGATTAAGCGCTTCTTAATCACGTACTTCATCACTTCTTTCAAAAGTTCTCTAGAACTAGCACTAATATCTGATTGCAGGTCTTAAGCTTCTCGCTTTCCTAACGAGGAATGAAAAGTCACAGCTTTGTTCTTGCCTTAGACACAGCACAAGGAAGTAACTGCTGGCTCTGTGAAAGAGTGACATGTTTCCAGCATTTCACTGTTGTAGGGGTTATTTTAAACCTGTAGGAACAACTTCTATTTGTATGTTCTTTCAAATGAACTGCAAGCTGATCGTTCACGCATCAGGGCAAGAATAGGCAGAAATACTTTCCATGCTATTTTAATAAATTGTCAGTAAAGGTACCAACTGCATTGGAATCTGTTACTGGGTTCTCATGTCACGTTGCCCGTTGGATGTGCTCGTGTCTGCGCCAGCTTTCTTAGGAAAAAAACACAGCCATCACTTTCTTCATTTATAGACAGGCCAACAGAAGACTGAGGTTCTGAAGCAGCTTCCTCACACAACACAAACCAGAGCCCCTGTACGGGGCATGGAGGAGGAGCTCTTAGCTTTTACAAGCACAGCTTCAGGGGACTGCTGACGTCTCACATGAAAACGTGCAAATCACAAGTCAAGAGATCTGATTTGCTTTTGCTCTTACAAGGCTTCAAGTTTATTTTCTGTGATAAAGCAGTTACTTTTTCTTCCTTCTGTGTGCCAAAAAAATCCTCTGAAGAGCCAGAAGCTTAAGACCAGCAGCTGAGATGTGTATTTTACACCTGGTTCTAGAGGCTAACACCATGAACCTCACGTGACAACTCCATCCAGCCTCTTAACAGCTCTAAGTTAGGTTTTCCTGTGAGCCCTGATGTTTTCCTGCCAGTTTTCAGTGCACCCAAGCCACTGTACGTACAGAGAGAGCATTATAAAACTACAGCTGCAAACCAGGCACTTCTATGCTGTGACCTGAGTCGTTCTCAAAGCTTTCACTCTCCTCACACCTGTGCTGCTTTGCTAACATGACCCATGGCCACCACGTTTTTTCTATGGGGGAACCTACTGCAAAGTTCACACAAGATTTCCAAAAGGTTATGGCTCTTCAGTGATCTGAGCTCAGAAACCAGTTTCTTATGGAGAAACAAAGTGAAATTGTTCTTACCATTTTCATCCACAGCAAGTACACTTGCTCCCTTCCCTAAAAGCTCTTGAACTACAACCGTTAGTCCGTTCCGAGCAGCAACATGCAGAGGTCTGTGAAGACACAAGCAAACTCATATAAACCTTAAGACACTAAGACAGACGGACAGCTTGAATCTAACTAACGGAGTAGTGCGGTATTTATAGTCTTGTGCTATTTACACATTAGACAGATGTTGCTAACATTGTAACTCTGGTGAGAGAAAGAACAAGTCTCTCGTTGCCAAGAAACTGTTCAGTAACAGTTCTGTAATTTCTTCTTTTAATGGCATCAGAGTGAGGAAATCTGTACTGGGAAAGGCCTGCCTGCTTACGGACTTTATCGTGTGAAAGAGTTCAAAACATCTGGCACCCCACACTGCTGAGAAATCCTTCCCTGAGCTAGGCTGCGAGTTACTGCGGATCCCTGGCAGTAACCGCTAGAGCACTGACAGCACCGTGCAGTCGTATTTGCTGCACGTAAATGCTTTCAAGAGATGCAGAGGATTTAATCAATCAGCCTTTTGGAAACCACTCAGTTCCACTGTGACTGTGATTTATTTCTATTTCACTCATCTAAAACTAGAACTTTAAGCAAAACGCTGTCTGAACTTCACTTCAGCTCTTAGTACCTATTAAACAATTACATTTGAGCCTATTTGGAAACAAAGTCTGGAAAACATTCCTCTTTACGAGCAAGATACAACCCAACATCTCATCTGTAAGACACACCCATGGCTGATACGTACGTTTGCAAGGCTGCGTTGGTGGCATTGATGAGGTTTCTATCCGTAATCTTCTCCAGTATTAACAAGGCACTAGTTTCATGACCCTTAATACAGAACAAACGTCTGTCATACAACAGATACTCTTCAAGAGTTGCTTTGAATGTCTTTTTCAAGTAACAAGTTAGTATTTGCAAACAGTGCTTGATAACCCAAAGCTCAGAGCTAATAGATCAGACTACGTACACACCTTGCTGCAAGCCAAATGGAGTGCTGTGTTCTTAGAACTGTCTTGCAAAGTCAGATCAGCTTTAGCACTGCTCACCAGCACCTCTGGGGAAATAAAGATTTATATTAAGTAAATGCATGTTTCTTACAGACTCTTTAACAACAAAGAGAAAACACAGCTTGAACAAAACGTATCCACCTGAGCAGTAATTATAAAGCGACTTTACCCACAGAAAGATTAACAAAGCTAAGAGCAGAAACACATAAAGCTTTCTGCTTACCAACTGTATTCGTCTGTCCATTTTCTGCAGCCATCATTAAAGGTGTTTTCCCCGAAGAATCTACAGCGTTCACTTGAGCATTGTGACTGAGCAGAAGCTGTAGACACTCAACATGGTCTGTAAAAGCTGCTGCATGAAGAGGAGTTCTGCAACAGATCAAAAGACAACACGGCCATGTTCAGCCAGGCTTTCTGCTTTATTCAAAGGGGCATCCCATCCCACAGACACAAAAGACTGGGCAAGGCCTTCCCACTGATCCTTTGAACTTAGTATTCAGAGAGTCACAGAACATTAGGGATTGGAAGGGACCTTGAAAGACCATCCAGTCCAATCCCCCTGCTACAGCAGGATCCCCTGGATCCAGTTGCACAGGAACAAGTCCAGGTGGGTTTTAAATGTCTCCAGAGAAGGAGACTCCACAACCTCCCTGGACAGCCCCTTCCAGGGCTCTGTCACCCTCACCGTGAAGAAGTTCCTTCTCGTACTGATGTGGAAGGAATGTTCCTTCCTATGTTCCAGCTCTAGCTATTACATGAGACACTCTTCCACGGTGCCTTCCCCTCTTACCTTCCTTTTGAATCTGTCGAATTAACGATACCAGCACCCAGTGTATCAATTAACATTTCTGCAGCACCTTCGTTGTCGTTTATCCTACAACGAATTAAACAGGCTGTTACTTACAGAATGATAAATCCTGCGTTAAATACAGCAATGAAATCTATGAAAAATAACTTTGCACGTCCTTACACAGCACAATGCAATGGACTGAAAGAATTTCCTTCCATTTTCTGGAAAACTTCCTGTTCCAGGAGGAGCTCCACACAACTGTCATGACCTACAGCACACAGAAAAGTCTGGTGTTAACAAAGCAGAGGAAAAAGGTCTGCTCAGGGATTGCAACAACAACAAGTGCTCTCCATTAGGTGAAGTGACATTTTAAAGATTCAAGGACACGCCTGCTCTATTCAATAGGTCTGGCTACATTTAGGAACCGAGACATTTTTAGTATCCTGAGAAATCAAACTGACATTTAACTCTGTAACTTTATGAAATGTAGAAGGCTTCTCATGCTTTCTGAAGAACATCCACAGCACTTAATTTAGTGCTTTACTCCTCCACTTTTCGAAGTCCTCTGTAGGTTTTCATGTAGCCTAAGTGATGACAGAGTCTACACGAACGTGTCTTCGCCATTTGAGAGTTATTTTTGTTCCACTGTCTTGCTTAATGCCAATTAAAACCAAGGCAGTGGTCATAACAAAGGCTTCAAAAGCAGATACTCGAGCTGCTGTACTCCTATATGCCAAATTCTATAGCCTGCTGCTGTACAGGCAGCTAACAAACATAGCAACCTGTCGGTTTTGATGCAACTATGCTGCAAACTTTACTTCAACATTTGCTGATGTCTGAACAGGCATTTTCAACGTTTTGATGAAGTCTCATTCTGCTAATTAAGCTCACACAGTTCTGCTTTATTCAGACAGTGCAGTTGCTCCGAGAATGGGCTCTTCTCCCAGGCAGCTAGTGCCAAGATAATTAGAGGGCAGGGCCTGAAGCTGCACCAGGGGAGGGTTAGGTTGGTTGTCACAAAGTCCTTTGTCACAGAAAGGGTGATCAGACATTGGAATGGACTGCCCAGGGCAGTAGTGGAGTCCCCATCCCTGGAAGTGTTTAAGAACAGACTGGATGTGGCCCTTAGTGCCACAGTGTAGGTGACTGTGGTGGTGTTAGGTCATAGGCTGGGCTTGATGGTCTCAGAGGTCTTTTCCAGCCTCAGTAATTCTGTGATTCTATAATAATTTCGCTTCTTAGCCTATCAAGGCTGATTTCGAGTAAGTTTAAAAAGTTTGCATCCAAACACAATCCTCCCAAGGCTCCCCGAGCAGGCTGTTTTCCTGGGATGTGTGGTACACTTCTATTCACAGGTACTACGCGGCATTTCTTGAAGGCATAAAACTAAGGCGGCGGTTTATAATGAAACGTAGTACAAAAATAAACAACCTCCCTGTGGTGTATTAGATGCTAATGCATTCCCCCGTAAGATACCGTGTCTGTCATACTGCCACGCTGACAGAGAACAGCCTTTTTATGGTGCTTTTGTGGCAAGAACTCCTGTGTCAACCCCAGCAAGCACATTCAGAGGCGTATTTGAACGGCAGTGTGATTTACCATTATAGCAGGCCCAGTGCAGCGATGTGTAGCCGTGATTGTCTGCTATGGCAGGGACTGCATCCACAGATGTCGCTGACTGCAGCAGAGCGCCGAGAACACCTATGTGTCCACATGCCGCTGACAAGTGTATAGGGGTTCGTCCCCTACAGTCTCGTAATAAGGACTTAGCACCATGTTGAAGCAAAGCTTCCACACATTCCTCGTGTCCAGTAACTGCCTGCGAGAGACCGAGATGAAACAGCCAGTTTGCACACATTCACAACAGAAGCCAAAGTGTATAACTAGAGCAAGCAAACCTCAGGCAATTTCTTACATACTCAAATGATAATGAAGTAAGGGGGGGGGATTTTTATTTCTGGAGAAGTAGCAATGCATTATAATCGTGATGACAAAATTTCCTGGAATAGCACTGAATGAACTGCTAATCTCCAGGGCTCATTCAATTAGTCTTCTCTGGCAGAGACCGCAACAAAAAGTTTGGCATGTGGCAGCATCACACTTTTCTTCCTCCCATTAACACCACCCCCACGCCAGAACAAAAAGATGCACTCTGGGACTTCTGCAGCCAACGCTTCACAGCAAGATTTAATAGCCCAAAAGGATTACGAGGGGATGTACCAAACAGAAAAAGGTAGCCTTCTGGAAGCAACTAAAAAGACAAAAATTAGGAATGGCAAGATGAGAATGCTAACAAATTCATTAGCATCTCATACTAAGTCCATACTGGAAGTATAGCACTGAAAGGCCCGGAGAGGAATGTTGCCTTACCCCTCTGTGTAATGCCGTCCTTCCCCACTTATCTTTGGCATCTACATTGGCTCCTTTGTTCAGGAGTGAATAAACGCAATCCGTGTGCCCATTGAGAACTGACAGCATCAGAGGAGTCCTAAGCAGAGTGAAATCAAGTGTGATCTATAAGGGAAGTTAACAGGCTAGCACTCAGCTGAAATATGCCAACTGCTCTTCTACTGAACAATGCTGTTGGGATTAACATAGTCAAGAATCTTCCCTAGCACCACCTTCACTCTGAGATGGCCACTCCCATTCACTTCTTAGAGTTGAGAAACGAAATTAATGTTCCCTGACTCAGAAGTCCTGATGAAGCTCCCAGCGTGCTGGTTTTCAGCTTCTGGGCAGTAAGAAACAGTTATCTCCCAAGTGAAGTTTTTTTGCCATCAATCACTGGAACACAGAATGAATTGGGTTGGGAGGGACCTCCAAAGGTCACGTAGTCCAACCCTCCTAAAGCAGCAGGGTCACCTCTAACTAGAACAGATTGCCGAGACCCCATGAAGCCTGACCTTGAAAGTCTCAGTGATGGGGCCTCTATTACCTCCCTAGGCAACCTGTTCCAGTGATCCACCACCCTCAGATTAAAGAGCTGATCCTTAATGTCCAGCCTAAATCTACCATTTTCCAGCATCAAACCATGACCCCTCATCCTATAGTTCCATGCCCTTGTGAACAGTCTTCCCCAGCCTTCTGCTAGGCCGCTTTCAGGGACTGGAAGGTTGCCATAACAACCTCATGTTCATGGCAAAACACAGAGTCACATTTGCCCTAGTTCAAGTACCATCTCCCTTTAAATTACAAATCACCAACGTGAAGTACTGAGGTTTTCCTTTCATAAAATGCAATCACTTGATGCAATCACAAGAACAGAACGTCTATCGTTTCGACTCACTGTCCATTGCCGTCTTGAATGTCCACTGCGTTCTGTGGCTCTGCATTTCCTATCAATAGCCGCAAACACTCCGAATGGCCATTCGTAGCTGTAAAACGTGATAACAATCCAAGCTTTACATGGAGTACACAGCTCAGGCACAACAGCAACCTGCTCAGGCTAAAGCCCATCCAGCTCTGAAGCCCACTGTCCAGCTTTACCACTGTTGTGGCAAACCCCAACAAAATAATATGGACACTAGAAAATTACTTCAGGAATTCTTCATGGGTGGGGGTAGAAGTTATTGATTCCAACTGCCAGTTGCCAACATGTAGTTGTTTCTCACATATAAATGAGGCTGCACATGAACTCAGATTAGCATGTTGTGGATATAACATCCACAAGAAGGAACAACTTGTAACTAGCAGAACTTTTGCTTGTTTTAAGGCAAAGGCACAGACAAACACACACCTAGGCACAGGATTTCTGCAGGTGTGAAATCATAACTGAAGTAGCACTTAGAAAGAGGGGAAGGAAATGTAAGGCACGGAACTAATCAATCAAACAGCTAATAAGAGGGACAATGAAACATTTAAACAGAATTAATAATCAGTGTTTGCTTATTGGTGGGCAGGGGGAAGTTATGTCTGGCACACAGCTGCTGTACTTGGTCCACATGACACCAGTCACAAGTCTCGCTTCTGTAGCTGACAGAAATGCTAACGGAAGTTAGAAGTGGAATCAAATCTCACAGTACAGCTTGTGCTCAGGGACAACAATTAAGTGATTCGAATGAAAATGTTTTGTACAGAGTGCTCTTCCTAGCACAACTTTTCTATAACCATAACTGGCAATTTAAAGAAACCATTTTCAAAGGGGGGGGGAACCCAGCGTGAACACTGTAATTGTCTAGGAAACTGTTCTTCTTTTGAATACTCAGGTGTTACTTAAATCCTCAGGAGAATGAAAACAAGTTTTCCTGTCTCTTCTCAAACTGACTACATTCTCCAAGACTCCAGTCATTTTCGGAAGTATTTTACCGCTGTGATAGGCAACACAAGTCACACATGTAAATGTGGGCTACTTCAAAGACAAGGAGACAAACAGGAACACTGTTTGTTGACACCTGTTGGCACAGCTCAGCAGGCTAGTGGAATGGACCAGGACAAGGCACCCTTCCCCAGAGCAGTGTGGTGCAGACTCCTCCAGACAGAACAATTTATTGCAGTAATACTGATTTCTACCCACGACTCCTAAGTGACACCTTTCTCAGCACAGCGCACATCTTAACATCATTATCTTTTTCACAGAACATTCATGAAAGAGGCTTTTAAACAAGATGATTCACTGCCAAAGCCAAAAAAGTGTAGCAGTTAGTGGTTGGAGATACCTGCAGCATGTATTGGAGTCCTCTTCACAACATAATCTTTCACCAGAATTGATGCTCCTTGATTTATGAGCACGTCTACACATTCCACATGTCCCTTAAAGGCAGCAAGATCCAATGGTGTCCGGCCGTTGTTATTCCTCACATCAAGATCCAGCAGCGACTGCACCAGCACTTCCAGAGCTTGATGATGGCCATGATAGGCCTGCAAGAGCAAGACAATGCTTTGGTTTTTCCTCTTTCTTACCAGAATTACATATGAAATGATAAAGCCAGTAGTTTTAATGTGTGGAAGCATGTAAGTGGTTCCAATACAGAATCGTAGAATCATTATGGCTGGAAAGGACCTCTAGGATGAAGTCCAGCCCTCATCCCAGCATCTCCCTAAACGCTAGACCCCTCAAGTGCTCTAGCTACTCGCTTTTTGAACACCGCCAGGGATGGGGACTCCAGCTCCTCCCTGGGCAGCCTGTTCCAGTGCCCGACCATGCTCTCAGTGAAGCACTTCTTCCTAAGATCCAATCTAAACCTCCCCTGACACAACCTGAGGCCATTTGCCCTTGTCCTATTATTAGTAATTTGGAAGAAGAGACCAGCACCAGCCTTGCTGCAACTTCCTTTTAGGTAGATGCAGAGAGCAATTAGGTCTCCTCTCAGCCTCCTCTTCTCTGGACTGAATAACCCCAGCTCCCTCAGCCGCTCTTCATAGGGCTTGTTTCCCACACCTCTCACCAGCTTCAGAGCCTTTCTCTGGCCCTGCTCAAGAGGATGAAACTGGAAATATCAGAATGAATATACAAGGATAAAGAAATGGCAGAGAGAACACTCTGTAGGTGTTTGCCAAGACAAAGTGTCCAAGCTAGTGATGGTTTTATAGGTCCTGTGACACATGTTAAATGTATGTTAAATGTATGCCCATGGATACGTAACCCCTGCCCCAGGATCTCCTTCTCTGGAGATGTTTAAAACCCGCCTGGATAAGCTCCTGTACAACTGGATCTAGGTGCTCCTGCTGTGGCAGGGGGATTGGACTGGATGACCTTTCAAGGTCCCTTCCAATCCCTACTGTTCTCTGATTCAGTGGTATATATGCGCCCCTGCGAGGTGCATGTCTATTTCCCCACATACACCTGTATCCCCCTACACCTACATATGTACTGCGTGAGACAGGCCATCTTCCTAAAGCACAATGTGGTTCTTCAATTGTTTGATGTCCAGCAAAAAGGTGAAAGCTGCGTATTGTGCTGGTTCCTCTGTAGTTTGAGAGTTTCAGGAGGTCCTCTCCTACACTGCTCTTCCAGCAAATCTTTCTGAATCAAGGACAAACATTTCTCACACTAAATAATGACTGTGGTAAAACAATTATGATGATTAAAAGAAAAAGTATGGCTTATAGAACAAGTCTTCTCAAAGTTTCATTAGTATAATTTATAACTCTTAATTAGATGATTCCAAATGAAAGCTCTGTCAGGAATATTTTTGCATTTCATTGATCGTTCTTCACCTATTTTAAAACCAAGGCAGAATGAATGAACCTGTGCAAGCGTTTGCAATTAGCTGAGCCACCAGCGCTAAGGAGTTCAATACTTACAGCTAAATGCAGTGGACTTATAGGTGCTCTGTTGTCTGAATCGTTCAGCATGTCCGTACCCGACGTTTCCATTAGCTTAGCAGAGAAAGTCAGAGTGAGTGCAAAACCCCCTCACCTTTACAAACATTCCGCACTAACTGCTACCCTATCCAGTACACACAGATTGAGAAATACAGGAAGAAAAACAGAACAACACAGGATGACAGTCCCCTCAGGCAGTGCAGACCTCCTTCAACCTTCTAAAGAATTTCAACTGCAGTGACAGCAACCCCCACCACGTTCATTACCCAAACCCAGTTGTTTCATTTTGCATAACAGTGCAATAATTAAATCAGAACCTAACCTAAGATTATTATTTTCCCTGAAGGAGCCCTATGAAATAAGAGGTGAAAGGCAAACAAAGGGAAGACAAGCCAGGTGAGAACAGCTGTAGTAGTAAAAAAAGCCTAAACTGCACGAGAAAGGCGAGATGTCAGCAAGGAAACAACACGAAAAGCCAGAAGGCAGGGCTGACTTCTCAGAACAAACATCTCCCCAAAAGAAGAAACTGACCCCAGAAGACACAAGGATTCAAATACCTGAGTGTCTACACTCATATTCGTTACTGATGTGCTCTAAGCTTTGAATTCTGGGTCTTTTTCAAGACCAAACCTCACTTAGTACAGGAACAGAATTAAAACATTTGAGGTGTGTGAAGGACACCAAAAGCACTGAGGTCACAAGGTTTTCATGAGCAGTTTTAGAACACGGTCCTACAAATGTTTAATTAAAAAAAGCCAACCCCAAACAACAAATGGCTTAAAGACAATTTTCTGTGTTATAATTCTGAAGTCTAAATTGTAGCTGCAATTAAATAGTGCATCTCTGCACTGAAGAAAGTGCCTGAGTGAGACTAAAAGTATTTAATAACTGCATTAAATATCACACGTTCCCTTTTGCTGTAGACAGGACTTCAACAGCAACAAGTAAGTGATACTTACAACATCTAGAGGCGTTTCGCTTGCAATCTGCAATTAAAAACATTCAAAATTCACGTCTGACTGCATCTGAACACACAAGTATAATTCCTCTAAAAACACAAGCTTGCATAACAGAGAGAAGACAACATCAGCAAACCAAGTAACGTGTGCATTTTAGCGAAGGTACTGCTAGAAAACTACCCGGGCCTTCATCATCTAAAATTCTACTCTGTGGTCATCACTTAAAAGGCACCCTCACTTATAGAAATTTTCCCTGCGTTTCAATTTGAACCTTCAGGTGACATCTGTTCAATTTTAGTAGGACTTCTCAGTGGGATAACCTGTGGGTTATTTTATTTCAGCCATCAGGCAAAAACTCAGCAGTGCCTTCTAAGAAAGAAAACAAAACTAATACCCCACATCTTCACCAGTTCTCTCTTCATCTCAGAATTCATTACCTTTCAAAGCTAGCATCTAACATCTTCACGTTTAGATGTAGCGATGGGGAATCTCGTTTAGGAGTGAGCTTGTAGAGTAGGGTTGATGGTTGGACTCAGTGATCCCAAGGGTCTTTTCCAACCTGAATGATTCTGTGATTGTATTCCATGATTCTAAACATTGACCCTCCCAGGGCCTGGACAGTGCTACTGACTTAGCTTACAGGACAAGAACCAAGGTGAAGGAATGCCCTGGCCTGTGCATCACAGCCTCTAAGAGCAGCTTTCATCTGTGATATGTTTTCTTACCAATTCAAGACACAAGCGATGCCCATAAGCGGCTGAGTAGTGAACTGCATTGTATCCTTGTTTGTCTCGGATCCCCGGATTGGCGTCGTTTCTTAGCAAATATTCCAGGCACCTATTCAAAGTGACACACGCAACCATAGATCCAAGTGTTGAAATCTGACTTTATGCTAAGTGCTAAATCGTTCCAATTCAATTTGAAAACAGAGTCCTACACACAGGAACACTGATTTAGTGTACAGTATTGGCTTCACTGCCCTTCTTTCCAGCACCTCCACGTCCCTCTTGCAGCAAGGGGCCCAAAACTAAACACGGTATTCAAGGTGTGGCCTCACCAGTGCTAAGTACAGGGGTAAAACTGCCCACGTTATTCCTGCTACAGGTCAGGATGCAGTTGGCCTTCTTGGGCACCTGGACACACTGCTGGCTCACATTCAGCTGGCTGTCTAACAGCTAATTTTAATCAGTAACTTGGTACTAACGTTCATGACTCGTTAATGTTAAACATCACAGGCCTTGGCCCCTGGACTTCTGTACTCGTGTACTACTTATACTGCTGTGCTCACAAAACCCACAATACACTAAACAGACTGCAGGAAGCTAGATCCCCTACAAGTCCTTGAGTACTCCTTCCTTCCAGTGCAAAACAAGTAAAACTTTGCTGCTTCTTCTCATCCCTCATCCCGGAAAGACACAAACTTTGCATCTTGTGTTGCACTTGATTGTCCTCAACAACTGTCCCCCTCAAAGGATTAATCAGACTTCCAGAAAGCTTAGATAAAGTCATTTCCTGTTTATTTACTGGGGCACTGTCTAGTAAATAATTCTAACGCAGAGTGCAGGCTTTTTTTCTGAAGCCATGTTTCTCTCCTCAGACTTGTCAGAATGAAGCTTACGGCTGCGTGCTCCAGACTGGGAGCATTTGTTAATGATACTGAAGAGACGCTTCAAAACAGAAACAAACTGGAAAATTATTTGCAGCAGAAACATCCTTGTCTCTGAAATCTGTCTTTAAAGATGTCTGAACAAAGACAACAAAGCACCACACAAATGTCAATGTACATCATTTCCTGGCTTATTTCTCCCAGGCTTTAGTTTCCAACTCAGTAATAATTTTTAGCTTCGCTCCTATTTTGAATCTGAGCTGAGTAATATTGGTTTCCCAGCTGTTACTAATAATCTTGAAGCACCCATATAAAAAGCTTCTCCTCAGGCCATTGTGCTTTGCAGCCTGTCTTTCAGAGGGCCAACTGTTAATCAGAAGAGCTGTATTGCGTGTGCTCCAGAGACGAGTCTTTGAGTTATCTCCAAAGCTCTGCAGAATTGCCATCATCATTCTTGCTTGCGCTTTTTATAAGGCAGATGGCAAAACGATGTCATCTGAAGTACCATTATAGTTTGGAGGTTTTCAGAGCAACTGTGAAGCTAAAATTAATGCTAGCTCAACTTGTGAGAGGGCAATCAAAGTAAAATTATCTCAGCAAACTCTAGCAGGAATCAAAAGAGTATCTAGAAAGCATCAGCCAACTCTGGTTTTAAAACTGGCCTTACATAAAAAAGGTTCGTAGTTCCAGGACAAACATGGCTGTGAAATGATCCTTGATTTATCCTCCAAAACACTAAGTTACATGCCACCCTGCTCCCAGTGCCACCTGACCTTCTCAAAGGTGCTTTATTAACACCAGATGATGCAGCACTAAGCAGCACCCTCCTCCAGCGCAGGCATCACCGTGTGTGTTTGAAACGTGGTGCTGCCTACCAGCTTGCTTAGACCTTGGTGTGTGAGTGCAGTAGCTCTCAAGTCTCCTCAGAACATCGAGCACCTGGAGCCAAGCAGCTTGATCAGTTTTACATGACTTAAATGCTTACATGCAAAATTCATGTAAGTCCTCAACACCTGTGGCAAATACAGCCAGTACCTAGAACAGGAGATGTTTGTGGCTGTCTGGAAGTCTCTAGAAGCCCTTTATTACAAGGGCAAGCACTTCACAAGAATTTACACTGACAAGAGACAGGGCTGCAGAGCCCAGCATCAAAGTACAATGTTAGAAGTTTATATGGAAATGCTGAGTTAAATCTTGGCGGTCCTGCTCTGGCAGGGGGACTGGACTGCATGATCTTTCGAGGTCCCTTCCAACCCCTAACGTGTGATGCTGTCATTGCTATCCTGACGCAGGCCCGTGGTACCTCGCAGTCTAGCTTTACAGTGTCTTCCTGACTAAACACGGAGACTTTTGGGCAACACTAAGAACCCTCCAACAAAACTGCACCAGACTCCCATCAGAATTTATTTTTAAAGCGAAATGACTCTACTGCTCACAACTGTCACAACACCACCCACAAACGATATTTACTCAACCACTAGACAGCAGGTGGGATTAAAAACTGTATTGCAATGAATTCCTGCATAAGGACATCTGCATAGTGGGGCATCACCAAAAAATTACAACAGGTTTTACGATTTTGCATTTTTCTCTGAAAGATTTGTCACCTGGATTATTTTCTATGCAATGAACAACCCTGTGCCAAGCTTAATCTTTAAGTTAAACATAAAACAAATGCATTTGGGACACGTGAGGTCAGAACCTAGATGAAATTCACAGCTCAAACGTTTCTAAAGAGAAAGGCTCGAATACAAAGCATGCCACTTACTTTCCGTCTGTGTCTGATGCAGCTGCATAGTGCAGAGGTGTACAACCCCTCTCATCAAGGTCATTCACACTAGCTCCAGATCCCACAAGGGCAAACAGGCACTGATAATTACAATTGGCAGCAGCATAATGGAGTGGAGTTCTTTAGTACACAGTTAAATAAAAAGTACAATGGTAAATAACAGCAAAATAATATTAGAGAGACAGAAAAAGCAAAATAAAATGAAACTCAAATACTCCTTAACAGTTTTTAACAAGTACATGTGGTGAAGAATGCATCATTGCAAATTAAAAGATGGGGCCGTTGCCATCTAGGGGACTTCATTAATACAGAACAGTATCTAGGGAATCTTATTTGGCAGCCAAAAGATGCACAAATTTTGTATTTGGGGAGGCCTTCTATGAATTTTCTTGTGCAAACATAGAAAAATCAAGTTTATAGTAGAAATAGTATTTTTAGTTAAATGACTTCAAGCTATATGGAAGATTATGGACAACTCTAAGAACTGCAGAGCAACTAAACAAGGTCAAAAGAAAATACAACAATTAACAAGTAGATGGTTTTGACAAACAGTTCAGAACGTTTCCCAGGAGAGGCGAGCACTACTTACTGAGCTGTAGCTACACTAACCATGGCAGTAGTACTGCTAAAGAAAGCTTTAAAAATGATACCCCGACTTCTTAAAACTGTAAAATACGAGCACTGATGTATCATCTCAGAGGAAACTTATTCCAGCTTCAAAAACATAAACAATTCTCTGAATAATCCCGTTTGGATCCAATTTCAAAAGCACCAAGATGATTCAGAATTTCATCTTCTATTTTTAAAAAGAGATTGCTCCTGTAAATGTCTCCGTTTTGAGGAGACAGGCACTTTAAAATGTGCTACCTCTTCCCTCTCCCTTAAGATGACTTCCTAATTTCTCATTATTTCAAGTGTTTTCATCTTTTCCATTTCCTGAAATAATGGCTCTATGTAACACGCACGTTAAATCAAAAACCAAATCAAGCCAGTGAGAAAACCCCAGACACTGTCAGTGACAGAAGTCGTGACAGATACTTGTTCCTTTCTCGGGGAAGAACGGAAGAGGAGTTTAAAGCAGAAACAACTGGAGACGTGTAACATTCTCAACCCGTACTCCTGCCATTCACCTCCTGGAAAAAGTCACTTCTTCCATGAGGTGGTGTGAGATTTTGCACAAACACCGATCTTGCCACCTGTTATTAGACTGAATTAATCCTGTACTAAAAATAAAACTAACAGCTTTCCAAAAGAGTTCAGATCACGAACAAGGAAACAGAAAAGGATGGATGTAACAAACGGAAAAAGGTGAAGCAGTTATAAGAAAATAATGGATTTTTAAATAAAAAAAGCCTTGAAACAGCAACGGATTGGTAGGTTTGACTAAGAGTTTTCCAACTAATGTAATCATGTCCTTGGAGGAGAGCAAGCTAAACTCATTAGACCCATGTTACAAGCGGAAAAAGGCTGACAGAAGCTACAGTGGAATATGGAAGTCAGTCTTTAAAAACAAGATGAAAGAGCTACCTGAGAGAACACAAGAACAAGGGATGGTTGTGGCTCTTGATGTGGTATGCTGAAGCACAGTTCACTAGGCACACTGTGTCTTAAAAAAACCATGTCAACTGGAACACGGACTTGCCCACACAGCAATAGGCTACTTCTGTGATAACTGACAGCCCCTCACAACACACAAGTCACGAACGCCTCACCTCCCAAATCTGTCCTTCTTGTTGAAGTCCGCACCAGTGTTTAGCAGGAGATTGAGGCACTCCAAGTTCCTAGTAAATGAACGCAGTACTGTGAGCGCTAGCTTCGTTTCCTTCGCATTTGTCTCTGCAACTAGCAGAGTCACCGCACGCAGAGGTCTCGTACATCATTTTAAACTGAACTGGCATACGGAAAGTTTGAAGAGCAGATTTGTAGATGTCAAACAGATTTCACAGTGGCAAGACCCACGCAGGAAAGAATACACTGAATTATTTGAAGTCCATACACAGAAGTGTTCCCAATCTCAAATGGCATGCATGAAACACATGGACATTAACCTAACCTAACAGAAATCCTAGTTCCTTCAAGCAAGCAGTCACATCAGTATGTTGCCTGAGTTTTGCTACCAGGATCCCAGCAGTCCAGTTTTTAAAGTAATATTTTGATTTAACAGAAATAATTTTCATGTTCTTAGCGTATATTTTTATTAAATCCAAATATAATTTCCAAGTTTTAAATGTCTATTTTTATTAAAGCAAAATTTAACTTGCAACATATTTTACTTTTTAGTGTGAATTGGTTTCCAATACGATATGATCATTGTAATAGATGTCAAACACTCCTCATGGTTTAAACATTATCACAAGGAACTTTCCTGAACTGGAGACGAATGAGGCAACGTGTCACAACTTATGTGGTCTTGTATGAACAGACAGCATTTTAAGTGTCATAATCTGCAACGAGGATGCATCTACCAAGTACCTTTTGACTTACAATGATCGCTTATCAGAGTTACTTCAATAACATTACAACAGAAAAATGAAACTATCAATATCATGGAGTTCTCGTGTCCCACAAAGTGTATCATGAAATTTATTACCCAATTCATCCAGGCAATTTTGAGTAGCTGCTATAGAAAACCTACAATACAATAACAATAATCAATATGGGTCACAACTCAAGGGACGAGCAAGTAGTTCCGACTACTTCAGCCACCTAAACTCTAGAATTTAGTGATGGCTTTTAACGCAGTTCGACTGACCTCTGGTTTCTGGATATGCTAAAGACATATTCCCCAAAGTTGTTCTTCACCTCATGTTTTACGGTGACCTTAGCCGGGCATGCCACCTCTGGATGCTATACACTCCGCACCTTACATCGTCATCCCATGCCGTGGCATCCCCAAGCATAAACCTCAGTAAGGCTGATGACACTGGGACACTGTACTCCAGCTGAATATTTATCTTATTGTTTGCAGACAAAATCCATCTTGTAATTATTTTCACGTTTACATAAGCTCCAAAAGGGAGAGGGCAGAACAAGCACCGAGAGGAAATGATAAAAAAAAGATCAGGAATGAACAAATAAAACTAAATCTGAAAGCATGAATGCCCGTTACATACCCTCCGGCGGCCGCTGCATGAAGACAAGTCCTGCCAAAGTCATCTGGTGTGTCAATGTCGAAACCTGCAAATGAAGTCTTTTGTAGAATCATTAGGTACCACCACCTTTCACAAACCTGCTCTTGTCTACTCTCAAGCGAAATGCTCGTTAAGCAAACTTAGCAGCTACTTACAAAAGCTCTCAAGCACTGCAAGTGTACTTCGAGGTCCCTTCCAATCCCTAATGTGCCGTGATTCTATGAAACACATCCCTGCTATCTGGAATATGTGTTCAAGAAAAACTGAACAGGATAAGGTGACGTGCAGCTAGCTTCACTGAGGCAGGAGGCCATATTCTTTCCTGCCCTATTTGCCTGCTACTATTTCTGAGTGGTTTGCTATGGAGTATAAAATATATGCAAGTGCTCAGAAAGTTTAAGGATTAATCAGTGTTATGCAAAGATAGATCTGTATTTAATGAAGAGGGGGATGTCAGCATCACTACATCCAGAAGCTACAATTTGTCCTTGAATTTAGCTGCTTAGTCCCAGAGAAATAACTTTGTTAATCCGGAGAAGGCTATAAATAGTAATTATTTACAGAAGAGCCCTTGGAGAACACTGTCGTTTTCCCAAACTGTGTGAGCTACAGAAGTTCGAATTTTAGATCAAACACTAATTTCCATCACATACTCTGACATAAAGATTACTGTTTAAATCGAGTTTCAAAGTGACACGCTACATTCTCCTAAGAGTCGTGCTCTTGTGTAAGAGAACTCGTATCCATGAAGTCTCCAGTTTGGCCTGGGAATGCAAATTCCACCCCTCCACCCTCCTTTAAGAATTGCTCAACAATAATAAACAGTGAACAAAACAGGATGTGCTATTCAGAAGCACTACCATTCCAGCCTGTTCTCCTATTCCACATCCCCCAGAACACAGGTTTTGTACGTGTCGCTGCGATCCCCTCCCGTTTCAACGGGCAGCGATATGCAGAGAGCAATTTAGAACCATTTACCAGCCTGACTTGACAAGTAGTCTTTGATGCCTTTCCACATCCCTTGGTCCCTTGTCTAACACCGCTAACCACTCTAATGTCATTCAATACTGTCTCAAGGCAGACTGAGGATTTACTGGTTTATTTTTAAGGTCTGCACATGAGTATGAATGAATTTAAAAACCGGAGATTCTTCATTTACATAACTGAGACTCTCTCAAAACTGAGAGGCCACACAGTCTGCAAACCCAACACCAAGAGCAAGTATTGATCAGCTCTTGGCAGTCTTGCACTCTCAAGGCTGAACATGCTCCTCAAGTCCAGGCTGCTCCAGGCTAGATTTACATCCATGTTTGCTCATGTGAAAGTCACAGAAACCACTCGCAGTCTTCCGCAAGGATTCCTTTGTCACACTGGATCTCCAGCTAGGGCACAGTCAGCACACTATCATGTGCAGAAAGAGCAAGCCAGAGTATCCTAACTTTGAACACATCCAATTGAAATGCTGTCAGTGATAGGACAGTTCTTCCCTGGAGCAAATGCTTTCAAGCCTTGACGTGACAGGACTGTGAAATAAAAAGCTTTAACAGTGGTAGTTTTAGTTATACTCCTTTAGTTCTTCTCCCAGGCTTCCCCAGCCCACAATATAAAGCTAGGAAAGCAACTTCTTGCTGTTCCCCAACCCTCTGTCCCATACTTTTCCCCCCCAAAACCATGAAGTGCCTTCAGATTTATATAGAACCATTTACTTCTTCCTCTTCTGTTCCTGAAGCATCCACAACCATTCAACAAACCAGCTTTCTCAGAACTGCAATAGATGATCTTTTGAGGCCCCTTCCAATCCCTAATGTTCTGTGATTCTATGGTTCACAGACCTCAGAACTCACAGCAGAGCAGAGTCTGGATGAAAGAAGCTCTAACTTTACAGGCCTCCACAGCTTTGTAGAGGACTCCAACAACAAAAGCCAAGCACAGTCCAGGATGCATGTAATTAAGAATAAACTACAAGACTGGACAGGAACAGACTGAGCTTTATCAAGCTAAATTAAAAATGGAAGGGAAAAGGAGGATGTTCCATGCAGTCACTTAAGAGAACATTAGGTCTTCCTCCCTGAAGTTGCATTATCCTCTACATCAGTCCAATTTAAAGCACACAAACACAACATTTAAATAGTCAGAGGCATCATCTCAATCTGGTTTGCTGGTTTTTAAAATGTTGTTTCTCCAAAGTTTGCATTAACTATAGACTGTCCATTCAAAAACAAGCACTGGCTGCAAGCTCCTAGGAAACAATAACAGTTTTAGTGGATTACTAGAGCAAGACTTGATTAATAGCTATTCTATGGCACAAAGAAAGAAGTACAAAGCAGCCGTAAGATTTTTGAAGAGTATCCTACCTGATGAGAGGAGCTTTCTGCAGCAGTCTGAAAATCCACTTAATGCTGCCAAATGGAGAGGAAACATCCCATGTATACCCCGCCTAAGACACACCATAATCAGGTATCACAGCTTCATTACAATTAAAATAAAACAAACATGATTGTGTGCCAAAGGGCACGTGCACAGTGCGCTCAGCCAACCACCCCACTAGAACACAGTCACAGCAAAACTTCACACATTAAACTCTTTCTCACAAGTAGCAGGATGGACTAAGTGCAACAGCATTTACAACTTGCGGAGCTTTTACTTCAGTTACTCAAGTGGCAACTAGACTTTGTTCTATACCAAGTGCAATGTACTGAGTAGCTACTTAAAAGCAAAGCCCAGGATGACCCACAGAGGATTCCCTATGATCGAGTTAAAGGTGATACTAAAAATTCAATCATACTAGTCTTGGCAATCTAACAAACACATTTCTAAATTCTCTCAGCTTGCATTCGCGTCAGTAAAGCTACCTACTTTGCAGTGTCAGCACCACTCGTAATCAGAGTGTTGATTAACAGCTCGTGGCCGTATCTAGCTGCTATGTGCAAAGGAGTATTTCCATTCTTATCTTCACAGTCTATTTCAGCTCCTGTAAGAAAAAGTAATCACAAAATAAGAACATACATAGGCAGAAGGGTACTTTCATCAGAAAACAGCACTGATTGTCATTTAGGCAACACTACTGATTGTCCAGGAATGACTACTTTGGATTTAGAATCTACACAGCTTTCAGGGGTATTTAGTATTAATAACAAGCAAAATAGAGACAAACTTCCTGCCATCTGGGTTATGGAAGAGAAATTAATATATTCTCCTGCCTTCTGAAAAAACATTTGGTTCTTCAATGCAGCTTAAAGGTTATAAGCAGATAGGCCAGACTCCACCACTGACTGAATTACTGCTGAACGTGGGATATTTAAAACCTTCAGCACATTGTTATCAACAGAAGAGGAAGGAAATGTTTGCAGTATTAGAAAGCTGATGATGAAACCACTCCCTCCCCTTTTTTACCATTTTGAATGATGGTTTGAGATCTTGAAAATCTACCATGGATCGCTGTCATGTGCAAAGGTGTTTTCCCATCTTTACTCTGGAAAAGAAACAAACCTGCTGTTTACTTTTAGCCACTAATAGTTATCCCCCAGAACTGAGGAAAAACAGAAAAGACATTGTTTTATTTGGTTTTCTCTCCTCCACTCCCTCTTTACGTTGTTTCTATACTCTTCTGCAAGATGGATAGTGGCAGTGACAAACTACCGTGACAGCTTTTCTGAAGAGCTGCACTCAGTCGCTCTTGTAGCTGTGACTGACAGCTCGGTGATGCCCACTCACTCCAGCTGTGCCTTTAGGATGATCCCACTCAAGAGGACGATCACAGCGCACAACTCCAGCAACACGCTCGTGTCCAACTCTTCCCTTGCCCAAATGTTTCTTTACATGAAGTTCACTTCTTGAAAGGAAAGACTTGTATTTTCTGTAGAGGTTTACATGTTACAGTAGCAGACAACACATTTAAAAGCTCACGTGTTTCCTGGCTATTTCTGTGAGGTGGTGTTGGTAAGCAAGCTGTGACAAATCACACGTAATCCTGGGGTAGAGCTGTCCAACCATAAGAGATTGAAGCTGAACTACTATGCAGGACTGAGTTCAGAAATCCAGTCCTGACACTGCCTCTAGGAAAGGCTATGTAGAATCAGAAACGCTAGCCAGAGACCTCTTCAAGCAGTAAAACAGCAAAGGGCTGTGTTTACTGAGCAGAGCACTGCTTCTTGGTGGTTAGACTGCTTAAGCAAGGCAGTACCTTAAAACCCTTCGCTTCCATTTCCTTTCCTTAGGCCTTTAAGGTCTTTTATCTAAATATTACGTTAATCACAGCTGCCTGATTTTACAAGATCAGATAGAATCAAGAGCACATGACAGAATAGCTGTGGGCTAATGGTAACTTGTCCCATCCTCACTGATTTCCGGTTAAGAGGGGTAAATAAGAAATAACCCAACTCTCCTCTACCATTAGAGAAAACATAGCCACAAAATACTCGCTAAGAACAGCGACTGCTATTGCAGTGAAAGAATAAAAACACAGCACAAGATGTTCTATCAAGTGATTACACAGATATTAACTGTAGTCAGATCACTGAGGTTTACTAAGGGTCAGGGGAAACGTGGTCTATCATGTCACAGCATTCCTAGCAATTTATCTCCCCCCAGCAATGATTCTTATGTTCTGATAACACCAACAGAAGTAAAATGCTTTTTCTATTTAGGTCACTGAATTTTCAAGCAGCAAGGGGACCCATAAAATAATTAATACTGTCCCATTAGACCCTCATTTCAATGTGTTCTTCCATGTATGGAAATCCTGAACAGTGAAGAGAGTGCTGCAGTAATGAGCAGCACTTAGCAAGATTCACTGTTCTACTATGCTATGTGGAGAACAAATCTTATGAAGAGAGACAGAGAGCTGGGGCTGTTTATCTTGAGGACAGGGGAGACCCCATCACTCTCTACAACCATCTGAAAGGACACTGTAGAGATGTTGGTGCTGGTCTCTTCTCACAGGTAATTAGTGACAGAACCAGAGGGAAGGGCTTCAGCATTAGATTGGACATGCGGACGTCCTGTCCATCACCTGCCCAGGGTGGTGGCTGAGTCTCCATCCCTGGATGACTTTAAAAGACACTTAGATGTGGTGTTGGGGGATCTGGTTTAGGGGGTGAACTTGTAAAGGAGGGTCGATGGTTGGACTAGATGATGCCAGGGGTCTTTTCCAACCTGAATGATTCTGTGGACACCAACAATGCTACAAAAACAAGTATGAAATTATGTCCTTAGCCTATGGAGGTGGTAAAACAACTCTCTCTCTGTCTGTGTATATATATACATAAAGGTATTTTTACTCTTGTGTTATCTTCTGCTACATATCCCTTCTTGAGATGAGTGTTTCCCTTTGTCTTCCACATTCACTCATCCACAGCAGAAAGGCCTCTTGGATACGATCGACTGTCCATACCCATCACTACACAACATACTCTCATTCAGTTTCCCTTAGCTGATTTTCTTCTCTTTTTTTCCAAATGGATCCTTCTTCTGATTAAATCCAAGATTTATCTGCACAGGTCGTTCCAGGGAAGCAGAATTTGACTTGGAAATTGATTTAAGTTACCTCAGTTCTTGCCCTTTTCAACAGTGCAAGCATTTTCATAGGCAATGTAAGGCACTTTCACACTCTCAGGCACAAATTCACAGGCCAGATTCATACTGGTGTAAACCCACGGAAACGCTATTAACAGAGTTACAATGGAAACACATGTTGTGCAGAAACAGCAGCTAAATGCTGTTTTCAAACCAATTGCTTAAATTCCCCACATAAACCTACTTGCTTAATTCTGCACTAATCAGTTTTGATACCTACTAAATCAACACTTTTTGATTAGAGCCAACCTACAGCTAAAGAGACACACTTTTGCCATGTTCCTCTGAAGCAGGCTAACTGTTGCAGTGGCCAAACAGTTACTCTTCGATTTCAGCTGGAATTCTCCGCTCTCTAATAAGCTTCAGACTGCATTTCCCAGCCCCATCGCTACCACATGTTGGAAAAAATTACTGTCATTTCCGAGCAAGCTTAAGCAAAAATCTGCGATTCCTCATCCCGAGTAAGGAGGGGGTTTTTAAGTTACAGTGATGAAAGCAACAACACATTCCTCAGGTTAGAACATCTTTTGTCACCTCCAAACAACAGCTCGCCCACATGACCAACTTCAAAGCATTCAAGGACTTCGCCAGTCCCTTTGAAGGAATTAACCATTCCCTGCACAGATTTTAGGGTCACTTGGTGTTAACTGACGACATGCAGTCACTGCAGCACACACCAAACATAAAACAAGGACTCTTCTTTTAAGTTAAAATATAAAGATGCTGGTCATCTTTAACAGTGTTTAATTATCCTAACAGAATGTTGGAGGCTTTTAATTTTCATTCCTAGCCTACAATTAAGCTGCGCTTGAAAATGATCAGTTAAAACAACTCCAACCACCAACTCTTCCTGCACATCTTTCTGAAATGAAGCCCTCCCTACTTCTGTCTTCTGCATCAGAATCATGCACAGTGTCGTAGACGGTTGCAATCCAGCACAGAGGAAACCAGGAATCCTTTGCTTGGTAACACTCATGTTTCTCTTTTGGTCTTATCTGTGTAGCCTATCACAGGATCACAGAACATGAGGGATTGGAAGGGACCTTGAAAGACCATCTAGTCCAACCCCCCCCCGCCACAACAGGACCCCCTAGATCCAGTCGCACAGGAACACATCCAGTACATAGTCACTACCATATTTAACATTGTGGGATTATGTCCACCACACAACATGTGTTACTAAGAAATGATGTTTCAACAATGTAGGCCAAAAGTTTGGGACATGGTGCAGAGCAGAACGCTGGCAGCAACAAGGAACGTTCTAGCAGAGCTGCAGAGCGCTCTGGTGATGAATTTTTCCACAACTGAATTGAAGTACATCTTCATTAAATGAGCTGCATGCTGAACTGTAAGTGAGAAGTAACATACATTTACGATTTTCCACATCAAAGAGCTTATTTTAAAATCACTACGGATTTTGTACCAGCAGTGGATACAAAATAGTCTTGTAGAGTTAGCTGAAAATCACAGCATCACTCTGGCTGGAAAAGACCCCTGGGATCACTGAGTCCAACCCTCTAAAAATCAGTCTGAGTATCTTACATGAAGTGAGTCACAAATCCCACGGTTTTGAACAGAAATGTTGGCTACTTGAATATTCACCTCTTCTCCAGATTGTGCTGAATTTCAGGCACAACTCTACTAAGCAGATTTGAGTTATTTTTATTTAACAAAAGTATAGATAACTCTCTTCCTACCACTCTTGGCAACAGTACAGACAATCAAATACTTTCTAAGAGGAACACTTAGACTCTTCACTCCTCATATCCATTTCCCACTTCCCCCAGCCTGAAACCTGTCAAGATGCCAGATGCTGCCGCTGAGTACTTCTGAATACAGTCAAGTCTTCATTATTGGAGTAAAAATTAGCTTAATACAAAACAGGAGGACTCACATCTATCTCTCCCATCTCAGCCCCTAACCCTACACACTTGAGAAGACAAACTAGCTCTGATAAAGACACAAGGCAAGTTTAGAAGTGAACGGACGGCATTGGATTCACCTACCTTCATATTTACATCTGCTCCGTTACAGACCAAAAGCTCTAAGCATAATGCTCCATGTGTCGATGCAGCAGCAAAGTGCAAAGGTGTAAACCCCTTCTCATTCATTTGATTGACATTAGCACCGCAGTCTATGAGTTCGTTCACTACAACATCTTGCCCGTTGTAGCAAGCTACATGGAGAGGAGTATTTCCGTAGGCATTTGGTTCATTCATCTGTCAGAGACATAAAGAAAGCAGATTAGCTCTACGCAAACCCCGGGGTTACAGCAGCGCTTCACTGCGACAAAGAGAAATCTCACGCCAAGAGACAATGTCTTCATTATGTTTTGGAACTCTTCAAACCCAGGACTTAAGAGCAAGTCATGGATGCAGCTCTTTGATTTGAAGTGTGCAAAGGGGAAGAGTACAACTGCTTTACAAGCGAGCCAACCTCCTCCAATTGTCTCTCGCTGGTTTCCTGGATGCACAATACAACTTGTCAGAGCACACACGTGGAAAACACGTCATCGGTGGTAACTTGGGCAGACACCACGAACTAAGCACAGCACAGACCTCCATCGCTTTTGCAATGCATGTTTCCATTCAAAACAGAGATCAAAGGCACTTTTCTGGGGGACGGTGGGATGGGACAGGGTGGCGCATGTAGGAGTAGATGATGTTGTGCACAACTTGATACTGGATTCTGATTTACCTCTCGAGAAAGAACTCTGGCAGTGTGCTCCAGCACTAAGATCACAATGTCACGTACAATGTCAACTTTTACAGCTGCACAGAATCACAGAACATTAGGGACTGGAAAGGACCTCGAAAGATCGTCTAGTCCAATCCCCCTGCCACAGCAGGATCCCCTAGACCAGAGTTTAAGACACTGTCTAGATGCAGGCACTGCACAGCCTTCTAATTTCTTTTGATATTTCATTTCAGTATTGATGTGACCTTCTTGCCACAGTAAGAAGCTTCTCACAATTGTTAGTTATTTCCCTCACCTACGTCACCTAAGAAAGTAGTAACAGCTGTATTTTACACATAACTGGAATAGAAGAGTTTAATTCCCTGCAATTCAAAACCGATTGTGTGGCCAAGCTAGGAATGAAGTTTCTATTTCTTGAGCTCCAGTCCACTAAGGAAAAAATTAGAACAAAAACAAATGAATAAAAAACCCCCCCATAAACCAAATGAATTAAAAAAAAAATCAAATTAATAGAAAAACTTACTGAATTCAGATTTATTTTCAAGTAATTATGCAAAATCTACAAGCCTCTCAAGCAACCAAAGAACCCTCCGGTGAAGGGAAATCTCTGTAAGTGTTATTTTTGCGATAACATCACCTGCCCCTACATGAACTGCAATAGGCAATAGTACTAATGAGCATTTCACAGCACAAAAAGCTGTGGTGTTTTAGTCTTACTCACATCTACTCCAAGATCTAGAAGATACTTGACTACACTGATCATCCCACTAGATGCTGCAGCATGTAAGGGTGTGTATGACTTCTTGTCCTTGCATGTCACTTCAGCTCCGTGAGCCACAAGCAGCTTCACAACTTCAATGTGACCTAGAAGAACAAAGATGCATTTTATATGAATGAGCACGAGTCTGCAGATTTCACAAGACCTTATTCATTTGGACCTAACTGAAAGAAGAGTTCTTGTATCGTCTAAAATCAACATAAGTACTTCTGCTCGCCCCCTCCAACACCCACAGTATCCATACTGCAAAAATAATACTGAACAGTAAAAGAAATAATCTTGTCTTCTGCTTACACAGATGAAGTTTCTGGGAAGATTTAAGAACTAGAGAGGTGAAACAACTTTGTGTTTATTAAACATTTATGGCAATTTCTTTAAATAATTTGAGAGAGAGTGTGACGGTCAGAGTTCTACCTTCATCTCAACTGCAAATACACCCATTAAGGTTTTTAAGGACTTCAGAATAAACTTAGCAAAAGTAATATCAACATGAGAAGAAGAAAATATTCTGATTCTACATAGAAATATATTGCCCTCCCCAGTCCAGCTTCCTTGGATTGCAAAGCTTTTAAGACGCTGACCCAAATCTCACCCGATTCAGCAAAGGAACCATAACCTTTTGAAAATATCAACTACTCTCCTAAATCAGCAGGAGAGTAAAAATTGAGTGGACTCATGGGGAAGGGATAATCTGGAAGAAGGTCAGGTAGGATGGTGGAAAATGGTAGAAAAGTGTGATCCTTTGTTCTACTTTTGAGTTGACAGCCTTACTTTAGTTAAAGAAGGGGTGAAGGACCCAGAGATGCAAGTGAAAAGCTTCAAATCCACTCTTCAGTTTAAATGCTACGAGAATTTGTAAAGCTGTGACTAGGAAGTGTTTACCCAGACAAACACAGACAGAGCTATTCTGATCAAGGCAGTCCCCACGATAGCTATTTTATGCCACATGCCCAACGACACACATAACGACATGTCACCCAGCTACAGCGATCAGAAACCACTTATCAGCGCAGCGCGAAGTGCTGCAATACTGAACTAATTACTTCAGCACCGCGGGAAGGGAAGAAAGAGAAGTGTAAACGCTACATTCATCCTCCAGTCCAAACTTAACAGGGACAAGAATGAAAACAAGCCAGAAACGAGAGACACAAGACTACAGACAACGCTGAAAGCAGTGAGAGGAAGAGAGACAGGGGACAAAAACTTTAAAGCTAAACAAACCCCCCCCAAATCCCTGACCTGCATTCAAAACGCAAGCAGCAGGCAGCGAAGACACTCAAACAGAAGAGCAAGGCACTTGAGGAGGGAAGTGCTGAGAAGACATCCTGACACACTAAGGAGGGTGACGCGAGCACACAACAATGACAATCCATTTCGGTCGCAGCACTGCGGCTGGACAGCAATGGAGTCGGGTGAAAAGCAGGAAGGAAGAGAAACAATGGGTAAAACCCTGGGAGGTTATTTATAGGAGAGTGACGAAAAGCATGACTTCTTTCCTATTCTATGGTCAGTCTGATGTGGTAGAAAAGCTTTAAGGTTTTCTTCACACAACTGGAGCAGCATAAAATGCCTCTGAATTGCAAGTGTCGCAGGTTTCTGTTCCCTGTTTAATTCAGTGGGGTAGTCAAGTCTTCCTCAAGAGCATCCTGTTGTTCTTTGTAGCGTCTCACAGCCTTATCTCACACTTCTTTGGACCTGTACTGTCAGGGTCTTAAGACTGGGCTCCAGCCCCATTGCACATTAGAGCTGGGCAAAGACAACATTTAACAATTCCACTTTTGTGTCAAGGGGATCCATTTTACAACTGTGAGAATGTACAAACAAGTGCAAATTTGTCATGTATCTGAAGCAAACTATTAATGGCAGACACCCCGATAAGCTCAGTGCCTCGAACGTGGAGATTTTTTGTAGAAATATATACACACACCTCAACACAAGGTGACCTTTTTTGTTCACTACCACAACAGAAGCAACGTTAGAGATGTACGTACCCATATATGCTGCCCAGTGCATAGCTCGTCTGTCTTTCTTGTCAAACGCATTAATATTGGCTCCTCTAGACAACAGTAAGCTGACCATCTGAGGCAAACAGGAAGAAAACAAACCCTCTGTTCACAATGGAAAACTCTGCTTACAGTGCAACAAAGAAAATCACAGAAGAAAACAAAAACATGTGCTTTTTTGAAGGAGCTAAATGTGGTTGTTTCTAAAGTATTCCATATGCTTGTAAAAACTGCCTGGCCACCCTAAGCAGCAACAACGAAGTAAGGAAGAGACAATCACGGAACGTTAGGGATTGGAAGGGACCCCAAAAGATCATCTAGTGCAATCCCCCCGCCACAGCAGGATCCCCTAGATCCAGTCACACAGCAACACGTGAAGTCAAGGATAACCTTTACAATTTAAATATGGCAAAGCCAAGGAATCTTTGAATTCCTCAGGCTATTACTAAAGGTTTTACTGAAGATAATTCCTAAAAGCAAGCCCATTGCTGCTGGTTTGCCTCCAGTTACCAACACGCAACTACAAAGGGAATTTCTCAGGGCTTGCAAGCTAGTGAATCGGAGCTTCTCACATGTATCTCCCCCAAATGTCAGTGATAACATATCCAGCAGCGTCACTGGGCTGTAGTAGCATTCCACCCAAATGATGCAGTGTGAATTTCCCACTGCCATTCCGCACACAGACGTATACAAAAGACAATTTCAAGTACAAAATGGGGATGGGGGCGGTTTTTGAGGAAACAGAAGAAATGTGATTTTAAACTGAAAAACGGAGGGACTGAACAGCACGTGGCAAACACGCCGAAGGAAAGACCTCTTACCTCAACGTGCCCACTGAAGGCTGCATGATGCAACGCAGTTCTGCCTGCTCGATCAGACACATTCACGTTGCTCAGGAGAGGCACCAAAGCTTCGGCACATTTCACAGCTTTGTTTGCAGCTGCTATGTGGAGGGGTGTCTGCCAGTTTTTATCGCGAGCATTGACATCTGCTGAATGCTTTAACAACACCTGAACAGCATCCTGAGAGCGTTTACGGAAAGAACAAACCACTTAGTATTAGCATTTAAAAAGTCAGCCTTAAGTGCAAACAGATTCCACAGCATCATGGAACAGAACTACTTTATGCACCGTTATTTTATTGTAAACATCATCTTATGCTTTGGGAACTGCACTTCATCATAAAGCCAGCCTTGGCGATGTTCTCTAGGACATCAGTAGCGAGCTCCCTACAGGATTCTACTAAAGCAAACTTCCCAGGTCTTTTACCCAGCTCCTTATCCTGGCTGGCAAATTATTTGGCCACCGCAACTAATCTTCAAAGCTCAATAAACCTCCTTTGGGTCCCTTCCATTGCTAAGGATTAGCGAAGCAGTATGAACTTCCAATGCATTTTCATCAATTTGCCAAGCAACATTTTTGAACTGCCAGAGTTTGGAAAAGGCACAAGGAGGAGCTTTTTAAATGTACATTTGGAGAACCACCAATAAAACACAGCAGGATCAAGAGAAGTTTCAACACGTACTGTTGCAAAACCCCTAAAAACCGTTTCAAAACGTTGTGCAGAATTCTCCCCCACAACAGAAGAGCCTTCACTTCCTTTGGTTACGCGTATGAGCCATTAAAATGTCACAAACAGGTCTGTATTTTTACAGTAAAATAACCAAATTCTATTCAAATATTTGGACACCACTGGAATGTGCACAAGAGTTAACCCGTTGGTGGTATCACAGAGCATTAGGGATTGGAAGGGCCCTCAAAACATCAGCACGATGATGACGATGACATTTTCCACTTCATTTATTTATTTGGGACTCTGCTTAGCATGGACACCAGGCACACAAAGGACGGAAGCACAACCATCTTGACATTTAGCTGAACATGTGCAGTTGACAGCTAAATCCATAACTGCAGCTAATTTGTATGTTTCAACATCACTGTCTAATTACAGCTGCCCTTGCTTCAAGGAGAAGTCCATCTGTTTTACTGAACTCATTATCAAGAGGGTTTTTTTATCTAATACCCAAACCTCAGGTGTGTCTGACAGCTGCAGAACAGGTACAGGGGCTCCTCTGACTTACTATGGTTATTAAGAGAAAACTCTGCCAGGCACCTGGCACTGCCTTCGAGGTAACCAGTAACCATTTGGTTCACGTGTGCTGACTGCCTTTGCTTAGGGTTTTGTTTAAAATAGTCCATGTAAATAAGAAGAGCATGGCGGTACTTCCTGAAGCTATCATTTTGGTTCAGTCTGTCTGCAGCTCTCCTCTCTGCAAGCATTACTGACACAAGCAGCTCTTATTGTCTCTCAGCTCTGAAGAACACAGCGCTTGGTGCTTCGGTCAGCTCCCAAAGGAGCAGCCTAAAAATACCTCAAGAAGAACAAACGGCATTCAGGAATAAGGCTCCCTGGGAGAGTCATCTGAAAACAGTGTTTTGAATAACACCATCTCCACATAACTTAGCTATAAATGCTACTGACAAACCATTGGCATTTATCCAGGGAATTCAAAAGCAAAAACTGAAGCAAGGCTTGTACGTAGTTTGTGGATCAAATACTTGAAGTTCACTGCTTGTCAAAACCAAAACATTCAATTCCATCTTCTCAAGAATTTATACAGAACCTTTGGAAAACCTTTCCTTTTTGAGGCAGGCAGACACAGGCATCAACTTAACTCTGGCTCTCCCAAAGGAGATAGTTTTGCATAAACTCTTCCACATAACAAGCTCAGCATTTCCCTGTTTTGATCTTCTACAGGCATTTAAAATATTGATTAGGACATCAACAACAAAGGCACAATCACAGATTTCTTTCTTATATTACTATACTCTCACAACTGTGTAACTGGGTTGACTTCAAAAAACGCTCCACATATTTCATTTACAACTATTAAAGTGATTTTCAATACTAGAATCACTCAGTAATCTATTTCTTTAAAGAAATAATCACAGGCCTTACGGAACCACTTATTTCTTCAGTGCCTGAACAGGGAAGCATGCAGAAAACATAACAGAATGTATAATTGTGCTGTAAAAGCTGTACCACAGCTTAGCTCATCTCTGTCTCTCCTTCCCTTACGCTGAATCATTCTGGTCACCTGAAGAGAAGGAAAGTGGACTCGAGAACACCGCACACAGAATCCTCTACTAGTGGCTCAGAACAGAAAGTTTATCATCTTTCCCCCTTTCTTCCTACAGGCACTGGAGACAGCAGTATATTTTACACATACACTCCTCCATAGACACAATTACCAGCAGTGTCACTCTGTGAAGCGAACGAGGAACGCAAGGCAATGCGAGATGTCTTACTGTAACACAAAGCAGTCAGGGGAAGAGACTCGGACGTACCTCACTGCAAGATGCCACAGCTCTGTGTAAAGGAGTCAACCATTTGCTGTCTTTGGCATTAACTCTAGCTCCTGCAACAACAAAATAACAGGTATTTATATTTTCAGAAAGACTTAAATAGCCTCCAAGTACAGAGATAGAGCTACAGGAAAATACTTGTGCCAAGCTTATTAATGCAGCATGATGCCAGAAATGGTGAGAAATGGAGTCTTTTCTCCAGATAAAGCCCATCCTTTGATGGACTCCTTTCCATGCTACACCCATAATACTCTTCTATCAGTGTCTCTCAACTTTTTACGTCACAACATCCTCTATTAACTTTGCAGCTCCAAAGGCAGACAAAAGCTGTTGGTTAAGAGAGATGGACTCCATGCTTCCATTCAGCAACAAAGCTTGGGAATTCCCTGTCACCTGGGTCACCCAGGCCACTTCAAGAGCCAAACTAACAATCACACCTCTCCACTTCTGAAAGCACACCCAGGGTAGACAATTTCCCCACTGCCAAGAAAAAACTCACACAAACATCTATAAGGCAGACAAGTCTGGGCTTGGAGTCACATTTTTCTTAATAATAGAAGGAAAGGAGGATTTGGAGAGTCTTTTCCTGGAGAAAGTAACAGAACTACATTCTAACCTCCCGTGAATTTCAATAAGCAAGAGAAATGAGTGACTGTGCTCCATTATTTAATGTCTTGCTGATGCATACACGTGTGTACACACACACACACATTATAACCACGTAGGGTTTCTATCCCTTGAGTGGAAATGAAACCATTTTCCCTTAGAAAACTGATGGGATTTTACAGAGAAGCAACAGCTTAGCCAAAATGCTTGGAAATACTGTTGGGAAGAGTTCACAGAGCAATAAATTGTATTGTTAACTAACGTTAATGTCAGTAGGGTAACATCAATGCCATGTGGTCAGAGCTTATCACCTTGCCAGGCCAAGCACAACATTATGACGTCAGAAGCAACCTTCATTGTTACTAGGTCACTAACCACCACCATGGTTATCTTCAGGAAAATGCATTTGCAAGATCTGAGGACAAGTCAGATCCACCCAGGTAATGACAACTTTTTAGGAAAAGCTTCTTTAACCTGAGGGTGGTGTTCCAAAATGATTTGGCTGGAAGACAAAGTCTCCAAGTAACAAGCAAATAAGCACAGTACCAACACAGGCATATCCACTATGAATGTGGGCATCAGGAGGTCTATAGCTGCAGATAGATTAGAGTATTTTCCACGAACACAGAGCTACTTGCCCCTTACATTTCTCCCAGAACACATGCTGCCAGGAATTATTTCCACTTCATAAAACAGCTCCTCTAGAAAGTTTGTATCTGAGGTCATAATCCCTTTCTAGGCTGTTCTTTACTGCCTAGCACGTGATTTAGGGAAAATGGCACTATCCCTCCCTCCCCCTTCAGACCATCTCTGAGAGACCATAAAGTTCCCTTAACGCTGTGATGCTCCTAGCGTACAGCAGTGATGAGCTTTACAGCCTTCACCCTCTGGGGCAAAGCTCTCCCTCAGATCATTGCACGTAAGTGTTAGCAAATATGTGACACATGTACTGCGTGTCTTTGCTTTGGAGCCGATTTGCTTCATGGCTGCTTAAAGCCAGTCTGAACACAGGTATGTGTGCAATTCACTGGGCAACCCTGCCACTGCAGTATCATCTCTTTGAGGCCCAGGCTGCTGACGTGTTAACCAGGGCCTTTCTCACATTTCAAATGACTTCAAATGCCAGTTACACAGCAGTGTGCTCATGCAAAGTCAGTGCAAGGTAACCCAGTGTCCACCCCCACACACTGGAGGAGCCCATGTTTATGAAAACTGTTCAAATGTTTGACTTGTTGAGTGTAAAACTTCCTGTGTTTCAGTATTTTTAATGCCACAGAGCTTACTCGATCCTTGAGGTCTCTTCCGGCCACAGTGATGCTGTGATTCAAAGACCTTCAATACTCACACAGCTTCGGAACTAAAGAAGCACGCGTGGAGCGGAGTAACATTGGAAGGCCTTTACTACCCTCCAAAGTCTGTTATTACTGTAATGGTACCTTTCAGGCGGCAGCACCATTCTTACATTTTCCAGCTGACCTAGAGGAAAGCCTAAAAAAAACTCGTGGGCTGCCAAGTCTTAATGAGAGAGAGTTTGACCACGTACTCACGTACACTGAGTTCCATGTGTTTAAACTTTCAGTTAAACAAACAGAAATGTGTTGTGTTAGTGTTTAAATATCAATGCAATACTGTAACTAAATCTAGTCAAAATCAGATGTTTGTTTTCAAGAAGTGCCTTGATTTCAGTGAAAGCACTAAGTCTGCACGGTATTTTAAAGGAAACACATTAAAAAGTTCCTAATCAAAAGAGCATGGTCTGGGGTCCCGCTCCTTGCATCTTGCTTGCCTCCAGAAGAGACTCCTATGACATTAGAAAAAGCAGAGGACAAGCAGAAAGAATTTTATCAAGTAAGAATCACTATGGTTGGAAAGGACCTCTAAGATCATCATGTCCAACCTTCAACCCAACAATTCCATGGCCACTAGACTGTGTTACAAAGTGCCTTTTGAGAACCTCCAGGGATGGTGACTCCCACCACCTCCTTGGGCAGCCTGTTTCAATGTTTAACTAAAGAACTTTTTCCTCATTTCCAATCTGAACTTCCCCGTGTGCAACTCGTAGCCATTTCGTCTTGTACTGTCATCAGGTATTTGGGAGGACAACAGCAGCCTCCCTACAACCTCTTTTCAGATAGTTGTAAAGGGCAATAAAGTCTCCTCTCGGCCTCCTCTTCTTCAAGCTAAGCAATCCCAACTCACTCATCCTCTTCTCATAAAATAGTTTCTTCAATCCCTTCAACAGCTCCACTGCCCTTCTCTGTCCTCACTCCAACACCTCAACATCTTTCTTGTACTGCAGGGCCCAGAACTGGACACAATATTCGAGGTGCAGCCTCACCAGTGCTGAGTTCAGGGACACAATCACTTCCTTACATGCAGGACTTCACTGAAAGAAGGGTTTAATTTTTTTTAACTGGAACTTCTTGGCTAGAACAAGAAGCTGGACATCCAGTTAATTAAGAGTTAAATATTTTGCCTTTCTTCTTCTCAGCTGAAAAATGAAAGCCGGTGCAGTTCTGCAGAGCACACAGACAGGTTTGTGCACCGGGGTGCAGAGCTGAACACACATCACAAAAACACAGCTGTGATGGGTGCCATGACTCATTACAGGGTAATCAAAGAAAGAAAAGGCTTCTAAAATTATGAATGTCAAGTGACTAAAACAGAAACTTCTGTTCCATCATTCTGTGTACCATAAACAACCATCTTTCTGACAGCTTCTGTATTTACTGTTCACCTCTTTATCTAGGAGATGCAGGAATGCTGTTTGTTTAGCTGCAATCTCACAGGGAGGGATGATTTGAATGTTTAGACTTCTACAGACCATAGTCGTGCGAGAACTTTCTGGCAAGAAGTTCAGACCCTCGGAGTATAAGCTTATTATAAAATTCAGTGAAGCACTGTCTCAAGATAAAAAAAAACCCAGCCAAATAAGCAGAGCCAAATGGAAGTCACTAAAGCAGTTTCTTTGCTCTTCAGACCCAGCATCCAAACCACCACTTTCAGGTCCTTGCACAGGGGAAAGACTACAATAGGAGAGGTCACAAAGCAGTCTTGAGATTCAAAAACTAAGTATGTGTTGAAGAATGGAAAGTTCTTCCACCAAGGTCTGCAAATTTGTATCTTCAAAGACACAACCTTCAGGTTGCTAAGGTCTGTAGTACAGTAATAGAAAGATCTAAGAGCAGCGCATGATCCTTTGGAAAAGGCTGGAAAGCAGCATGGCTCCCCTGGAGGGGGATGCAAAAGGTGTTCTAACCAAAAACCTCTTCTGCTTAGGTAACATACGATGCACACTTGAACTAATGATAGAGAATGAGAAAGGATCGAGTAAAAGCCACCGTGCAGCGGCAGGATTCATACTGACTTGAGTGTTTCTAAGGTCTAGTTTGAAGAAAGAACGAAAGAGTCAGAGAAAACAGTCTTTGCACAACAGCTTGAACAGCAGGAAAACTGTAAAGTGGTTCCTAATAACAATTGAGCAGGAGAGGCCGTTACAAGTTGCAAAGTCAAGCTCAAGGGGGAGAAATGCCAGGATGGATGAAGGCTCTGCTACTCAGGTCAATCCCATGTGCAAGTACATCCTGGTGTGCCAAATCCACATGCTACATTTTTAGCTGCAGACTTCATGCAGAGGACACTGTTGTTCAGAAATGCTGTTTATCCAACAATCTTCTAACTGTTCAAAAAGGGCTTGCAACATGGTAAGCGTTCTTCCAACCTCGCTGCGCTACCAAATGTTCTTTAGTTGCTCCCTGATGCTCATCTCCGATGACAAAAGGTAACATTATACCTCTGCCTCAAAGGAGAGATTTCATTTCCAGCTAAACCACAACAGATGAATTGTCCAAACCTTTATGAAGAAGAGAGGATAAATATCCTTAACCGCTGTTCTTCATCTTCCGATTAAGAGAGTTAACAGAAAAATCTTGGCTTGTGCAGTTTGAGACACCTAGAGCTGATTTCTCAAGCAAAGGAGCTGGTGCAAGCACTTCAGATGCAGCTGTGGCAGCTCACACTTCCCAAACCACAAAGATTTCAAATCCAGAATTCAGAAATGGAGACAACTAAACGGGTGACTCATTTTAAGGGGCGTGCTTTAAGCAGTTTGCCTGAAACCACAGCTTCCAGCAGGTACCACCCAGACAGACTAGTGCCCAAGCACAGCACAGCCTTTCAGACTGAAGGGCCTTCACACACAGTCATCTCTTTCTCATCCTGCTATTAATGCCCCTCTTCATTCCCTTACACACACATCAACAGTGGGCGTCTGTGCCTCCTTCACCGTACCACGTACCGCCATGCCCAGCACAGCCCCTCCCTGCCGAACTCGTGAGGCTCTGCTTCTGTGGCAAGGCACAAACACCAACACTTCAGCGTCCACAGCAGGGCACACAAGCACAGCAACGTTAGACCGCTACTGCCCATGAGTTCCACAGCTTCTGAAGCTTTTGACTCTGCCACTGTTTAACGCTTTGGCTTGTGTCAGTGCACCTTGATTTGCATTAAATGTTCTCTGAGACATATCAATGCATTCCTGTAGAGTCTGCAGACACAGCAGCATCCCACCACCTCTCCTCCACGTAACAGCCCAACTCTGTACTATTCATGCAGCCAGAATTCTTAGCTCTTCACCTCCCTCCTTGCCTCTCCATTTTTTCACACCCTTATCCCAAGGCTATGTGCACAAACAGCCACCCCCCAACCAGGATCTCGTTTCCATAATACCTGAACTACAGTCCTTCCACAACCCCTTTGCCTGAGATCTTCTTCAATCACACTTCTGAGGACTGGACTCTGTTCACCCCAAGCGATCAGAAGGTTCACTCTCATAAGCAGCTGACTATCACTTTGGTGTTGGTGGTTTGAGGTTTTTGTTTGGTTTTGTTTTAATCCCTGTGAAAACCCAAACAAAACCAATCACAGAATCTCTTTGGTTAGAAGAGACCTTTAAAATAATCAAGCCCAACCACCAGCCCCACACTGACTAAACCACATGTCTAAGCACTATGCCTGCAGGATTCACAGCAACTCCAGGCTGGGCGAGTCCACCACAGACCTTGACAACCCATTAAAATGCCTGGTACCCCTTTCCGTAAAGACATTTTTCTGATATCCAATCTGAACCTCCCCTGGTGCAGCCTGTGGCTGTTTCCTCTCATCCTATCACTTGCTACTTGGGAGAAGAGACTGGTCCCCACCTTGCTCCAGCCTCCTTTCAGGTAGCTCTAAGGGGGCAGTAAAGTCTCCCCTCAGCTTCCTTTTTGCAGGGCTACACAACTGCAATTTCCTCAACCCCTCTTCACGGGTTTGGTGCTCTAGACCCTTCAAGAGCTTCACTGCCCAGCACGCTCCAGCATCCAGTGTGCTTCTTGTAGTGAGGAGCCCAAAACTGAACACAATACTCCACACAATATTTACCAGTGCCAAGGGAGACAATCACTGCCCCTGTCCTGCTAGCCACACTATATCCAATCCTAGCCAGGCTTCTTGGCCACCTGGGCACACCACTGACCTTTCCAACCACAGATCCCTAAGTCTGTAGACTTCTATAAGGTTGTTCTGACTCAAGTGTAGGACTTGGCACTCGGCCTGGTTGAACCACATACAATTAAAGCACCCCTGCCATACCAAAGATCCCTCTTCAGAAGAAAAGGGTCATTATCTGCATCTCCAGAGTCATCACTACTGGCTATTTTTGCTTGACAGAGAAAACCCACACCTTCTGAGCAACACAGGTGAGCTTTTCTGGGTGAACTCTCACTAAAGCATACATCCATGATAAATATACACACACACCCCCCCACCACACACGTTGTGATATTAATGGTAAGCAGATAGAATTATAGAATGAATATAATTAGATTCTATTGTGCTAAATTATTACAAATCAAATTATGCCTCACAGCAAAGGATACTTACAAATACTGTAACCGACTCTGGATAACTTTCTGTGTTAACTTTACCTGCTTCTCTCAAGGCCATGGCAGAACAAAAGCAATGTTGCTAATACCTACCCATAACATTTACTTCTTTAAACTGGAGGTAAACTACCTAAAGCTGATCGTGTTACAAGTAACAACAGCTGTAACTGAGAAAGCTTTTGACAAAGAAATATTTTAGAGAAGAACTAACACAGTATTTTAACACTGAGAAGCCTGGAACCCAAAATGTCAGTACTTACACCTTTAATTTCTAACACATTAAATATCTCAACAGAAGCTACACAGACCAAGATGTACATAAATATTTCTTTGGATGCGCATAGAGTTGTGTTTGTTTTCTATGAACAGGAACAGAACATACCAGATAAAATAAGTAGTTCAATAATTTCTGCATCTCCCAGATAGGCAGCAGCATGTAAAGGGGTCCTTTTCTCATTATCCTGTGGTAAGAGGGGGGGAAAAAAGGGTTTATTTAAAATAAAAAAGTATGGTTTAGCATTCTGTATGTGTTAGGAAAAAACACACTGCATACAAGTGCATATTCCAAATACTGTACATTTTCTATTTTAGAAAACATAACTGCTCTAAATGAGACAAATTCACTGTGACAAGCATGCTTCTCCCTGTGGAACTCCTCATGCCTATACAGCCAGCCAGTGCTTTCCTCAGAGATGCTCACGGTACCTTTACCTTAACTCATCACTTAGAAACTACCATTCACTTGGGAGTCCCAGAGACAGGAACTTGAGGCTGTCCTCTGCTTTTGAAAACTGTGTCACCTTCATATGCAGCAATCAGTGAGACATATTTTCTTTGGAAAGTTTAGTTTCAGCAGTTGTTTTTTCAAGAGGAAAGAGAAAATCAGCTGGAGGGAGTAGGGGCAAATATTCTGAAGTCCAATTTCAACTGGTTTGTTTATTGGAACTCAAGAGAGAAGACAGCTACAATTTGTTCTGCAGAGAACACAGGAGGATGCTCAAGTAAGACCCAGCAATTTTTGATCAGTTTGGGTTGATCCAAGGTCCTTTCGAAAGCAACAGCATGAAAACTTTCTTAGCCACACACAATACACACTGATGAAAGTTCACTTTTCAAAGACTAGCAAAAAGTATTTCTCGGCTCGTTCAGGGTCAGGGCCAGTTTCCCTGTACCCGTTCATAGCTTAATCAGAAAAAACCAACCACTTCCACATCACAGTGAGTGATACAGATGAACAAGAATCAATCAGCTTGCTCTCTGATGGAAGGCTTGTGAGAAATAAGAGATGGATTATCAGCTCATACTCAAGGCCCAACTCCCAGTTCTACTGGTGGAGCTCTCTATTCTGCAGTACTAAGGCAGCTCTGCTGGGATGACCCGTCAGGGTCAACTCCAGAGCTGTCACCAAGCACAAGCCCCCAGGGTCTCTATCGACAGAAAGCTTTCTACATGCTACGGGTGCTTTTACAGAGGCCCTGGATTTTTTTCCCCACCCAGTTTCACAGCTGGCACTTTTGATGCTTCTGAACACATTTTTTTACTTCTAAGAAAGGTATTGGTTTAGTATTTTAAAGCGTGGCTTTCAGAACTTACTATAGAAGCACAAGTAACAGAATCACAGAACATGAGGGCTTGGAAGGGACCTCGAGAGATCATCCAGTCCAATCCCCCTGCCAACAGTTCAACATGTACTGATCCTTCAAGTAAAATACATTTTGAAAAAGCATGCATGCAACTTCGCCCTTCTTAAAAACCCCTCTTTATGCTATCTGCTCCTCAAAACTACATTGTGCAAGAGCCCTTAAAAATACTCTAACTATTTCATGGCCACACGTGGAAGGCATCATTTCATAGGTGTTTTCTGCTGCATCACTTGCCAACTGTCTGCTTCAACACCATCTGCTCCTGGAAGAAATCAACCCTAAACACACAATCATGACTCTTGAAAGAGTTTCAATTCCAAGGTAGCCTGTAATAGGTTGAAAGGAATATTTCTTCTAAGTCAAACTAAACAATTTTAAAATATAATAGTTGTATGTTTACCTAGCTGAGAGCAGAACTGCCTGGCACATACCATTCCACACTGCAGGGACACAAAGATAAATGAGAATCCTTACCAGGCATAAGGCAGGGAGGAATTCACGTTGCAGAGCTTTGCTGTCTGGACATATTTTGTAATCCCCAAAGCATCCCTCATCTAACCTGATGCCTCTAGGAATTTTTAAAATGGAATTTCTGCGATTGAAGTCCAATTCACAGAACAGCAATAAAATCCATGGAAAATAATTTACTTCCCATTCAGCTAATAATTGTTTGATTCTACTCAAATAATAAAACTGATTAAAACCCTCTATCCTCACTGAACAACCACACACAATTAATACACAAAGTAAAAAGCACATTGAAAGTTTGGTTCCTTTCTAATATGCCTGGACAGTAAGAGCAAACTGATTAGAATCCCAGGTCACTAGGGGTTGGAAGGGACCTTGAAAGATCATCGGGTCCAATCCCCCTGCCACAGCAGGATCACCTAGATCCAGTCGCACAGGAACACAGCCAGGTGGGTTTTAAATGCCTCCGGAGAAGGAGGCTCCACAACCAGATTTGCACAGACAAAGCCATCAAGCACATGTCGCAGTGGGACACTGTATTGGAATAGTCACTTACATTCAACCACCTCTTCTTAAAAACAAGATAGCTCAGGTGTATCTTTCTAATATTTTTTAAACTGAAAAATAATATGAAGAGTTGAAGTTATACTAGCAAACATCAGATCATAGAATCATGCTCTTGTCCAAAAGGTGACACTGGCACTCAGGAAGAGGATGAGAGAAAAACAGGTTTAATCTTGTACTGAATCCCAGACTTTAATATCCAGAGCAATATAGGGCAGTGTGTTTTGGAATGCAAGTTGGTACTTTTTGGAAACACTCATCTTCTCATACCCTTTAACCTGTATGTTTAATTCAGGTTTTGCAGTGTTGCTGTCTGTTTTTATTCTCACTGGTCAGGTTTTCAAACTGATGTACAGGTCAAGAAGAGCATCTAAGAAAAGCTGAATCTAGCTCTCTGCTCTATGAAAATGTCTGTGTAACTGGTTTTGCCAGAATTATAAAGGTTAGGATTCCTTGGGAGTAAACTCAAGCAACCAGTTGGTATCAGATACAAACATCAAGAATTTCGTCACATTTGTCACTAATAGAAGTCCAATTTTTCACTAATAAAAGGTCCCATTTGTCACTAATGAATTCTTGCCCATTGTGTGGAACAAACAGACCTATTCTTTGGCCTTTGATAAAAGCCAGTTGATCTCACAGCGCAGCTGTGACATTTTAGATGTATTTCCCTTCCCCTAACTCAGGAACCAAAATAAAACAGCAACTTTTAGGGCCAAGACTATATCTTAACAGAATAGATTACTAGCTAATGTGTTAATACACGAAGGGGTAGGACAACGATTTCTTAAGATACTAGATTACTAGCTCAAGTGTTAATATAGCAGGGGGTAGGACAACAAAACACCTCCATTATTAAAATTTTGAAAGATCCACGCAGAAACCACAAACCACTTTCAGCATTCCAAACTATGCAATATTTAAAAGCCCCAGATATAATCATATCTCATTAATAATACATTCCCCTTGGCTTTATTTACCCTTCCCAACTGCCAAGTGTATTCTTTGCAAACATTTACCTGGTGCATTAAAGCATAAAATGGTTTAGATGGGAAGAGACCTCAGAGATCATCGAGTTCCAAACACCTGCCCATGCAGGGACACCTCTCACTAGACCAGGTTGCCCAGGGCCACATCCAACGTGGTCTTCCAGGGAGGTGGCATGCACAATCTCTCTGGGCAACCTGTTCCAGTGTCTCAGCACCCTCATAGTGAGCAACTTCTTCCTAAGATCTAATCTAAATCAGCCTTCTTTTTCGCTTGAAACCACTTCCCCATTTCCTACCACCAGAGTCCCTCGTAAAAAGTTACAGACTCATAAAATGATTTACAGAAACCCATCACAGAAAAAGCCCAGCTTTTAACTGGAATGCAGCTGCAGATAAGAAAAAATGAAAAATAACCCAGAACTTTACCAGAAAGCAGTATGTGAAAACAAGGGGCTGTCTGTAATGAGAGCAGAGCGACGCAGAGCACGTTACGTAACGGAGCCTGTGCTCACAGAGCGCGCTGAACGAGGGGCAGCGACTGCCTCGTCTTGCTCCCGTCATCTATCTGTAATATTTGAGGGCACAAAGAAGAACAAACGCCAAGAGAGACTGCAGGACAATGCAGGCTCTGTTTGTGCTCCAGTGAGAGACCACACTAGGTAAGGTATGCACAGCACCACCCCAGTTTAAATCCACCACATTACATTCGGGCCAGTGACTCTCTTGTTTAGAAAAGCTGGGGTTTCTGCTTTTTTCACTGCAAGGGCTGGGGCTACAACAACCGCCTTGTATGTGTCTGATGTAGATCAGGTATTTGTCTCACTGCCTGGCCCTGGCAACACTAAAGACATGGTTTTCAGCCTGTGTGGTTCATGTTAGCACCTTGTCTTGGAGCAGGCTGAAACGTTTTGCTTGTGTGTGCTAAGTTAAATAGCTTCATGAAGTAAGCCCGGCTAGATGCAACATGCAAAGTCATAGGATCATAGGATCATAGGATGTTAGGGGTTGGAAGGGACCCAAGAGATCATCGAGTCCAACCTGTTCAGAGACCCTCGCAGTGCTCCGAACATCTCACTCGAAGTAGCAGTGAACACAACCTACGCTAATGGACAAAACGATAGGCAAGAAAAATTCTACAGAAGAGACTTATTCTGAAGAATTAAATCTAGATTTAAAAAAGCCCTCCACCCAAGAGTAAGTGCCCACAACAGAAAATGAACACGGATTACAAAAGAAATCCAACAGAAAGACTCGGCAGAGTCTTTCTCAGGATCACAACTCCTCCAAAAGAGACGTCAATCTTAGGATCAAAGTATTTTACTTGCAGCAAAATGGACAGGGGATAAGCTTGGAAGACAACCACCATTACAGGAAGAACTAGCAGTGACTAACGCAAGACATTTGCACTTCTGCGAGACAGTGAGTCAGCATCATGTAATTTATTTATGTTACCATAACTGCATCTATACGTATCTATAGCACTAGTATCTCATGCAAATAAAAACCTCAGAAATTAACAATGACATTTTCAACATGAGCTTGTATCCTTGGCTGCATCAAGGGATGCGACTCTCCCCCTCTACTCTCCTCTTGTGAGACATCACCTGGAGTACTGCGTCCAGCTCTAGAGTCCCCGATACATGAAGGACATGGAAATGTTGGAGAGAGCCCAGAGAAGGGCCACAGGGATGATCAGAGGGCTGGAGCACTTCTCTTAAGGGGCCTGGCTGAGTGAACGGAGATTGTTCAGCCTGGAGAAGGCTCCAGGGGGACCTTAGAGTAGCCTTCCAGTACCTGAAGGGGGCTACATGACAGCTGGAGAGGGATTTTTTACAAAAATCTTGTGCACACACATGCAGAGTTCTCACCCAGAAAGCTACTGCAGGAATCAGTGCTTCCAAATGTTCTCCTGCTTTACGCGCAAGGCATTCTTTAGGGACTGTGTCAATGTTGGACGTTAACGCACGTGAAGTCTATGGAGCTTTTTTTCTTCTGTTCTTTCAGTGGGGATGTTCTGTTCTCAAATACCAGTCTTTTGCATGCCAGGCACAGCAACTGCCAGTAGTAACCCCAGTAAATGCTAAACTATTCAAGATCTTGCTTCTAACTTGTTTTGTGAAAGCAGAAGGAAATGAAGAACTTCATTTACACTTTGAAGGTTACAATCTTCAGTAATAATCACAAAAACTAAGCAAATCAGACGCGATTTGCAAAATTATTAATGCCAAGAATCACACTGGAGACTCAAATACAATCCTTGAAACACATTTAAATCTAATTATTCATGATTCTCTACATCAATGCCAACTTTTTCCATGTTAAAGAAATAACAGTGACCAAAACAAAACCCGTCTGTCAAGTCTCCAATTACTGTAAAACAAATCCAGTGTACGGCCAATATGGTAAAAATACTGCCATGCAAATACCCGAGCTTGTTTGTCCAGTCTAGTCATCAGCAGAGTCATGTTGGCATAGCGCTACATAAACTTACTAGACCTGATGTGAAGAATCTATTAGCCTGAGCCACACACCACAGTAACATTAATTCATACTAAGCCTCTAAACAGCATTTCTCATCACCTGTACAAGGCAGCACCACGCCACGTAAGCGTGTTAGTGTTTTTGGAGTCCTACCCTTTGCAGACCACTGTAACAAGCAGTCATTTGCTGACGTTAGTCACATTATCCCGTAGCACTGCTGAAGGACTGGTTTTGTTACTTTCATTAAAGTGGTTACTCCATAAATCTGAAAATCTTAATTACTCAGGCTAAATACAGGGTAATAGTCATGAAACGAGGAATCATTCATATTTGGACAAGCAAGACTGAGAGTTCAGATTCCAAAGAAAAATGTTTAGTTACACAGACTTGTATTTAAAACATTCTGACCTGTCTGTATAAAGGAAACACAAACTCAGCACCATTTGGATGCACTGTATTGAGGCTGAAAAACATGATTCACTCCAAACCGCTAAAAAGTAAGATCACTGATTACTCACTACTGATGACACACTTGAAAAACATTCTACAGCAGTAAATAACTGCTATATTGTGAATTTAAGTCTTCTCTGAGTAGCTGTGGATACTGTTTACAATATACAACTTACAGCAACATCTTTCCACAACACTCAGAAGAACTGGGTTTCCAAAGCACTTCATTTTGGAACTAGTCAGCCTTCAGACCCATGAATCCAATGGCCTCATATCAGATCCTTTACAAGTGGAAGAATCTTTCATATATGAAAAGCTTCCCTACGTTCCCTGCAGCAAAGTTTCTTCCCATCCCTTAAGAAGCATAACATGAATATTCACAGTATTCACTGACTTAATTCTTTACCAAAATAACCCCTGGACATTCCCATATGCTAGTGCTGAACTCTTATCTGCTTCATTAAAAACATCTCATTAAAAGTTGAGTATGCTTAGCAACAGGATATTTTACAAGCTAAATCTTCATCAAACACCACACACAGAGTTTTGGGTCTATGCTGTTCATAAAAGCCAACTGCTAGACTTTCTTGTACACAAGATACTTCGGCACCATAAACATGGTGCTTGCCTCTAAAGTTCTGCGCAGGCAGAACCCACTCCTGTCTGCACAGGACTACACTTTCCCAAAATAAAGGGTTTTTCACAGACATTTTCCTGCTATCCTTTGGATATAAATAAATTTCAATGAAGGGAACAATTCATAAAGAAATAGGGTCTCATGACTCATCATTTCATCAGGCTAGTCAGACGCGAAATGGGGGTTCCAATTCACAATAGAACATGAAGAAAGTGTAGAACAGAGACCATCCAGAAGCAGAAAGCAACACAGTGCGTTGACATGCACGCAGGACAAGAGTCCAAGCATAAGTCTGGAGAGAAGCAAATGACTTGCTCTTGTTCTACAGACATATTTTGTTAGAATTCCGTGGGCAAACAGGCTAGAGAACATGAGTGCTACCATTAGTCTAGCTACTATTTTCTTCCCTCCATAGATACAACAATATATTTACATATACCTAACAGAAAATGAAAAAACCTAAATAAAGCCATGAACTATTTAAAATGCTTCTGTATCTAATTACCAAAGCTCGCTCTGAGTAAGAAATAGGTGTAACTGTTGTTATTTAGATGGGTAACAAAAATCCTTCAACAGTTAGCAGGGGAAGAAGTGTCTGAAGGCACACTCAGCTTGTTTTGTCATTTATGCCCATCCTGACTTCACCTGCTCTCTGCAAGGTCTCACTGCCCCTTATTTGCCCAACACAAAGGTTCGTCAGGCCCTGCTCCAGCACCAGGAGCTGTGTTCCAGACACAGGCTGCCAGGCCAGCGCTGCTGCACTGAGTCAACAGTTATGGTTCTCAGTGGTGTTTTTCACTGGAGCAATGCTCCTTATTAGTGTTTGTTTATATGAGAATGTTTCATTTCCTCTCCAACCTCCCACTGTTATTTTCAAAGGACTGTTTCACTGTCATTACATGCCCACTGTCATTAGCATCCGATAAGCCATCATCTTGTTTAAAACATGTACACGTAACTCCAATTTTCCATCTAATCTGTGTGCATGGATACAGGTGCACACATACATACGTGCCTTTTCAAAATGCAGTTCTTATCTGCAGGAGAACTCACAGCAAGTCACTGTGTTTCATAATCCAGAAGATGAAACCGAATTAAAAGAGCTAATGCCAAACTCGAAGTCATAACTTATCCTGTGTTCTTATCCTATTGAAGAGTCTTTGGAACTCACAAACACTTGTAATTTTATCCTCCAAATGGTTTAGACTCTAAATTGGAAATCACAGAATCATAGAATGGCTGAGGTTGGAAGGGACCTTGAAGATCACTGAATTCCAACCCCACCGCATAGGCAGGGACACCTGCACTAGATCAGGTTACTCAGGGCCCCAGCCAACCCGGCCTTCAATACTTCCAGGGATGGGGCAGCCACAACTTCCTTGGGCAACCTGTTCCAGTGGAACAAACAATGTTCAACCAAGCAGCAGCCCTCTTAGTGGGAAAAAAACAACCCTGAAGATAATTTTAAATATATAAGTAATTTGGAAAATCAGCAAGTGACTTTAAAGCATTTTTTCTTTCTGTGTGATCAATAAAACCTGAAACCATAAATATGAAGAATCACACTAGTTCTAACTAGCACACTGTAGGAGACAGGATATTGAGATTTGTCTTCATTCTAAATCTTGGAGAAAAAAGTGTTTGCAAGAGTGGAAGATGTGCAAATATTTGTATTTTTCACTAAATAATTACTTGCTATGATTAGCCACTGAAGGTAACACAATATTGTTGGAGAAAAGGTTTTAAGATTGTTTTTAATAGGACTAAATTACTGCAGCTCCACACTCACAGCGTAGATGGTTCAAACTACAATTATTAATTAATTAAAAACAGAAGAAAGTGCATTGGACCAAGACTTTCTAGCAACGATCACAACTCAGAAAAGCTCATCCCTTGCACATAGGAACTAAAAAAATAGCTAAACTGCTCCTCAGAATATTTTACTATTCTCTGGATCCTTTCTTAACAGCTCCTTCAGGTTCAACTAAGCAAATCCAAAGTTAAGAGTCCTGCCTGCACAGACTGTCCTGCCAGGGAACACACAGAGATGCTGCTCTGCAGTACCAAATACATCACTACTGGTTTTCGCTGCCAAATCCAGCTGCCAACAACAAAAGTCCTTCACACAAATAGTCTGGTTGCCTGCAGAAAACTGAGAAAATAGTGACTCAGGCTGCGTGTTGGGGACAAACAGACTAGAGAGCAAACTCATCATCTCTCACCTCTTCAGAACCACAGCTTGAAGAATAAAGCACTGTGCACAATTCCTGCTTAGCCTTTCCTGCATTATGCAAGCTTTAAACTACTGTTTATCCTCCCCAGTTTGGATACAAAACCCACACTGCAGCTTTGCTCTGCTTGCCAGAAGCTTTATTGAGCACTGAGAGGTGTTATAGATGAATTGGCCTGGAAAATTATTTCCCTGCAAGCGTTCCCTGGGTGCACCAAATGAGAAACCATTACGAAACATCACAATGCTTTTTGTGATCAATGGGTTTATTATACATGGAGTGGAAAAGAGTATGACTTGGACACACCTGCCTTCTTCCCACCGCGTTTATCTGGCCCATGCAAATCTCTGTGTAAGACTGTCAGTGTTTTCCCCACTGTTTTCACAACTATCTCCATCCACTCTCTGCTAAAAGCAGCCCCTCTGAGCCCCCTACACAAGCAGGACATTGCAGAGGAACCACTGCTATTTGAAAAGCACCACATACTGATTTGTTCTGAGTGACTCCAGCCAGCCTGTCCCAAATGGCACATTCTTACACTGATGTGACCCCTAAGTTACAAAAAGCACTGGTAATCAAAAGCATAACTTTGTGCACAGCAATTCATTCAGAAAGGGTTTTAGAGGCTTTGTTATGTTCGACTGGAGAACTTACATTTGTAGCTGTACGAATGCACATTTTTATCAGGAAGAAAACAAAATCCATGGTAATTAGTTATTGATCAAATAATTTGCTCCAGAAATATAATGAACATACAGGTAAAAAAAAGACTACAGATTGGTTTTACCTCATTATATTTTATGGTTTTCTGTTTTTAAACCAGTCCCTGGTATTTACTTCTGTAGGGTTCTTCAGTGTAACTGCTGAGTTACCCACGGGGGTTGTGGAGTGTCCTCCTCTGGGGACATTTAAAGCCTGCCTGGACACGTTCCTGTGCGACTTGGTCTAGGTGATCCTGCCCTGGCTGGGAGACTGGACTGGGTGATCTTTCGAGGTCCCTTCCAAACCCTAACGTTCTGTGATTCTGTGAATTAGACAGTAATCACAGTTTTCCACATAAAGACATACAGAAAAATTTTGATGTGTGAAATAGGTACAGAATGTATTTGTATGATCAGAACGTTGAATCTACCCAATTTTGTAGAACGTTCCATATTTCATTCAAGTAATTCAGGCTGCTCTCAAATCTGCAGGAAGAAAACCCCCACTAGTTCCTTTACACTTCCACCCACAAGGTTAAGTTTTAAGATGAAAGCCAGGAGACTATATATTGCTTATCTGCTTTTTTAATGTAGCTTCTTTTAGCACTTTGCTGACCAATTCCAGGATCACACAGAATCCTTCCCAGTTTTCATTCTGTGCTTTGATTTTCATTATTCACTCCTAACCAACTAAGATATTTGAGACCCCCGATAACCTAATTGCCCTGGAACACAGACCCGGTGCTGTATGGTAAACCCCAGACCTGGCACTAGCCTAACAAATCCTCCTCCCCTCTCAGCACACGCAGTGGCCTGCAGAGCGAGACAGAACTCAGCATGAAATCAAACAAGATGTCATACCTTACCCTACAACAGCGTCCAGCAGCGTTCTCCTAGTACGCAAATAACACAAAGTTATGCAAACTCGCACTTGCCAGGACTGGGAACGGAGCCCAAATCCCTGCTGCAACAGTCTCCACGCAGCAGTCCTATTGCTCAAAATAACAAAGCTAAACACACGCACTCAGCCCTCCGCTCTGCACCTAGCACGTTGGTACTACCACAGCACACCTCCTGTGCATCCCAGGCCCACACCCTGGGATTTCTGGGCAACGTTTCACTGCTGTCTAATCGAGGTGGGGGTGACAGGGGGCACACAAGATGGCCTGGGTCTGCGGTTTTGTTTTCCCATCTTTCCACAACAGCACAGGCAAGCTTCTACGTTTTGTGACTTACATTAAGAGCTGTGCTGGATGGCCAACAGCCCAGAAGATAAATGATGTAGATAACCCTGCCTGCTGCAGTCCTCAGTACAGTATGAGGAAGGTCTTTTCCCCCACCTTACACTTTAAATTGGGGAAAAGCCCACCAGCTCACACACAAAGCAGCTTTAAAACATGTTTCAGCTTAAATCTATTTTAATCTCACACAGCACAATGAGCACTAAGATACAGGTGTTTCATGCTTGAGTCACTAATCACACCCATATCTTTATTTTAAATAGAAGCAGTGAGCATTTTGGCGCTGTGCTGTTACGGGATTCCTCCAAAAAGAGTGCGCGCTTGGCGTTAGCCCGAGAAGAGCAAGGGGCATAGTGACACCAGTTCCAGAGAGGATCAGATGTTTAGTCCCTCGGTTAAGATCAAACACAGTCAGGTTATAAAACCAGCATATTGAATGACATGAAGTATTGCTTTTCATGGCAGGAAATGTTATCTGAAGAGGTCTAGGTGCAGGACAAATTGTTCTGATTTTCAAGAATATTCCAGTAGTCAGATTTGCAATCTTTAAATGATTTTTGATTGCAACCTTTAAATGATTTTTGACTGGTGTTTCTCCACAGAATATGTTCTTAGCAAATAGCCCAGATGAAACATTCCATCTTCTGTTTTAAACAGAACATCCATCATAAAAGTTTTGGTTACAGTCTGCAACAGTCATAAGGCCTCCACATCTTACAAAACAAGCAAATAAATCCTGATTTACAGAAGGCAGTGCTACAGCCATGCAGTTAGCTAAACCTGACTGCTGAGAAGTACATAAAACTCAAACCAGCCACACTAATCTAGTCCAGGAAAGAAGTTGATCCTCATTAACTAATGAAGAGATATGAAATAGGTCAGTTATAGGAGATCTTCCTTACTGTCAAATCTCTGAAGTTCAGGATGGTACCAAGAAATCTTTTTTTTAAAACACAAGCAAACTCACACACACAGGAAACAGAGTGAAAAGGCTTGCTTCTGCCTCCCCTTCCCTAATAAAACTTGAGAAGCTGTAGGAGACTTTTCACTCCATTTCTTTCCATTAAGTGGATCCTCAGAGTTCACCTTCTGAACAATACACCGATCAGATCCTATAAATCAGCTTTGCCTGTGAAAACGCTGCACAGTTCCAACTTGCAGGGGTGAGCCTTTCTGAAGCACAGTCTAAGCAGCCAGGGACACACTCCGTTTGCTCTTCACAGAATCACAGAATGTTAAGAGATTGGAAGGGCCCTCGAAAGATCACCTAGTCCAATCCCCCAGCCAGAGCAGCATCACCTAGAGCAGTCACACAGTGACCAGGCAGGTTTTGAAAGTCTCTCCAGCTCTCTGGGCAGCCTCTTCGAGAGCTGGGGCAGAGTGCAATACCATACACACGTTCTAAATCTGCACCGAGCCTGTGACTCAAGAAGGCTGGTGTGGCATGAAGAGAGAACAATGTTCTTCCTGAAAAAGCCTGTTTGCTATCTTGCAGTGGCCCATAGCAACTCATGCTGTGAAAAGCCACCCATCTCTGAGTATTTGTCAGTCTATGGTAGAAGAGACCTGCTTTAGGAATAGTGCTCTAGCACAGCCCAGTGCCGGTGGAATCTTTAGATATTACCATAAAACCAGACTTAGCACAGCCTAGTTTTGAAAGGCAAATACACAGATTCAACTAACTACGCTTTAAAAGCTTTTGAAGGCAATTGTGACTAATGCTAACGAATGACATTACAAGTAAAAAGGTCACTGAAGCTGGATGTTAACAGAAGGAAAACAACAGTTGCATTTCATCAAGAAACTTGTAGCTTTCCTAGATTAATGCCACTGTCAGAACAAAGGCCTCCAACAGCTCTATCTTCATTTCACTTCTGGGCAAAATTAATTTGCAGAACTCTGCTAGATCTCCAGTTACAGAGTCCAGCCCTTGCTCGGGGGAAGGGAGGAAGGAAGGAATTTCAGCTATTAAGAGTACAAATTGCAAAATAATTAGTTGCTCTTGAGAGAGGGAAATGACTGCATTGGAGGGAATGATTCTGGAATTCAAACAACTGTACTGAAGCGTTTGGATAGCAAAATGGAAAAAAATCAACATGTACACTGGTCTAATACAATCCACAACAAAGTGGTTTATCACAGGCCTTCTCTTTATGAGGAAATGCACAGAACTACTTCACTTTTCCCCCCTCTTTCTCTTCATATCAATTGATAACATATCACCATGGGTACAACTCTGGATTCCTGACTTTGCAGAGATTATCTTCAGCCAGGTACACACACGGCAAAAGAAAAACTCCAGGAAAAGAACAAAACACACACATACACAAGGAAAAATTCACTGGGGAGTTTACTTAATTTCTGTCAAAAAGTGGGGGAAATGATACACTCTTTTAGTCCCAAACAACAGTGTTTTAAGAGGAGAGCAAGAGGCTGGTGAAGGGACTGGGGGGAAAGTCTGATGAGGAGAGGGCTGAAGGAACTGGGGGTGTTGAGCCTATAGAAGAGGAGACTCAGAGGGGGACCTTCTCCCTCTCTACAATTCCCTGAAGGGAGACTGTAGCCAGGTGGGGGTCAGGCTCTTCTCCCAGGCAACTAGCAACAGGATGAGAGGGCAGGGCCTGAAGCTGTGCCGGGGGTGGGGTTAGGCTGGATGTTAGGAAGCTCTTCCTCATGGAAGGAGGGATCAGACACTGGAATGGACTCTGCCCAGAAAGGTGGTGGAGTCCCCATCCCTGGAGACTTTTAAGGACAGACTGGGCATCGTACTTAGCGCCCTGGTCTAGCTGAGTGTAGTGATATTAGGTCACAGGCTGGGCTTGATGATCTCGGATGTTGTATCCGGCCTCAATTATTCTGTGTAGAATCAAACACTGTAGTAGGACTAGGAATGGCATGGCAGGAAAGAATGGTCATGTGTGATAACTATCTGCCTCCACTGAAGAAGGTGGCTGTGAAAAAAAGGGAACTAGATGGATTTTAAACAATCCTTCAGTGTTACTAGCCCAAGATGCACACTTATTCAGCTGAAGGGTGATAAAGCCACAGAAACAGAAGGAATAGTGATTACAAAATTAACACACAAAATACAAAAACCTCCAGACTTTGAATATTCTGTCTACAATATTTTTCTTCACTGTAACTACCTGTCAAGTCTGAAGTAGCCCTCTTCAAAGACATAGAACAAGTGCACATTTTCCTACTTCAGCACATCTGCTGGCTTCATATTTATGGGCAACCGGTTGATGAACCTTGAGATAAAGCTAAAACTAAAATGAAACCACTACCACATACCTAATCAAGTCTAGGAGATTAATAGTGAACCAAAAAGGCAGGAGGATGGTAGGCCAGCTTTGCTGACAGGCACTACAGCTGTGACTGTTAAGCCTGAGCTACACAGGAGGACCATAAATGAATCCATACATACTAAGCTGATTGTAAAATGAAAATGGCAGTGTGACCAGAGCGTACATAGTCTGCAAGGATAAACAGCTGATGCTCTCATAACTACACAGTGGATTATGTCTTGTGTTATTATACAATCCATCACAGGATCTTGCTTAGGAACAAGCACCAAACTGTTGGCAATGGAGAGGAAAAGAGCACAACCTTATCAAACACAACTTCAGATTGGACAGCAAGTTTACTGATGGAGAGTGGCCTACTCAAGCTCTTCAAGACAACAGAACACTCCGGCTGGCACTGATCTGGCACAAATTCTTCAGAGTCCTTCTAAATGTCAAAAGACATTAACCAAACTAACAGCTTGCTTTTGGTTTACACATCAGGAAGTAAGTGTAAGCAGTTCTCACACAGTCTTACATTGGTCACTACATACCACCTATGTACTACCCCTTGGTTTTTAGCATCACTCTTGCTCTTAGGCATTTGGAGGAGAAACAGCTACACACATTTCCATACTGGTAAGTCCTAAATGGTTTGTGTCAGCGTGATTTAATAACTGATTTCTAATGAACGTAAAAAGTTTATGCTATATTACCTTGCACAGTGTTAAACATTTATATTACCATTTCAACAGAGGTAAATACAGTAGAATCTATGTAGTAAATAAAGCAACTGCATGCTGTTCAAATCCTGACTTTCACCCAGTGGAACAAACTCCATTTTATTCCAGTCAGCTTTTCAGTCTGCAGTGTCCAGCTTTGCAACACCACAGACAGGACACAGAAACACAACTTTTTTCATTTTTACTTTCTGAAATAATCGTTGTGCTTCCCTTATTAAACCTACCTCCTGACTATGTATTTTGTTGTCTGATCTACTGTATGCTGCATCCAATTTTAAAAAGATTCAAAGTCTCCACAGCAGCACAGTTAGCCACCCTAACTTTCTACGAAGACTGACAGACCTTTCAGTTACCCACTGCAGAACTAACATTTGAAAGGAACACAGAATGACATGTGTTACCATCTACACAAATCTACAGTCTCCACTCCCAACATTAAGTGTATATGCAGGTTTACTTTGCCTACTGCATAAAAGCAATAACATTTACAGCCCACAAATTAGCAAAGTTTTATAGTTCTTAGCACAACAGTAAGCTGTGTCAAACCAATATTAAAATATATTCAAGACTAATTCTGTTTGGTTTTACCTGAAAATTAACATCTTCTTTCTTAAATATGAGTGCTCGAACTTCATCGGGATCTCCATTAAATATAGCTTGGACCAACGGTGGCTGTAATTAAGAAAAAAACCACATCTTAGAATAGAATCACAGAATCATAGAACCATCACGGCTGGAAAGGACCTCCTGGATCATCGAGTCCAGCCTTCATCCCAACAGCCCCCTAACCCCTAGACCATGGCCTCAAGGGCTCTAACTACTCCCATTTTCGCTTGTAATGATACTCATTTTTGAACCATGACATAAGCACATGATGATGACAAAATAAAACACCCAAAGCAGTGAAATAAAGAAACCAGTAACAGTGTTTAGAAGTGAAGACATGCCAAGATCTGAAAACCTCAACCATATGAGCATACTTTACATCAATATTACACAAGAGAAGTCCCAAAGAGTAGCTTGTAACAGCTGAAAAGTCAGCTCATAATGAAATTAGGGCTGCTGCTACATACTGCAAAATCTTTGCAGTATAAGCAACCAAACTCCTTTTATGTCTAAAGTTACTGCAGGTTTTTCACCTGTTTGTGGGTAGAGTAGGAAAGCAAAGTGCATCAGATAAGTATGGTAACAAATTCACACTCACATCTAGTACTAAATATAGCAGGACTTCTAAGTAAGCAAGGAAAGCTGCTGAGGTATGCTAGCGAGATTTAAGTTAGTCACTTGATGAAATATAATAATTCAAAGCAATAAAAGCTTTGAACAGTTCACAGCATTGATCATTTCCAGAAAGTGGAACAGTTTCTGGAAATGGAACTACTGGATCTAACAGTTACATAAAGATTACGACCTATACTATTTTTTATTTTACCCTGGAATTGCTCTTGCTTGATGTACACTAAATACTCTGTTCTCAAAATAAACCCGGCATATTCTCACAATACAGTGATTACATCAGTTTCTAAAGTGGTACAACCGAAGCATACCCTCACCACCACTGTGGAAAAAGGTGGAGAGCACGGAAAAACCATTTAGTTCAGTCTACCCAGCCCTCTAAAGGTCCTCTGCTATTATACAAGACTTGAGACCTGTTATTGCTGCACCGTAACTCGCAGAATTACAGAACATTAGGGATTGGAAGGGACCTCGAAAGATCATCTAGTCCAATCCCCTTGCCACAGCAGGACCACCTAGACATGACAAAGAACGAGCCCTTGCAAATACTGATTCTACAATAAAGTTTCAGGTTTCTTCCTCTTTAGCGCAAGAGTTTTTGCCCCCTTGTCTCATTTCAGCAGCATGCATACTCATGTTAAACTTCGGAAACTACTCTTGGCATTTGCAGCAGTATTAGAAGCAGGAAAGAGGCCAACAAACAACATGCCTTACCAGCACATTTCCAGAGGGCGATGGACGTAAAGGTACATTTTCCTGAGGTAATTTGGAGATAAATGTGGGAGAATCATCTTCCACCTCCTCCAAAACAACAATACAGACTCGACTCATTCCATCCGTTTGAGGAAGCAAACGCAAATGAAAAAACACCAGCAGCAGTATTTTTGGAACCAGACTGTAGGTATTGCAACGAGAATCATAGAGGAAATACTTTCACCTGTTCCACGTGCCCTCACAAACTTGCCGCTGTATTAGCATCTAAAGGACATTCCAATCCCCCCCCTCACACTTCATGTTTCAGCTTTAAGCACCCTGAGATACGCAAAGACAACGCTGGAAAAAGTTGTTCGTTTTGAAATGAAATTCCCTAGGCATCAAAACCACAAGAGCGAAACTGCGGAAGACCTGATAAAAATATCCCAAGATCCAATTCCATTCGAACAGCACTCACTGTCGCACACAGCTGTCCTTTCACAAGCAGATTTGTCTTTGTTAATGTCACCAACTTCCACGGCGTCCTTCTACTCCCACAGTGAAATCATTGTTGCAGAAGACACGACACCCTGCTAGTGAGGGCGAAACAAGGAACAACTGCCCCGAGAGAGACTGCTGCAGCTCTACCCGCTGCCTGCAAGGTCAGTTTTAAATCAGCCGTTGCAGGCTTTCTGGTGACTCAAAATAAACGCGCCTTCTGATCATCCTGTCATTCTACAGCTTCCTTTCTCAATGTCCAAAACAGTCCGGCCAGAAAAACTCATCTCGCTTCCAGCAGTTTTTCAGGACTTGCTTAGAGGAAAATCACTCTTTCCCATGCAAAGAAAAAATATCTGCAGCGTATAGCCTGGCTGCAGCACATTTACATGCGATGAGTCAGACCACAGGGACAATGAACTCCTTGAATAATATTGCCAACCGAATCCAGCCTCCCCAAATTACAGCAAAGCAGACAGCGTTACTCCATCAGGGACACAGAGCAATGCGGAGCGTTCGTTTCTCCTTCACCGGGCAGTAGCTGCAGCTTCTCCATCAGGGAATGCGTTAAGCAGCAACGCTGTCGAGGAGGAATGAATGCTTCAGCAAAACAAGCTAGCTACCGCACACAAAAGCTCAAATTACTGCCTCAGACTTCTCCTGCAAAAGCACTTCATCACTCGAGTGTTTCTTTTGATCATGGTGTGGATGCAGTTCCCATGATAGCTTTCATTCAGATTGAGGGGGCAAGGGAAAAAGGGAAAAAATAAATAATCAGATTCCGTACGTCTTCTCTGAGCCAACTTCTTTATCCGAACAGCTGTCACTGTGCCAACCTGATCCTCGTCTTCACTTAGAGCTTCTCCTGACCACGTTTCTTCCTTTTCAGTTCAATTATACAACACGCAGATAGTCTTGCAAAGCTTTAAAAAAAGCCTGGCTACCCAAGCAGGTCATCAAAAGCTGGGAGGAGAGCAGAGCATAAACCACCAGCACAGCAGCCGAGTTCCCACTGAGCAGCAGCCTGACGAGCAGCAACTGCAGCCTGGCAGGATGAAATGCCAAGTAATGCTCACATGTCACACTTACCAGAGCACCCAGCCACTGCTCCCCAGGCAACTTCCTCTAGCACAAAAAAACTCCCCAAAGCTCCTTTTTTCCCTTCTTTCTTTCTTTAGGGGATGGAGGGGACATGTGAAAATGGGGGCATGGGGACAGCCTTTGAAGTTACAAGGTCACAATTTCACCAGCTCTGTGACTAATGCAGCTGAAAACGTAAAAATCCTATAACTGAGGAAAGAGCGACCGTTTAATATTTTCCACCAAAAGCCGCAAAGAAATCTGCTGTGCTGCCTCTGCTGACGAACAACGATTTAGGTAGTAAACAATTCCAGCACTTTAACTGCTTTCATATGGCCTGCTCACAGCAGCAAAAGAGTCCTCCCTTAACTCACTGGAGACAAGAAGCTCCCCGCATAAATACTCTGAAAACTAAGATCTCTCAAACTAACCAGTCAACAGTTATAAAACAATTATTCATTACAAAGCCCACAGGTTTTTGGCAACTAGGTTAGAAAAAATTACCCTTAGCTTGAAAACAGTGATCTCAAGTATAATTTAAATATAATATTAATAGTGCTATTACAATATAACAAAAATACATTATAATGCCCTACAACTTGCTGGAATAAGTATTTCATCTTGGATCTGCCTAAACTGTGCTGGCTTGTGGGTGTATTACATAAGTGGCTTCTGTCAAAAGTTGCTGGATAAGCTTCAGCGTTAGAGAAATTGAGGGAGGAGGGTTTTTGCTCCTGCTGCGCAGTGTGAAGGCACGGCCAGTGTCCTTCAATGGCTAGTAAGGCCACAATTTGTCAATGGCGGACATGTTTCTAGCTGTTCAATAAAGCACTTACGCTCAGGTTTCACACACAAATGGAGGCAGAGCAAGAGACAGGGTTAAGTGGGGTATTAAATGGTTCAGATATTAATAGACATACTGAATTCCCACCTTTGGGGACCACAGGCAGGAAAAGCTCACGTTACCAGTACTTGGAAGTGCCCTCATTTTCACTTTCATAATGCCTATGAAAGCTTCACCGCAACATAACAAGTTGCCTAACAGACATCCACTGACACTCTGTGAAGGGGAAGGTTTTGTCTGAGTGTGAAAGGGTACCTCACCCTTGGGCTTCCTGCGCTCAGGACTGCTGGCCTGGCAGAGCACAGCACCAGTTTCTGATTCACCAGGAAGCTTCTGAGTCAAGTTTCCCAAGTTCTCATTTACAGCACATGACACAAACATCTTCGTATATGTTCTGTTCATTATAAATCTACTCTGTTAATAGAGTCCAGTTGTTTTGGAATTCCATACTTTTGGTCTTAATTACGAAAAGGCAATGGCTTGTACACTATACTGCTCTTTTCTAGCTTTCCAACTACTTAGTAAAGGGAAACCACACAGATTCACATGAATACATGAGACACATCATGCTCATGGCCACAGCAAAACCAGTTTAAATAAAAACATGGACGTCCTCAAGGATGCAACACCCTCCTGACTGCCAAGGAGCATGGCAACCACCACCTCGGAAATATTTTGCTATTTACAAAAAAACCCGAAAGAAATCGGCAGTAGTTTACTTACATGAAAACAATAATTAAAAATAATTTTTAAAACCAAAATCAGATTTCAAGTTACAAGAACTGACAAAAGTGCTTTCGTGCTACACACACACCTGTTAGATGACAGCTTTGTAGCTAAGCCCATATGCTCAACATAAATGAACACTGGAGAGTCAGTAACATTTACACAGTAAGCAAATGCTAAGGGTTCCCTATGTTGTCCCTGGAATTAGCAAACTGGGCATTGTCTCTATCTAGCAACTGGACATGCTGCCAGACAGAGATAATGCAACAGATAATGCTCGATTTAGTTCAAATTATCTGAAAGCAGTCCATTTTTCAACTTGGCAGTTCTTTCTCTAAAGTACACTTAAAAAAACCAGCTAAAATGAAGTAATTACCTTGAAAAAGTACAGACCTTCACACAGTCAGCAATGAAAATTCTGAAGAGTAATACTACTTGAATCTGCTCTTACAATTATTCTATACATCATAAACAACTTCCAGAAGCAAGTTAGCACGTTGTCTTGTGGAACACTAAGTTTGTGAATGGTGACATTACTGCAGTCAAAGAGTTAGAAGTTACACTTTGCAGTAGAAAAGAACCAGCGCAATGGAGTGACTATTACACTGACCTTGATGGCAATCTAACCCGAGTAACCAAAGACACCTACAAACACATATTCCTTGTGTGAGTGTGCAATCACTTCAACAACCAAAGAAGAACCCTTGATGACAACGGCCTCACAGTTGGAAGTTACTTCATCTTCTTCTGTCCATCCCCTTCAGCTACAAGTACTGCCTTCACCTCAATACAAGCACCATCTCTAAACATCTCTTCTTCCAGCTTCAAATAAAGCAAAGGCATCCCAATGTGCAAAAGGCCTGTTTCTAGTGCTACCTAATAGCTCTTCTGAAAGCCAAGTGCTGGAGTTCAAAATTCTACTGAAAGACACCAAACAAAGGTTTCAGTTTTTCAGCAGATTAATACAAGGCATGAGAAGAGGCAATAGGAACAGAAAATTAAAGTAAATTCAAGAGGATTAACTTAAGCTTCCTCTCCCCAAACTGATTTAGGAACCATAAGGCATCTTTGCAAAGGTATGATGAACACCACATCTCAAAAAATACCAACTTTTCAGTTTATCTTAATAAAACTCAGACTGAAGGCAGCAGGTCATCAGGATCCATCTTCTCCTAATGTAACAGATTTCCAATCAGAAAGGTTATTAATCAAGTAGCAGGAAAGAAGAACTTAAAGGAGAAAGAAAGGAGAGTATCACTTCTACTGGGGCCCGAAGACTCATTGGCAAAGCAAAAACAAACCAAAACTAACAATTAACACAAATTCTTAACACCATATTTAACACTAAAATATTAAGGTGTGCAAGAGGACAGTGACAATGAGATGGAAAAAATATATTCAGAAATGAGCTTGTGTTGACAATAGCTTTTTGCAAATAAATGTATTTTGAAAGCATTCTACTTTTCAACCCACATTAGTCTTTAAATAAATCAAGTTCCCAGAGTTTTCCATGGGTGCAGGTTAAAACACTGCTGACAGCAGCCATGTCTACACCTAATGGAAAAACAACACTTCATCAGCTATAAATAAAAGCCTTTTCTAAAGATCTAACCTTTTCTCTAGGAACTAGTGAGCAGAAGACTGCAGCAGCACTTGTGACACCATAACCTTACTGAGTGCCTGTCAACATCAATGAATCATAGAAAAGTTAGAGTTGGAAGGGACCTTAAAAATCAAGTTCCAACTCCCCTGCCATCAGCAGGGACACCTCCCACTAGGTCAGGTTGCTCAAAGCCCCATCCAACCTGGCCTCTAACTCTTCCAGGGATGGAGCTTCTACAGCTTCACTGGTCAGCTTGTTCCAGTGTCTTGCTGCCTTCACACTTAAGAACTTCTTCCTAATCTTCAACCTAAATCTCTCCTCTTTCAGTTTAAAACCATTACACCTTGTCCTCTCACCACCTGCCCTTGTATAAAGTAGAAGATTTCTCTCTTGCCAGTCAACATTTACCAATAATTCTGGGGACTGAGATTAATCCAACTAATTTCATATTTTACACAGTTAAGGATTTGGGAAATGAAGGAAATTGTTCTGTCAGGCTCTGGTAAAGATGGAAAAAGATTAGAACCAAGTCTAACAAACTATTTTTTAAGCAGTCTGCATCAGCTCTGCGAGACAAAGACCTAATTATGGAATTCTTCAGAAGGCAAGGATTGCTTATATAGCTACAACTGTAAGTACACCATCATGTCCCACAGTCATGTCTCAGTATAAGCACATTTTAATATAATTTAGCTAGAATATTTACTAAAGTGTTGCCCACATAGACAGATGAGTGTTCAGCATCACCATGAATAATAAACCACAATACTTCTAGAAACCCTATGAATCACTCATCTGAGCTCCTCTGCTGTTTCCTCCCCACTCCTGAGGGAATGAGGTGGAGTCAGGAAAAAGTACACTGCAAAGCAACAAGAAATTACTACCTTTCCTCTCGGATTTGCTCTGTTTATTTCAGAGCACATACACAGCTGGGACATAGCAAAAAGAGTCTCCAGAGTCCACACTTCTGCTTCCAAGGACAAGAAAAACAGCTTTGCTTTTACCTCCTGGATGCTCTTTCTCATGCAAGATAACCTTCATTAATCTACAGAACTATTTTATTTAGACATGTATTTTCTTTGAATTAAGACTTTGCAATTAATACAATCCAGTAACTGAACAATCATTTTTATTGCTATGAAACAGGACATAAAAGAAGTCCTCTGGTCTGTCTGACTTCAGATTCTGGAGGTACTTCACAAAGTGCACATGCTCTGGCTGGGGGCTCCTATTGATTCATCACCCGCATCTAACAGCAGCCACTTCTATCCTTTGACTGAACTGGAAGGGAGCTATTACACCCAACACCCAGCCCTAAAAAGGTGGAATTGTCAGTCTTACAACATGAACTAGAAGTCAAAACAACTCCTGTTTCAAACCCTAAAAACATGCATCTATCCACATATATTGCTATGGATAGTTAAGGTCATTCTGCATCCAAGAGGACAGACAAACAGATCTTGACAAACCACTGTGGGTGCCACAAATGGACAATAGCTATTTGTTAATAACACCATGTTGCACCCGCACAAACCCACCAATATTAGATGTACATTTACAATTTCATTGGGTTTTTTCTAAGAGTGACAGGTTTTAAAAGATGTTTTCATAACATGAAAAGCAACGCACATGTAACGATCACAGGCATTGTCATCTGCTGGCAGAGCAAAGGCAGAAAGCCATTGACAGCAGAGTACTTCCAGCCTCCTTAGATCCTTCCAGCTTAGACCATACCCACAGCGTGTTTTGTTTTCTGGTGCTGAAAATGACATTAGTTACAGTAACACAGTCACCTTTCAGGAATCATTCTTGAAGGCAGCAATTTCAGTTGTGCCCACCAGCACTAACAGCAGCATTAAAGGAAACAAAAATCAAAGGGTTGGTCTCAGCAGCCCCCTTTGCTCTTTCACATGTCAACCAGCCTCTCTAAGCACTACCCAGACAGTTGCTGGGAGGTGACTGGACAGGAATGCAAGAACAGCGGCATGAAAAGAACAGCCTCGAGACGCTGGAAGACACCAACCCACTGTCACAGCTGGCACTGACAGCACAATGCTTCAGGAAGTGATACCATTACATCTCCCCAAGGAAAAGAAAGATAGAGGCAGCTTGGGTGGAGCAAATGAGTGACTGCAGAATTCCCAGACTTAGTTTTGTATCATCTAACACAATGCCCTGGAAATGTTTATACCAACAGTGCACACGGTCTTACAAATGAACTAGAACATGGTCCTGCTAAATTGCATTAGGGCAGCTGGTAACACAACTAAGAGAATTCCCTTTGGGCACATGGGCGCGTGAGTACGCTGAGAAGAATTAGCCCTCTTCTTTGATCTTCAACTATCTATAGCCAGGCTATAAAAATGAGCACAGGAAGTGCTGATTTTATGTATTTCCCCTGCAAAACTGCCTTCCTGCAATATTGCCTCTGTAGAGAAAACAGAATGAAGCTCATGACTTACTAAAAAATAACCCTAATCTGCATCACAAAAGGTCAACACATTTTCACCACACAGTAGGATTGCTTTTCCCTCTTCAGTAGGCAGTCTGGGGCTTGCAGACGCAGCGCACAGTCTGGGCTTCAAGGACATTTCCAACAATGCACAAGATCACCACAGGCCATGTCCTTGACCACCATTTCCTCTTGGGGTTTTCTAAAGCGTGACGTAGCAGGCTTAACAGCTGCTGTTTTCTCTGATGTACCGAATCCAAAACCCGGGGCCAGCAACACAGAAAAGAAGCAATTCTCACCTACCAGCTGCTTAATAAAAAAAAGTGTGTTGTGTCTCATTGTTCTAAGGGGAAAGAACAAATTCCCACTTCCTTGGACTTGGACACAGTCTCCCACAGGATTCTCCTGGAAAAGCTGACATCCATGGCTTGGATGGATACACTCTCCACTGGGTTAAAAACTGGGTGGGTGACTGGGCACAGAGAGTGGTTGTCAATGGTGCCACATCCAGTTGGTGACCAGTGGTGACCTCAAGGATCAGTACTGGGCCAAATTCTATTCACCATCTTTATTGATGACCTGGACAAGGTGATTAAATCTACCCGTAGTAAATTCACGGATGACTACAAGCTGGGAGGGAGCATCACTGTGCTGGAGGGTAGGAAGATGCTGTTGAAAGATCTCCACAGGCAGAGTCAACAGGCAGAGGCCTATGGGATGAGGTTTAACAAGGCCAAGTGTAGGGTTCTACACTGTGGCCACCATAACCCCCAGCAGCAACAGGCTGGGGGATGAGTGGTGGGAGAGCAGCCTGCCAAACAGGGACCTGGGACTACTGGTTGACTGAACAGGAGCCAGCAGGGTGCCCACGTGGCATGGAAGGCCAATGGCATCCTGGCTTGGATCAGCACTAGTGTGGCCAGGCAGGACTAGGGATATAATTCTCCCCCTGTACTGGGCACTGTTGAGGGCTCACCTTGAGGCCATGGTCTAGGTGATTGTGGTCATGTTAGGTCATAGGCTGGACTTGATGATCTTAAGAGGTCTTTTCCAGCCTCAGTTATTCTGTGATTCTGTGGCTGCATTTTATCATTTGTATTTTAACAAACTGCTGCTTCTCCAGCAGACAATTAGCAACATATTACTTAGGTCTACAGGGCCAGTAGCTGCAGGCTCCTGTAGCTGCACGGGCTACAAGACAACAACTTTTATCCTTGCTTTACTTTTTTCTTAACTTTGGTTCTTGGCTGAAAGCTGGAAAACCCCCTTAAATGAAAGGCATCCTCGTGCAACACACTCAGCTTCAGCACTGGACAGTGCTGGCGTCGAGACTGCAAATCAGGAAATTCTAGCTTGAGCCAAGAAGCCTGGAGGAAAGTTCATCATTTTCTCCTTAAAGCTCTGCTGGATTGCAATACTGCTGGGCTTCTGAAGCAGCAAAGGTTAAGCTAGAAATGAGGTGCCTCTGATGAGTGACCAAGCTGCTTCTGTCACTAGCTGGTGTCATTGAGAGTGAAACTAAAGGCTGTCATGGCAGCATGTTCAGTGAACTTGAGATGACAGACAAATCAGTTGCTCCTGTCCAAGTCAAGATTATTCGCAGGATCACACAACCACAGAACATTAGAGATTGAAAGGGACCTTGAAAGATCGTCTAGTCCAATCCCCCCGCCACAGCAGGATCACCTGGATCAAGTCACACCTGTCCAGGCGAGTTTTTAAAGGTCTAGAGAAGACTCCACAACCTCCCTGAGCAGCCTGTTCCAGTGCTCTGTCACCCTCACCATGAAGAATGTCTTAGCTACTGCTTTTGTCAATGACAGTTTGAGTAAGGTAACGACTCCAGTAACAGCAGAATTATGGAAAGTGTATAAAAACATGTGTACAAAAACTCCTCCCAATATGTTCTGTTCCCTCTTCCCCCTGTAAAATCTATTGGGTAGCTCCTTTTTCCCAGCACCATTTCAGTTACACTGCAATAAGCATCAATTTTGAGTTGTGCTCCAAGTTACTTAGAAAGAATACTGAAACATGACTTTGACTGAACGCATATGCAACTATAAAAGAGATTTGGGTTTATAAACCCGTTATGCCAGTCAGAGGGATTTCACAGTTTGATGTCACCAACTGCATGAATCCTCACTGCCATGGTTACAAACTGTTTGCTTTCATACGTTTGTCTGAAGTTCCTACGGAATTCCCACACGGCCAAAACGGGCAGCGGTTGGGAGTGCTGCTCTGACATTTGAGAACTTGAGTCAGAAACACATTCCCCTTCCGCTCAGACTGTGAGTTGGGAAACACTACAAAAATTATTCATATCATTTTGTGCCATGGAAGGGAGGAAACAAACATCACATTCAACTATTTAAAACCTTCAGTGATGACTCACGGCAGCTCAGGACGTTTCCAGAATCGGCTGCTTTTCTGAAGTAGCAAATTGCTGTGGGCTACAGAAGAAAATAAGCTGTTGACTATTCAAGAAAACAAACAAGATCAATCTGCTTTCAAAAGAACCATTCAGCTATCAGAGAAAGAATAAGAGGGGATGGGTTGGAGGGGCGGGAGAGGAATTTTCGTCCCCAAAACAAAACACAAAACCCAAGAAGCTCTGTAGGTCAAGGTCGGAAAGCCCACCAACTTCCAACAGATAATCACACCCATTTCAGTTTGACTTTCACTGTATTTCACTACCACAAGTCTGTCCTGCACACAACGCAGTAATTCAGCAGTATTAGGGCAGTTTTATCTATGTTCTGCCTGGAATCGTGTGGTTGTGTGATTCCAGCAGTCAGTACTAACGAAACTTGTAATCCACTCACAGGGACAAGATGATGTAGCCAAGTAAGAGCAAGGAATAATGAACAGCCTGTGAAAAGCTAAGAACGGAGCCCAGCAAAGCATCCAAGCAAGTGTTACAAAGCACTGCAGTGATTAAATGACCATGAGAGGAGGTAACAAGCGTTGGACTGAGGAAGGAAGACAAATAAAAAGGAGCAACTACCTAATACAGACACCAGAAGGGTGCCGGGAAGAGGACACGTTGCATGAAAGCAATTCTTGTCTAACACTTCCCAAGTCTGGCCACACTACGGAAGGAAAGTTAAATCAGCTTTAAATGACTGCGTGCTATTCACTAACAAACATATAATTGTGATAATTCTTCTCCCTAATTACTAATGACAAGAGGAAATAAGCTCCCTCCCAGCCATGATGAGTCTGTGATTCTACAAATACAAGATCTGAAAAGCATTATCTAGAGAAAACACTATCGTTAGAAAGGCAGAGCACGAGCAGCAAATACTTTCTCAGATGACCACACGGTTCCTACCATCCAAAACATTGTGCTGAATTTGTCACTGAGAAAAGGACAACAAAAATCTACTCCCTCAGAACTCCCATTCTCTGTTTGGAGTCATTACTGGTATCTCCTAGTAGAAAGTTTAGGAAGTCAGTAGTATTGAGGGATGAGGCTGAAATACTAAATAGCTCCCAACCTTAACGATAAACAGAGCAAAAGTGCTGTTGTCTTTAAAAGCTTCTGGTCAGATGTTCCTACTCCTTAATCGTGTGATGACACAATCTGCCTGCAGCCCAGGCTCCCCCTCCCTGTCTCACCCAGGGAAGGGTGTTACAACTGGGGACGGGAGGGATAGTGGCACAGAGTTTGGTGGGGAGGGATTGGTTTTTTTTCCAGGATGGGCTTTGGGAAGGGAAAATCCTGAACACATTTGATTAATTTTCTTGTAAGTGTAAAGGTTTTTCAAACCAGATTATGAGAGTTTAAAGGCTAAATATGTAACTAGTATGACACTAAAAATGCCCACAGCATTCCTACCAGTGCAATACGGTTAATTCAGTTTAGGGTAGATATGAATAGATGTGACCACAGAAGCCACACATGGTTCAGCTGGCTTGCTCACATGTGGGATTGTGTTTCCATACATACCAGAGGCTCTAAATACTATAATGCAAGTGAGCAAAATGAATTCTAGTTGCTACGGATACCACCAAATATATGTAATTTATCTGTTCTCAGTATGTGAATCATCAGACACAGCTGCCTCACGCATCAAGAGCGGTGTTTCAGGGAAGCTAAATTTCCTAGAAGCTTTTAGGAGTCACTTACACCTTCCTCAGGTCTAAGAAACTGTTTCTTTCCAGGAACCAAAAAACACTCTGGAAAAACACAGCTGGCTGAAATCCACATATTTGCACACACTCGCTACTATGGGGTCAGAGTGCTCATCTGAATCTTCTGCAGCTCCCAAAACAGACAGTTCTTCCCAAAACTGAGGAAAGCAAAACAGCAGCAGCCCGAATCCTACCCAGCTGCTTCAATCTGGCAGAGTCCTCTCCTTGATGCCCACCAGTGAAGGTGCTTCCAGGACTCTTACACATCCCTTCAGGATAAGAGCATGTAAGCAACATTTATTCTTAGAAGCTATTTTTGCCACCAGATTATCAATTCTGTTATTTAGACGATTAAAAAGAATTTTCCTTAAAAAGCTGGTTAGTTTATAACTCAATTAAATTTCAACAGCTATAACAAATATGAATTTGGAACAATAATTAAGGTTTTACTAGCCTAGAATTTTATTTGGTTTTTGTTTGTGGGGGGTTTCAGCTGGTTTTGGGAGGTTTTTTGCAGCGACATCTGAGGATGTGGATGAGTCTGATTTTAACTGCTGACCAATGGAGAGTCTCCTCACTCCTCCCTTCCCCACATGATCCTAGCACATTCACATCCCCTTCCTGAGCCAGCACAGGCACTTGTGTGATTCAGCCATCCCTTTTTTTGGTTGGTGAACTATTTGAGCCAGCTCATTGTGGGCTGACAGCCGACCAGAAGCAGAGGGAGCATTCAGAATGCTCACTGTCACAGAAAATGATGCGGTGGCTTTGCAAAACCTCACCCACAGGATAGGCTCCCTTCAGCAACAACATATCAGGACTACTTCATCCCTTGTATTTTCCTTAAAATATTTCAGAACCACCTGCTTGGCATCTGAACTTTCCCAAACCTGGGCACTATTACAGTTAAGTGTGTCATTCATGTTTTTCAACTACACAAAGAACTCAAAATTACTCAGGATTTTCTTCCATGGTACAGTATATAAATAACTGGAGTTAGGGCCTGGAGAATAAATCTTACAGGAGAGATTAAGAGTTGGGGCTGTTTAGTTTGAGGAAGAGGAGGCTGAGGTGACACCTCATTACTCCCTACAACTGTCTGACAGGACATTGTAGAGATGCCGGTGCTGGTCTCTTCTCACAGGTAATTAGTGACAGAACAAGAGGGAAGGGTTTCAAGCAACAACAGGGGAGGTTTAGGTTGGACATCAGGAAAAAATTCTTCCTGGAGAGAGTGGTCAGACACTGGAATGGGCTGCCAGGGTGGTGGTTGAGTCACCATCCCTGGATGAGTTTAAAAGTTGCTTAGATGTGGTATTGGGGGATCTGGTTTAGGTGTGAATTTGTGGTGTAGTGTTGACGGCTGGACTCAATGATCCCGGGGGTCTTCTCCAACCTGAATGATTCTATGAACTTCTGGTTACTTTCTTTAAAGACATATTTTGCAGCATAAACATCACAGATTTTATTAACCAAACCATCTCTAGAGTACTAACAGTATTTATAAAGCAAGAAGAACGTTACGGCAGCTTTCAAAACTGCATCCAGAAACACATACAGAATGTGAACAACCTGTCTGTTACCACACAAGCACAGTAGTTACAGCTTTAAAACTATGTGTGGATGATTGTGTCAAGTTAAACATGTGGTTTCTCTTTTTCCAATCATGATTATTATGTGGTTGATTTCTTCTAAAACTGTCTCAGCACTGGCTTCAATCAGTGACTGACTTGATTAAGACAACACCTAGGGGAGAAACTGCAAAGTAAACTCTGGCACTCCTAAAAGCCACCAAACTTAGAAAAGGAGTACTTACAGACTCAGAAAGGTGGATTCAAACCACCATTCACAGTACATGTGAGCAGAAGAAAATTCACTTCTATATACCTAAGCGTATGGAATTTTCGAGCCAAGGGTATCTTAGAGTCTTCAAACAAACAAAACCATTCCGCAAACATGCAGGTATAAAAAGGGAAATGACCTGGTCAAGTTTCTGCAGAAATGAGGCTACAGAACACCTTGTATGCATTTGTTTGCTACCACTTTCTGTCAAGTTAACCATTTCATAAATGCATTATGGAAAGCCAAAGACAGGTTTGTGTAACCACAGAACATTAGGTATTGGAAGGGACCTCAAAAGATCATCTAGTCCAATCCCCCTGCCACAGCAGGATCACCTAGATCATGTTGCATAAATATAAACACACTGAGTTTTATGACTATGCTAGAAATACTTGATCATTTAGTAGCAAGAAGCAAGTATTAGGCTTTGGATGCTCCTATTTGTTTGTCTTTTATCTATAAAGCTGTGCAAAGTCCTACCCAGAAAACTACTAATGCAGTCAGTCAATGTGTGACAATCAAGACAGAACACCACTGACCTCCAATTTTGTTAACTAAGGAATCCAGAAATCCATCAACACAATGTAGTCATCACCACTAAACTGTATTGATGACAGGGCTAGGAAAAGGTTGGACTCTATGATCTTGAAGGTCTCTTCAAGCCAGAACTGTTCTATGATCTAAATAAACTCACATATCCAGTTTATGAAACACCAGACACTACGATGAAAATGTAACTTCTGTCACATAAATACTAACTCCTGGGCTAAGCTGTTGTCACCTTCTCCCCAGCAAATTATTTCAGGCCCTGCTAACTAAAGGTAATTGACTATTTCTTAGAAGAACTGTTGAATGAGCTTTCTTCCTGGATGTACACTGACACCTCATGGCCATTTACAAAATCGTTAAGGTCCTTCTCAGCTCAGTTTTGTTCCCTTTCTAAAACACCAATTATTGTTTCCTTTTTGGCATTTTTTGCTTTGTTTGGGTTTTTAAATATAATTTAGAGATGTACAGAACACTATCTGGTCTATTGCCGATTTTCTCTTAATAAGAACTACAGAGCAATAGTTTTGGACGAGCAGTAGGAGGGTTCTCCCCAACTGCTGAACCACAAAAAAAACAAGACATCAGCTTTTCAAGTTACATAGAAGCAACCGCAGACCCTGTAATTCCCTACAGAACAGAGAGACCAGAAAGAAAAGCAGGACAAATATCATATGAAGAACAAGGCAAAGTATTTTTCCCAAGATAACAGAACCCATCTCCAACCATTTTCTAGGGCTATGCAGAAGCCTCCACAGTTACACAAACTGTTACTTAAGAATATTAACAAAATTCACCTTTCCAGTTCAATTGATGGCAATAAGGTTTATTTAGCACTGTAATACCATGGAAAAGTAAAGTTCTACCTGGTAAGGAGGGATGTGGAAAACAGCAACATGAGAAGATTCAGCTTTCATAGTTAAAAGGGCATAGACAATGAATGCCAATGGGAAGGTAACAGCTGTGGTAAGCCAGTACGGAATCTTCCAAAACAACTGTATCACCACAACATAGTGTAGATGAGTCTTAAACACACACACACACACCCCCCGAGCTTCAGTTACCTTTCTAAACTAGGCAGAATAACACAGAACATATTCGGCCCCAATATAGCCAAGGACGAAGAGGGACTATCACCGCTAGTTACCTATCCCCAGTGTTCCCTTTGTGCTGCTGCTGCAGACACCTTACTGTCCCATAAGGTGACCTGCGGAGCTCAACTGACTGAAAGCTAAAAGCTGTTTTTCTGCTATTTCAGCCCTCACTCTTGCCTGCTGCAAGATCAGCTGAACATCAGATGCCAGTGCAAAAGGACAGCTAGGAAACTCTCCAGGGAGGAATATGAAGAAAAACTGCCTTATCTGACAAGGGCCTGAAGTTACTTTAAACAGCACTTAAAGTGGCTTTGCTAATCCTTGCAGTGCAGATGCATCTTGGCTACTAGAGTCTACTGCTGCAACTAAACTCTTTATTTTCTTGATGTGCTTAGAATGAAAGTGTAATTTCACTGCTCAGCAACTGTTATGGAGTTCAAGTAGCAGATGATAAACAGTGTAATGTAATCAATGCTACTTCATCAGGGGCAATGAATCATCTTTTCTGTCATTTCAACACGCTCACCCCCATCATTCCTGTCCACTCACAGTGCTCAGCAGAAGACAGACAGCACATATCAATTGTGTGACCTGCACAGACCTGAGGTCACCCTCAGCATCCCATGACCACAACCACTCCACCTGCAACACTCTCCCCATACCCACATGACTATCCCACATCTTACTGAGCAGATTTTGCTTAGCATTCTAAGTGATCAGAGTATTAGTTTAACATACCAGTTCTTTTTTAAAGATATAGTTCCCATCAAATATCCCCTGAAATGTCTAATATGTGTCAAAATTTGTCTCTACAATCCATTACACACTTTCGTATCTGACAAATATTGCTTTCTGATCTCAGCATTTTATACTTGATCTTTGTGTGTATATTATATTGTGTTACATTAAAGATTATTTTCAATAGCTGAAAGAAATCTAGACTCTCAAAACTGAATAGCAGAATGATAAAAATAAGCTTTGTTTTGGCGATTCTTCTAGAACTTTCAGTCAAACAGTCCAAGCAGTCGTGTTATTCCAAAAAATAACCTGGGAAATTATATGCGAAAGCACGGGAATTGCAATGTAACCCGACTTTTCCAGTTTTAAAGGAAGACAACAAAAACCACGATGAGTGGAGATTACTCTAAAAAGCATCAATAGCAAGCTTTGGCCCTTGGTGGCAGCGCACAAAAACGAACCCAAAGCACTCGGCAAGGCGTTTCTTCAGCGCCTCTTCGCAGCATATAGTTCTCACACCACTCACACGAGTGCCAGCACTCCCTGAAGGCTCTACTTACTTCAGATTTATGATAGGCACCTACGTTGTTAAGGCTATTGACCTCACATTCCAGTAGATGTCAAAGCTCATTTTAAGAGCTCTACACAGTCTTTCTGATTGATATTTACAAGTTCACTTTCCTTCAGCAAAACTAACAAGCATGCGCTAAATAGGCTTCCCAAGCATGGGGAAGCACGGACAAGCAAGCAGAAGCAATAGCTGATGTCCCAACAGTGATAACTGTCGATTCAAACCAATCTAAATGGGGGACCACTCAAGATGCACCATAGAATCATAGAATCATAGAATCACTACGGATCGGAAGGGACCTCGAAAGATCATCTAGTCCAATCTGCCTGCAACGCTTCTCACCATGCTGACAGAAAAGGCTTGCCAACACACCAGGGAACTCACCACAGTAATTAGAGCTTCACCTACAGGAATCTCTTCCACTACCTAAACAGTGCTACTACAGGCAGTGAGGGACACTGAACCACAACTTTACCCATACAAACAGCAACGGTTAGATTTAACCAATAATATTGAATATGGAGAAAATAATGTAACAAACACATCTTAGAAATGTTTGAAACTACTCCTGAAGCAGGAAGGAGGTGTAACAAGAGCACAGGTTTCTGCTGGCTCCCTTCCCTTCTCACTAACACTGTAACTCGCTTCCTTTGATGCCGCAGGGACGCGGTTGGCCCGCTGGGCTGCACTCACGCACTGCCGCCTCATGGTGGGGTTTTCATCAACGGGCAACCGCCAAATCCTTCCCTGCAGGGCTCCCCAAGCCCTGCTCCGGTTGGCTCTTGCCCAGCATATTCCTGCAGCCCGGACGGCCCTTCAGCGCGACCCCCCTTGCCAACGCCGCGCTCTCAGCCGGGCCGTTAAGATGGCGGCTGCCGCCAGAGGGGGCGCGAGCCCCGGGCCAGGCCCCGGCCCCTGAGGGGAGGCGGGAAGCGGGAAGCGGCAGCCGCGGCCCCGGCCAAGGCCAGGCTGGTCCTCCAGGCTTGTCCCGATAAACAGCTGCTCAGCACCGAGCTGTGGCTGAAAAACACCACGTACACGGTCTACACAGGAACGGCCACGGTGAGCAGCCGCTTCCAAGTGTTGCCTGTTCTAACTGGAAATAGGAGACAAGCCAGGGAAATGGCACTCCCAATGCTTTTCACAGAAAACTTGGTGCCTCCTAAAGGAAAGCAGGGCACTGTGGCAACAAGGAGCTGGATGGATTTTGCGGCTGAACGAAGTGAACACGGACAAATACACACCATTCTGTACTTTATCCTGTGCCCTCACTTGCCCTTGGCAGCAGTTCCCTGCCGAGCGGCGAATGCCTGCTCCTCGGCCCTACCTGTAAGAGCAAGTCCTTGGCTGATGCCTGGGTAACAGAAGGGATAACGATCCTGTCTACAAACAAACATCCTACCTACAACCAACCACACCACTTCACAGGTCTCCTTTTCTGTATCTGCAACTAAGGAGGGAAAACAAGCCCTTTCTCGGTATGGTTAACGCAGAAGCTCTGCCAGGCTCAGCCTACTGGAGGGGGAAAACGTTTGCCAATTTCCACAGGTCCCAAGCTGCAGAACGCACCAGCTTCCTGGAATGCCAGGAGAAACTCCCTGGGAGACACTGAAGTAGAAGAGTAGGGTTGCGGTATCCCAGGGCAGTTTCTAGAACCAAACTAGGGAGCAGTTTTCCTAGGCAATCTTAATTTCTCCTATTTCAAAGTGGCCTCAGAAAAATCAGCCCAGGTCTGGCATATTTTAAAAATTAAATCAAGTGCATTTTAGTCAGGGAAAAAAAAACCCACCGAACCCCACCAATGCCTGATTTTAAAAGGAAGGTGAGCTGAAATCTCATTGATTATAGGAAAGCAATTCCAGTTGGGGTGAGGGGAGGGAAACAGGATCTCTCTCACAGGAACCACAAGCTGGAGGCACATACTTGGTGTTAAGCACCTCACCTGCCTAGGACAAGTGTTAATGAGTCAGACCATCTGTACTCACATTCAAAGGATAGTCTGGCAAGATAGCAGGGATAACACAATGCAATAGGATGCTCTGATCCTCCCTGTTACAGCAGCAGTTAAACTGGGACACAGAGGAAGACTTATCAGTGAAAATAAGAACTACCTACAGTAACAGACGCTGAACACCTCATTATCTTACTTTATAATTATTTGTAGAATTCTACCAAGTGATCTATAGTACTACTGAGACGCCTACAGTCTTGCCATGGTCCAGATGACTGTGGTGATATTAGGTCATAGGCTGGGCTTGATGATCTTAGAGGCCTTTTCCAGCCTCAATAAATCTGTGACTTACACATCAAGACACTGCAGAGGCTAATGAAAGCTGTAGTTCATACAAATGTATTTATCTCACGGAATAAGGCAAGTAACGATCAAAGTAAAAAGTAAACAGATTGGAACAAGAAGTCATTCCAGAACATCAATAATTGAGAGAAGCTACGTAAGATAACAATTTCCTTGCAAAGACAATACAAAGAGAAAAATAACGAGCAGAATTAACAACTGGTAAACATCCTTTAAACTAAGTTGTGCTGAGCAGAGCAGAACCACAGGGACCTCACACAGATGCAATGCGAGGCTAATCCCACAAGTCTTATCCAAAAAGATGACTTGTGGCAGTTATCTGAGTGTAGGGAGACAAAGCCATTTCCAACATCTGGAGTGACAGGCCACAGAAGGCTGCTACTCACAGTGCAGCTGTTTGGGTGAAGGACCCAAATTCATGGAAGTCTGAACCAAGGTGTAAAAGCTTATCATGAAATACATAAAAAAAGTGCAAAGTTCAGGATTCTCTTTTTTAAAAGTCCTGAAAACTTACACAAACGGCTGAAGTTATCAGCATGACTTTTGTTGTAATGAAAGCAGTGTGTTTTAAAACACAAAACTAAGCTTTACTTTGGATCTCGGGATATGCAAGTCAACATACCTGATGCTTAATGCAGCATCTTTGACATCTGATGAGAGTGATGCAGTAGTAACTGATGCTAAAGGCTATTTCAGTGTAGCACAAACACAGACCTTATTTATGGTGGTTCCATTTAAACTAGAATTCTTACATGAAGGACACTGTTCTCCCAAAGATATTCCTGGATATCTCGGGGGTTGGATGGGGGAGAGTAAACATCCATCTGCTGTTCTAAAACGCTTGTGATAATTTGTTTATATTTTTATGAAGGAGTGCTAAGTGTGCCATTAACTTAAAATGCTACTTCACGTTCCAATTTTCACACCTTCGTGTAACTAAAAGAGCAGAAAACTGTTCACTAGCTTAAAAATAAAATCTAATTCACTTATGCTGGTTTATTTGATTCTCTAGATTTTGTTTTGTTAAAATCAGGCATGTTGTTTCCACAGGTTCTATTAACAGCATTTACAATTCCCAGTAGGTTCAGCAGCAGCAGAGCTTCACAACGATGTCTGCCTCCAGTAATCACAGTTCACAAGTAGGTACATTTACATAAAGCCAGTAACATTAATACATATGTCCAGCTGTGAGCTGAGCTGATTACGGGCAGAAGGGGGTAGGAGGATGCTATGCCATACCATTTCCTCAGCTACTGCCTATTTACCAAGGACTAGTGCTTGGAGGAGCTTCACAGGCAAATGAAGCAGTAACTCAAGCTGTTTCATTATGAATCAGCAGAACTGTGAGAGATCACAGCAAAACTATTACACCTCTTTAAATAAAAGTAGATTCAAAAATAGATCTAAAGAGCTCTCCTGCTGTGGAATCCTACTTAATGATTTCCTACTCAGAAAAAAAAGCTTCGAGCTTGAATAGTTCCCCAGCATAAAACAAGACATAAAATAGCAACTCTGCATGCCTGGAGAAATGAGAATCTCTGGAAGCATCCCAAGTGACGCAAGTGAAAACACATGTTGATTCCCTGATGTTCACGCCACTAGAAGAAATGACAAATTACCGAAGGCAGAAGAGGAGCAAGACCCCGTAGGGATCCCAGAAACCTTTTCCTACCTATTCCACATGCAGGGCAGGAAAAAAAAAGCTAAAATATAAATGTGGTTTCAAGGGGGTAAACAAAGCATTTGTGGAATGAAATTAAGCCATAGCTATAAAAATAATGCCTCCTGGAAGCGTTCAGCGCAGGCCCTAACAAAAAGAAAACATCACAGGTAAAAAACCTCATTGCAGTTTCCCCCTCCCTACCTCCAAAAGGAAAGGAGTAAAGTTTAAATGTATATTTTCAGCGTAATTTTTGAAAGCAAAACCAAAAGTGTATCCACCAAATGACCTTGCTGGATCTTTCATGAGAAGGTGCTGTAACTTGCATGGAGTAAGGGTGTACATGACCATTTCCTCACTACCATGGCCAGCAACCCAAGCAGCAGTTTTACTTCTTAATCCTGCCGACTGTGCCTTTGACAGGCCACTTGAAAGGCAGGCAGAAAAACAGCAAAACATAGTCAAAGAGCGGTCTTCTGAATGGACTTGAGTCTGCAAGTTCACAGAAGCATTTCCAGCACTGCTAAGGCACTCCCTTTTTCGTTGTCCCATCAGACTTGAGGCTACTTTTACAGGACTAAAACATGGCTTTAGGCTGGGACATGAAAAGAGTCAGAGGTTAAGTGTTTCAGCTGGGAGAGGTGTGAGCTGCATCCATACAAGTTATTGACACGGCGCACTGCTCTGTAACTTCTGTTTGCCCAGCCAGAAGGGAAGTCAGGTGTCTATGCCTGCTGGAGGCTGTTCATCTTCTCTATCTGCTCAGAGGATGGCTATGCATAAGAGGGCAGTTTTGGAGTTAAGCAGGACACTGGCATTACAGGATAGAATTATTTTTGCAAGGCAAATAAAGAAGAAAAAATTACTTAACAAGTATTACTACGTTTTCAGACAACACAATACCAAAAGGGGTATAAAAACATCAGGTTCACTGCTCCTACGCAGTCCACCTGCATGGTGGACACAGACATTCCCAGGAACATTAATCCCCACTTAGTAATGCCATCAATCCAAAACAGGTGATTTAAACCAAACTAAGCCCTTGTTCACTGCCGTTGACTAAACAGAATCCACTTCCAAATTACCTTAGGCTACCCCCAAATACCAAGGTGCAATGCTCTTATATGTAAAATTATTCAGCCAGATTTTTCCTTGACAGACAGAAACCCAAGGACAATTGTGCTACATGAAAATGTAATGTTTTTCACTGCTTCAGGGGTTACAAGGATTTGGGTTGGGTGGGAAAAGGTTGGGAGAAGACGAGCTTCCAAACACGCAACTGAAAAATTCTGTGCACTGAACGGGGTGTGACCAAAAGAACCAGTGTCAGAGACAAAAGAACCACCCTGTAAAATGAATATTCCAGCGAAGCTACCACATCTCTCCACAGCAGGGAAGCAGTGCTGCAGCAGTTTCTGCATTCAGTCCCTAGACTGCTTAAATCCCTCTCTTAGGGGAGGAGACAAGCAAGCTACCACTACCACCAGTGTAGAATAATACAGAGCCTCGCCAGGCGCATCCCTCTTCAGCACAGAGAGCTGACTGCTTCACTAACATCTCATCAACTACTTTCTGCCTGCGTTTAGGCAAAGGGCACATCCAGTCAAATCCAAGTGAACGACCTTTGTCTGTATCTTTGCTTTTCAGATGCATATATATATAGCATGAGATAACCTTTACGTCACATTAGCCCACTTCTATTACTTTAGCTATACTACTTAATCTATTATTTTATTAGGGTATTTAATAAAAACTGAAAATAAACCCATCTTTTGTTTTCATTACATGTGCCCCTAGTTGAAAAGCTTCCAAAATGTTAAGCAGTTATTTTATGAAGGAGATCCTATGGACACAGCTAGTGAGCTGGACCTATCACTCGGGGTTGGTGAGAAAGGCTGTAAAAATTTTAGGATCAGTACAATTCCATCAGATTTTATAAAAGAAACTCTCCCACAGCTTCTTCTGATTTTCAGGACCGAAAAGAGTAAGAGGAGCAATTGTACAGAAAATGGAATTTGTTCCAGAAGAGGCTACTGTTGCCTAATGCCACTTTCAAACAGTGAGCTTTCACAAACTCCTTCCAAGTGCTGAGCTCATGACTTCCGTCCATGACACAGTTCGAATTCAAGCCTCTGGCAACAACTGTATAGTACTTAAGCTTTTTTTTAAAAAATCTTTGAATACAAGCAGATGCTCTGCTTAGATCTTAACAAGGTACATTCATGTGTTTCTCTAAATGTAATTTTTAGATTACAAATTTCCCTGTCCTGCTCTCTGCATCCTCAAGCTGAACGTTCCTCCAAAGTTCCCACACTCCATGCCAATAAAGCACACTGAAAATAGATTAACCTTTTGTCTAGTCTTATCACTGAGAACCTTTGTGCAACATAATACCAGAAGTACAACAGCAAGTACTCGTATCACTGGCACGGGAACACCAAGTACTGAACAGCAAAATGAAGCGCAATAAATGTGATTTATTCACAACATTTAACCTGATTTTTAAATGTTAATTAACACATCATACAGGTGTTCTCAAAACTTTGCCAACTTCAAGTAACACCCACTTACTCACACAGAATCACAGAACATTAGGGATTGGAAGGGACCTCGAAAGATCATCTAGTCCAATCCCCCAACCAGCGTAGCAAATGAGGCTCTAAGTTTTCTTACGCATCAGACTACTTCTATTATGATCACTTTGCAAAAAAACCTGTTTATCAGTCACTTCCCATCTTTCCTGCACCCCAGTGCTCATCTGTTCATGTTCTACACTGATGATGTCACCCACCAGGAGCAGCGGTGCCCTCCAGTCACCTGCTGTGCAGCCCACAGCAGAGACAGCTGAGCTGTGAAGCAGCTCCTGAACGCCTGCTTCAGATTTTTAGTCAAATAGACATATATATAAATCACAGAATCCCAGCACATTAGGGATTGGAAAGGACCTTAAAAGATCATCTAGTCCAATCCCAGTGCTGAATAGCAGTTTCAATAACAAGCACGAAGCAGAGGGCATAATCTGGCCTTCACCGATTCTTTCTGACTCAAAGCCGTTTCTAAACAAATTACAAGGGTTAAGGGCTGTGACTTAAAAGTTCCATAGTCTTTGCATGTTAGCTAAATGCACCTCGTAACAGACATACAGGTGATATGCAGAAAGCTGTCTGTGTGAGGACTGTGAGGTGCAATTGTATGACATCCTTATTTTCCAAGGTAATTATCATTCCCAGTGCATTTTTGCAGTCAAAAGACATGCTCCCCTTTTCTTTTTTAAGCCAAGCTTTGTCATTCTGTCGTCATTTATTCAAAAAATTTAAACCAGAGACAACGCATGAATAGCCTTATCTGTAGCCTGCTGAATTAAACAGCTTTTCATGAGACTCAAACCAGGAAACAGAACGAAGTGAGGCACAGTCCACCTTGGGAAGGTTCAAATTGCTCTCTTCTAGCTGCTGCTGAAGCTATCTACATAATCCACACGCTTACACCGTGACATCCGTACAGCTGTACTAGGTGATACGCGGTCTATAAAATAGTAACTTTATCTACTACCTTGTATTTCTATTTCCTGCAGGCCGAGATGAAAAGTCTTCCTCCCTTCTAGAAGACTTGAACTTATTCTTCGACTGTCATGCTTCGTCAATTACCATTTGTAAAGAAGTGACCATTTGCTAGCTTAGTTTATTTCAGCTTGTGTTTCTGTTAGATGTTTCGCTATCCCAAGCCTCTATCAGAGAGATAGAGGGATCACTAGTCACAACAGGCATGACTCCAAGATGTCACTGGATGGTGGCCAAGAACTAGAGCTGCACACACAGAAGCACACAAGGGAGTTAAGAAGTTGAAGGGCTTTCTGTCGATACGTGTCTACAAGGGAAAAGGCTGCAGCCAGTTCAGACTGCTTGGGCCATATAGTTTGTAGGTAACTAGACTCCCTTAAGATGATCTTACACTTTCACTGCACTACTTCAGCTCTTCACCTCCTGAGAGGAGATGAAGGGTAAGAGAAAGTCTTTCTCATGTCATCTTCAGAGCTCCAGTTACAAAACTGTGAGTTGTAGAGCACATGAGCCCAAATCAGGAACCAAACAAGAAAATTAACTCTGCACGTTGCAGAGTTTCAAAACACCTTCTAAGCAGTTTCAGGCCAACATCATTAAGTTACCTTCCCTGAGATAACGGTCAAAGGCAGACCTTTCTCCAGACCTCTTCTGCACTTACAGGACATCTGTCACAAAGGCAGACATCACAGCAAGTTTACCTGAGCCAAAACACACTTCCAGTTTCCACTTAGAACAGCTTTCAAGGAACAGCTTTGAAATTGCATCTTAACATAAATGACTTGTCTCTCCCCCTCTTTCACCACTTCTCAGAAGAACGAGAAACTACTTAAGCTCAGCCACAACCAAGTATCAGGCAGGAGAACAGAAGCCGCTAGATTTCAATTCTAATTATTTGAAGCTTTGCAAATGAAAAACACAACGTGAGGAGAAGCAAGACATTCAGCTCCATCCTAAATTAAATAAATCCCTACCCTTTCATGAAAATTTTCCTACTCCACGTTACTTCAAAGATCACTCGGACAGTATACTCCACTTCTCACACACACACAGTCCTGCTCTACACCAGAGCTCTATTAGCATTCAGCAGCTCTTGTGTCTGTATTCCCTTCTCCTATCTGTCAGCTGAAAATGTTGGCCTTCACTGCGGTAGATAATTTCCAAGTCACATAATTAGCACAGTTTTGGCTGTAATTAACCTCTTAGAAGAAGAGCGCAGTAACAAGAGAAACATATCACAACGTTTCCGCCTGGATTGAACCCTGCCTGTTATGGGTCATTTTCACTGTTTCTTATCTAGTGAGCAAAAAAACACAACAGCGCGGATACCCCCGGAGCTGCTGCCACCTCCCTCCTGCAGCCACACCACACACTACGCAGAGGACCTGGTGTTCTGAACAGGCACTGCTTCACAACCGTGCTACGTGTCACTGCTCCACGCAAGAGCTGGTCACGATATCTTCAAGTCAAATGACATCACCGATTCCTCCTCTGCGCTTCAGTTATCCATCGGACAAGTCACCTTCTCCATCAAGAAGTGGTGTAAGGCAACACAAGGGAAGCACTATCACACACTGCAGTCGTTACTGGTGGATCTATGTAGACACACACATGGAACCAAACAGCGGCTTGTGCGACTTGATCCAGGGGATCCTGCTCTGGCGGGGGATTGGACTAGATCCTGCTCTGGTGGGGGATTGGACTACATGATCTTTCGAGGTCCCTCCCGAACCCCAATGCTCTGTGGTTCTGTGCCTAAAACACAGGCCTCAGTAAAAGCAAGGGCTCACGTAGCACAGAAGGCTGACCTCCAGCAGACATTTGAGACCTTTTCTGCTTTTCATTCTGCCTCTGGGTTCAGTCAATTGTGCCAGACCACCACCACAAGACCAGGCTTCAGGCCTAGAAGACCGATTTCTGCTCACGGTCATTCAGGAGGCCAGAACGACAGTTCCAAAATGACTTTGCAATAACTCCAACCATCACAGAGGAGAGCGCTGCTAAAACCAGGATGGCAAGCTTCCAGGGAAGGGGAGCTGAACTTCTCCTCTGACAGTCTCTGCAGATACTGCTGGGGCTGCGATTTCCCCCGTCATTCGAACAGATACTATTTCTCTGGCTTATGTAAGCTGCAGGGAAGAACTTCATGGAAGGAGACCTAACTCACTGCTCTCCCATGTAAGGCGAGGTTTGATGCCGAGACAGGAAGCCAGTGAGATACTGTAAATGCTTCTGGTATTTTCTACAGTCACTGCAAAAGCAAAAGAGCGCTTTCCAGATGAAGCTTAGGTTGAAATGCAAAGATGTAATCAACACGCAAAGCACTGCAGGAAAGTTACCAATTTTCAGGTGACAAAACTGCACAGCTGATCTTTTCTAATACAAGCTATTAAAAAACTGCCACTCTTTTCAGGAATTAGGAGCTCAGTCTTAGAAAATAGAAGCCAATTCACAATTTCAAAGGCCTCTCAAAAACAAGGATGTGGCTGCACACATCCGTATTTGTCCTTGCAAGTCGAAGTGTTTTACATACATGACCCAAACCATTTTCTGCACTGCTGGGTGCAGTAAGCCAGCAGAAGGCACCGTCTTCCATAGATTATTGAGTGCTCGCTCAAGATTATCGGTGCTGGGAGTCCCCTTCCTGCACTTGAAAAAGATGCAGCAAGTAGAAAAATGAACCAACGGCTCAAAGTCATTGCAAATAGAGCTGCTGGGATACCTGCTGGGTTTTGGATGATCTTTGACTATGAAGTTCTGAACTTCAGAAGATGAAGAGCTTTGCTGTTCAGTGGTACTGACAGCCAGGGATATCCTAGCCATTTCTGTGCTTCTCTTTTCCACTCCAGTGCTTTACAAATCCCTTCACCTTCCTTTTGCTCTCGTTTATGAAGATGTGCAAAGAACTCTGCTCGTGATCTCTCTTTTTTTCTGAGGTAGTCTAACATGACTGATTGCAGTAATTACAATTTCTTAAACTTTTCTAAAAAGAAGAGGAAAGAAATTATTATGGACAAGTCATTAAATGTAAATTGTTCTTTATTTGAGAAGTTCTATTTTAACAGACGTCTCAAATACGTCTATTATATACGTCTCATTGTCTGTGATCTGTGTAGTGTTAGATAATCTTTAGATGGCCACGTGCTTGTAGACAGAAAGAAACAGAAAAAAGAGTGGAAGAAGTAAATTAAGAGCGGGGTGGTTACTACAGGATCAGGAATGACCCAGGACAGTAATGACAGGAGGGACGGTACTGGCATTTCCAATCTTGCAGGTCACACAGAAGTGAGAAGAGAAAGCATTCTTCTACAAGTCCTCCTCGCTACTGAAAATCATCCCCCAGAATAAAAGAACACTTAAAAAAAGCAACAGATATAGCAGAGCTGTAAAACAAAATACTGCTCTTGGAGCTCAGACTGGAGTAAAGAAGGTGAAAGCTATCAAGCAGTACCAACAGGGCTCTAATTCAGCAAAGAGACTGCACAGCAGTGCTGCATTAAGCATGAGACCTCTGTCTATTGATCACCATGATTTAGCAAGCACAGCAAGAACTGAGCAGAGCACTGCAGTTACAAAGGAACGGAGGTGAGGGGTGGGGAATTCCATTAAAGTGCTATTTCTGAAGCGCCCTTGTACCATGACTTGGGCCATTCCACTGTTCCAAACAATGAGCAATAATGGGACCCGAAAAGCAGCAGCATTTTGATTTTACCTGCTTATGTTATGTGTGCTTTTCCTTCATTTTAAACTACCAACACTCGGAGGAGTGACACTGGTGAATGAAATGCCAGCAGAGGTAGAGAAAACACAAGACACCCCCCCATACAGACCTAAGGTAGGAAACAGAGTGCTCAGGATACGTGGTGCTTTGTGTAGACCACCTGCCCACTACCACGAGCAATGGAGAGAAGAATCAGAGGACCTGAAGATGGGACAGGGAAGAAGAGAACAGCAGTTCACCCTGTCATTACACAAAACTGAGTCTGCAGCGACGGATTTAAATAACTGCATTATGCATCGCTTACAGGTTATGTGAGTGTAGAAATGAGAACTTCCTCCAAGTGTTTTGTCTGCTTTCCCCCAAGCCCAACTCAGCTGTCTGGAACTCAAATAGGACCTTCAACCATGAGCTGGGGAGATTCCTGGTCTCTTGTGCTACATGGATGAAGAGGTTCCTGAACTGAAGGTTCAACTACCCCTTTGTTAGAGGTACCTGCATAGATGGATCCACCAAGACGTAGAGAAAAACAAAGAGCAAAACCTTGAAACAAAACACTGTTTTCGTCGCAATTGCTATAGACTGTGAGCTCTGCAAAGGCTCGTTTTGGCCTCGGTGGTTATTCCCACTGTGTCATGCTGACTCGAATCCTTGCTTGTGTGCCCTTCTCTTCCTTCATTAAGCTACTGTTCTGTCTCCACTTCTCAGAAATCCAGCTACACCCATGCTTTCTTCTCTGCTCCAGATGGAAGAACGAGATTTCAGCACCTCAGGTGCACCTCCCTGACTGCAGAATGACCAACAATAACTTCCGTGCAGATGCTCACCAGCTGGAATCAGGAAGGCCATAAAGTGAAGACAGGCTGAGAGAGCTGTGGTTGTTCAGCCTGGAGAAGGTCCTGGGTGACCCTAAAAGCAACCTAGCTGGAGACAGACTTTTTTGAGGGCATCTAGTGATAGGACAAGAGGGACTAATTTCAAGCTAAAAGGTGGTAGGTTTAGGTTAGATCTTCCTATGAAGGTGATGAGGCACTGGAACAGGTTGTCCAGGGAGGCTGTGTATGCCCCCTCCCTAGAATTGTTCAAGGGCAGATTGCATGGGGCTCTGGGTAACGTGGTCTAGTAAGAGATGTCCCTGTACACAGCAGGCTGGTTGAAACTAGATGAACTTTAAGGTACTTTCCAACTTAAACTATTTTGTGATTTTTACATTTCAGAAGTCATTATATGGATGAGCTAATGAGTAGTTCCTCTTTCCACAAGGATGCTACAGACTATTTTGCCCCTCTTTCATTTGTCTGTCACTGCTGGTGCTTCCTCTTAAACTCTCATCCTCCTTCCTCTCCCAACCACGCAGTTCCACCACTCCAGCATTAGCTCTCATTTTAGTGCCGAGATGCGTTGGTGCTGCGCAATTAACGAACACCCAAGCAATCACAACTAAATTAACGTGGTTATACTGTTATATTCCCACCCCTTGGCAAGACTGCTAACATCATTACAAAGGAGAGGAAGACTAACAATCCCTAATACCACAGAGCTTAAATGTTCCATCCTTAAAACGCACAAAGGATAACAAAACACTTGATTTCAGATTCATCTTCAAACACCAAGTCAGACCTCGCCTGCTAACCCCAACAATGAAGGAAAACAACTCCCCCAAGTCAGCTCGGTAAGCTCCCTCCCAGCACACGGCAATGGACTGCTCTGTTTATTTTTATTGATGTGAAACGCTTTGTGATTCGTAACATGATACAGGTTACTTAAACATAAACATTATAAATAACTTTGAAACGGTTAGTCACTGTAACTAAGGCAACGAGTCTCCCACTCGTTTTCCAGAAATAGGAATAGAAAAATAGAGGTAAGAACAAAATAAGAAGCTGGCAGGAGCTAGAAAACAGATTATCAGATATTAGTTTGAGCCCAGTAAGGCCCAGTTGACTAGAGAAAATGAAAAGGTATAGCAACAGAGAAACAAACTGGCTGACACTGGAAGTGTGGGATGTGAAGTGTATTAGACACCTAGTTTCAGTCACCTTATCCCACAACCCTAATTCCACAACTGTTTTGGTGAATGGAAACAGTGACAGAAATTGAGGTGTTGAGGGATACGGTTTAGGGGTGAACTTGTAAGGTAGGGTGGCTGGTTGGACTCGATCCCAGGGGTCTTTTCCAACCACAGTGAAATGCAGGAAGGTCACAATCCACAGCAGACAGCACACTGCAGTTCAGAGTCCTAGCAGCTACTAGTTTCCTAAAAGAACTTTTTTTTTCTGGGTGCTCAGGAAGTCACTTCTTCATAGGCAAGCACACATTTGCCTCCTGATATTTTCCTCTAAGTAATGGCTGGAAACCTTCGATGCTATCTGCATGAATAGACCTTTATACCCTCACAGAAGGCTACTGAGTTAACAGGATCTGCCATGAGGATCTGCCTGCAGAATCAAGGGGTGCTTTGTTTCTCCCTCACTTTCTTCTTTCTCGTTTTCCCATTAAAAACAGTGTGTTTTGCTGACTGAAGAACTGCTTGTTCACAAGTCAGAAGTTCCCGAGTTATCACTAGGGAATCTGATCTCCCCCCCAAACCAAACACGTGGTAGAACCTAGTTCTCTCAACACATTCTAACGGAAGGGCTGGTAATTACTCCGTATAACAAGATAAAAGGAGTTCAAGTTACTCCAAGTTTCCCATCAATTAAGGAAACTCATTTTTGCAGTACATGCAAGTTCTTCACCTGTGACTACATGGATTCACAGTACAACTTCAGGTGTCTTGATAACTAGCACAACTTCCTGGTGTAGTTATCTCCTATACCGTTAAAAAAGATTAGATGAAAGTATTCAGAAGAATGTGTGGTGGAGAACAGAGCACAAACTGTGGATCTACACTTCAACAGGACTCCCTGAAAGTATCAAGAAGTAACTTTAAATAAACTTCTACTGGGAGAAAAAAAAACACCTTCAAACACATCTCATTAGTCTGGGTCCGAGGAGCAGTTGTAGAGCAAAGTCATATAATTCCATTCCTGCCATGTCCCTCCCTCATCGAGCAGCAGCAGCTACTTTTCATCACCACAGGAGACCATTCCTCCTCTCAGCCTAACAAGGAACTAGTTGGGACATTGATTCTTGGCATGAATTCTGAAAGAATGAAGTCTGATGCTGGCAGTAAGGAAAATAGCAACCAGAGATGCATTCAGACCGTTCGCTATGACACTGCAAACATTTGTTTGACTGCCAATTGAACAAGATCCATCTTAGCTAAGAGAAAGATATAAATGGGCAATAAAGAAGTCTGCTCTCACTGTTCGAGGACTTTCAAGATAAGTGGTCACTCTAATATCCTCACGCAGTTGTTCATACTCCAATCCCTTCCACTCCCATTTGACTTGTGTGAATAAATGCACTGCCCCAAGTGTGGTCCAGCAGCCAGACAGGTTTCTTTCAGATGCCCATTAGTGTGGGCCCTAGGATTTCCTCCTGTTTTTAAGATTCAGATAAAGAAGGAAAAGCTTAACTAAAACAGTGATGGACTGAAAGGAAAAAATAAAGCATTACAAACAACAACATTACATCCAACAAGCTTTGCCACAAAGAGTTACAGAAATAGCCGCAAATTTTTTAAGGAACAAAATTTAGCCAGTTTCAACCAGAGCTCTGCGCATTTCAACGCAAGCTGTCCCGGAAGGTAAACCTGTGCCAGCCTAAAAGATGACCTGTAGGCACACATTCAGGTCAGGCTTGTAACAGAAAATCCCTCTCACCTACAGGCTAGGAAACATGGGCTGTCAGTTACTCCTCAGGTGTAAGAGAGGAACTTGCAACCCTTTAAAGGAAGGCTTTACCTGTCCTCAGAAACACCTAACATACAGTGAAACGATGTCTGAAGAGTTAAAAAAGCAGAACACTTCACCTTTCAGAGTTGGCTATGTAGAGTTGAAATCACTGCTATACAGGAGACCAAGGCTCAGCATTAGGGAAGACTTAGAAGCAAGTTACTCCTTTTTCTCTCCTTCCTCCCACCCCCAAAATAGGTCTGACAGCACATCAGTGAACTTTAACCTAAACTTAGCTTTCAGTGGAGTGTCTTACAGGAGAGTACCACAGCACTCCAGGAAAGAACAAACTTTTATAGCTTCCCTCTCAGTTGGCATTTTAGCAGTTAAAGCAGTTTCACATCCAGAAGAACCTGGTACACAAGACCCATCTTTGAAGACAGTAGGAAGGCAAACAAACTGCAGAGCAAATAACCTTAATCACATGGTATGTTTACTGTATTTTTCATCCCCTCCTTGCATGGCTTAATCTTCACCGACTGAATTTGCAGATTTGCTTCCTCTGTTTTTAAACATGTTAATTCAGCACTGCACAACAAACCCTAGGCAAGCAAACAACATACAGCTTCTATCGACACTGGATCGACTGCTCTATCTATCCCAGAGCCAAAGCTTGGCTACTGAGCACTACAAGTATCACCTTTGCTCAACACAGTTCAGCCTCGCTTCAGATCCAAGTTATGCAAATACATCATACAGGGGTTTTGGTACCTAATATACTTGGAAAGCAAAGGTAAGTCCCTTCTAAAAGCACATCTTGAATTGCTTCAAAACTTTATCCCTAACTCGTAGGATTGCAAAGGAAGAAAACTCAGTGTTAATTCAAATGCACCTGCTGGCTGCTTCTTGAATCCAAGCACAGGGCGACTCAGGGCATGGAAAACCTTCGTTCTGAAAGGTCAGTCTACAACATCAGCCTCCAAAACACAACCAAATATTTGAGCTTCACAAACACATTAAGCATCTGTAGGATCAAAGTTTTGTTTATTGGCATACTGAGTAAAGTGAAATCAACTGCAAGTGGAACTGGGATTTCACCCCCTGAGCTCAAATAAAAGCCTTAGAGTAGAATTTCTTACCTCACTGTAAGTTCTCAAGAGCTGCTTTTGATGCTAGCTTAGAGTAACTCAAAAAACTGAACTAAAACCAAGCAAAGAAAGTAAGAAAACATCAAGTTGTTTGCATGCCCTAAATCTTACTCTCCCCTGCATAATCCTGGAATTTAAATAAATAACACAGAGCCCTTCTACACTATCAAAGAATCGAAGCAACAGGTCTATGTTGATTTTGGGGGAAAAAAAACCCCACAAGCTTGAGAACGACATTAAAGTAATAATTCAGTAGAATTTTTGTTGCAGAAAGGAATTAGTAAATCATTTCCCTCCTCCATCCTAGCTGGACAGCACAAACAACAGAGCAGCCTTTGCTCTCCTCCACGAAACATCGCAGGAGAACGGGCTCACTATGGGGGCTACAAAGGCACGTGACAATTTGCTTCATTCTAAATCAACACAGCACTAGGAAGCAAAGCATGTGGTTCAAGCAACCAAGAAGCATGTTTCATGGACTACAGAAGACAAACACCCCTACTTTCATACAGTGCCACAGGCTGGTTTCTATAATGAGTAGGTGTGGTATAATCTTACAGTAGCATCTAGTCCTGAAGTCAAGACATCCTGCAGCAGCACCCTGCACAAGAAACACTGTAATGGAGCAATTCTCTGTAATTAGCAAAACAGAGATGACTCATGTTAGTGTGGTTCCTCGTTATTTTTTTGAATTCTTAAAAACAAGGATTTTTAACAGAATTTAATTGTAGTCACCAATTTATAAAGCAGCTGACATTCAGGCAGCAGAAATATAGCTGCCGACAGAAATCACTCCCTCTACAAAACTCTCTTAAAAACAAGCACTCCCCTTTCTCCCTCTCAACTCTGCCTCCTTTCCCTGCCTCTTTTAAGGGCATATGCCAGTTCCCAGTGTATCAGCACACTTTCACGTGTCAATGCTGCTTCTAAAGTAAAATAATCCTCCTCACACTCCTGGATTAAAGCTTGCACTACAACAGAGGCTGACTACCTCACAGGTGTTACTGTCAGACCAGCAGTCCCATGCAGTGCAGTGCTTCCCCTCGACACCCGGGTCCTTCCCAGAGGGAAAGTTCTGAAATGCAGCACTTCAGTGGTCACTTATGTGGGTTTGCGAGCTGTTGCACAATGATTAGTTGCAGGGCGGTTGTATTTCATGACTTTAATAGAAGGGATTGATAATAAAAGTGATGAACAAGTGTTCATGTCTGCGGAGAAGCCACCATAACAAAGCCTAAAAGGAAACCCTAACTCAAAGACACTGTGTATTTTGGGACAACACCACTGCTCATTCATAGATGACGTATGAGCCTTCAACCAAGTTTGCACAGAATACATCAGGACATCAAGATGCCAGCACCCTATTGCTCAACACTTTTTAAACCACAAGCGACCACACAACTTAAGTGTAAATTGACAACCATCTGTACAGACTTCTGAAGAAAGGTCTACAGGTAACAATGAGCTGATCCTGAGCAGCATAACAGACACGGAATATCAGCTACATAAACACTGATGAGTTTCTGAGTGGCTCTTCTTCTGTGGAGTGTTTTAGTGGGGCGGTGGGGACTCCAAGCAAGACATTCAGTTACTTTAAGGAAGGCTCTCCAGGAGACCAAGGTGACTTGAGTCTTCACACAGCATCTGGTCCAACACACACAGTAATAGGAGAAAACACATTCGCCAGCAGGCAGCCGCTCACACGCGCGGCAAAGGGGCAGCGCAGACCCTCCCACCTTTGTATCTTGATACGGCACAGGAGACAATAGGTAGGACAGGGGAGACACCGGGGAAGGACGGAGCGGTGGAGACAAGTGTCTGCCAGGAGCCGCGAAAGAAACCGGAGACAGACCTCGACAGACAAAGACGGGTGTGATGCGGCCAAAGCAGCGAACACCAAAATCTTCGGGAGCGGTTCGAGGGGAGCGGCAGCCGCCGAACAAAAGACTTTGAAGGCCCGAAGGGAAGGTGCTGCGGGAGGGGACGGGCGGGCGGTTCTTCAGCACGGGAAGCTGCCCGTGCCGGCTCCGCTCCGGGCTCCCGCCTTCCGCCGCGGCCCGGCGTGCCCGGCCCGGCTCCCTCGCACCGGGCGGTCCCTCAGGCCCGGCCCGGGCTCCCGGAGGCTACCAGAGCCCCTTCCCTTCCCACCGCAGGGGCGCGGGTCAGAGCTGACCTGGGGGGCCACACACCCACCACATCATCGCCCGTCACGGACCTCCCCTAGGCTCCTAAGGCGGGGTCACGGCCGGTACCGGCGAGCAGGGGCGGGCGCGCTGCCGCGGCCACCTGTTAGGCCGGTACCTGAGAGGGGCGACAGCGCCGCGGGAGCAGCAGAGCCTGCCGCGGGAGCACATGGCGGGACCGCGGCCATGCTGTCCGCGCTGTCGCCCGTGCACCCACGCGCACACACACCGGGAGAGGGACGGGCGCACCCACCTGCTCATGCAGCTTGAGGAACACCATGGCGAGGCCGTTGCTCCGCCGACCGACCAACCGGCCGCCGCCCCCNGGCTGGCGGAAGGGTCCCGCCCCGCCGCTTGCGCTCCTCAGGAGCTTCCTGAATTAACCGCCCGCGGGCATCAAAGGCGCCCGCCCGCGCCGCGAGCCGCGGCCCCGGGCCGCACCACCAAGGGCGGCGCTGATTGGTCCGCGAGAGGCGGGGAGGAGTAAAGGCAGCGTTGATTGGCGGGGTGGGCGAGGCGGGCTGGCAGCGAGGGATAACGTGGGCTGGGCACACGGGGGCGAAGGGGCCCACGGGAGCCGATGACCCGGCGAGAAAAGCCCGGGGACGGCGGCTGTCGGGCAGCCGGGACTAGTCCTAGCCCGGGGGTCCCTCGTACTGCTTGGCCGAAGGCAGCCCCGGGCACTCTGGGAAGGGCCTGGCACCGCGGCCCTCGGAGAGCCGCTCAGCCGCCCCCCACTCAGAGCCGCTGCGAGCTCCTTCCCCCGCTCCCGCGGATTCCTCTCACGGACTCGTGCATTGGCAGCGGTTGGAAGGGACCAAACTCCCTGCTAGAGCAGGATCCACTAAAGAAGATCAAACAGGATCACACTGGGGTGGAAGTTCTGCTTCCTCCTGTGAAGCTGATCAGTTTATGGAAATCTATCTACTTGCAGTTCACTCGCTGTTTGATTTCTGTACGTAGACAGCTCGTCAAACATAAAAACGTCGTGCCTGGAACCACTAAGCACCTCTCACGTCTTGGAGCCAGATACTGATTCAGCAGTGGAAGGTGCATCTTTATTGGTTCCTCAGCTTCAATACTCTGGATATTACTAGGGACCAGGCCTGTGTTACTATATGTACCTATAGATCTCATCAGCCAACTGACCTCTGAGCCCAGACTGGTGCAGGGTTTTTTTTTCTTCAGGACCTGCCCTCTCATCCTATCAGTAGTTGCCAGGAAGAAGAGCCTGACCCCCACCTGTCCACAACCTCCCTTCACATAGTTACAGAGAGTGAAAAAGTCCCCCGAGTCTCCTCCAAGCTAAACAGCTCCAGCTCCCTCAGCCTCTCCTCATCAGACTTTCCCTACAGTTCCTGCACCCAGTCCAGCACCTCAATCTTTCTTGAATTGAGAGGCCCAGAACTGCACACAATATTAAGCTTTTTTCCTAGCCGCCTTCTTATCATAACTGGAAGAAAAATAATACGAGGATACCACCAGCAACATTATCTAATGTGTTAGTGTCCCAACAATACGGCCATTTGACTGCAGAGCAATAGAAAAGACATCCACACAAGTTAGAAGTGTCCACAACACTTTTCAAATGGGCAGTTTGTAAGTTGTTAGCAACACAGCTCTCCTCGGGGCGTGTTTTCAGCAGAGCAAATAGGCTTTAGCCGCACGGCTCCCGTCAATGCTCAAGTTAAATCTCACCCTGTAACTTACCCCGCGGTGTGTAACACTACCCGGGGTTTTAAAGATAGGACCATATGCGCTGCCCTGAAATACATCATGGGATCACATTGAAGGGACCATAGAAAGCTCACGCTGGAGGTGTTCTGTGAATTCAACAGAAACACGCTCACGATTCATTTAGTTTGCCAGGAATACTGGTGTACTTGTCTCTTTCTAAGCAAGAGCATCAACCCCTGTGAAGTAGGTGTTTTCATTCTTCTACATGGTAAACGGGCACAGAGGTCAAGAGACTTACACAAGGTCACGGCGTGAGTCAGTGCTCTGGCTAGGAATAGAATCCAAGAGACCTGAGTGGCACTACCCGCCTCCAAACACCGTGCCGCAGCCCAAAATCGAAGCAGGCCTAGCTATATTTATTTTTGCACTGAGAACAAGGTGTCTGAAATCAATATAATGTAATTTCCTACAGAGGGATGCACTTCTTTTTATGACCCTGAATCAGCATTACTCAAGAGCTAGTCTTCTGATGGAAACCACACTCATTTTATAATGGTATGCTGGGAGCACTGTCGTGAAGGTTTTTACACATGCTGTGGCACATTTAATCCATCACAACCTAAAACAGTCAAGGTTTTACAATGCTGTCGCAGGGATTACGTTTTGAATCACTGGCTGTTCATAGTTAGCGATTGTAATGGAAATATATTGAACATCATAATGGAATCATCAATCAAATATTGGTATTTCTAAAGCACCATTATGCTTAGGGATGCTCATTTGAACCAATTTTGTCCCTGTTTGGTGCAGATAGGAAGGGAGAGAGCTCATCTGTCCCCCTTCCTTGAACAACAGACTGAGTATCCAGAGCAGGATGATGCGAATATGAGTGTCCTTTTACAATCAGCAGGCAGCAGGGACCCGCAAACACCTGTAAGTTCCTATCTTGTTCAGATGTAGTGTTGGGGGACCTCGTTTAGGGGTGAACTTGTAGAGTAGCGTTGATGGTTGGACTTGATGATCCCCGGGGTCTTTTCCAACCAGAATGATTCTATGATTCTACTCTATGATCCTATCAGTCATGCATGCTAAGGAAAATCCAGGTAGAAGGGAAAGAAGACAAACTCAGAATATATAGATCGTGGCAACAGCTGCAAGAAATGGTATCACTTGCATTTTGATGGGAAAAAGGTTGTGGGATGATTGCAAGATGTTGGTGTGTTATGCTGCCTGATTGCCAGCATTACTAGTAAAAAATGTATTAAAGAGGGGGTATTAATAAGGCTTTTACAAAAGTAGCAATTTAGGTTTGAACTTGCCTATTAGAAGACTTGTCTAGTTCATTATTTTCCTGGTTGAAATTATGTTCAAACTTTTTTCTCCATAAAAATAAGTTTATCTCCTTCAGCAGGATAAAGTAGAGTCTAAAAGAGACAAAAGAAACGTATAAAGGACCCTGGGCTCTGGTCTGACTTTTACACAAAGAAGAATTTTATTCCAAATCTTCTAATGATCTCTTTTTTTTAAAATAACCTGCCTGGACATGTTCCTGTGCGACTTGGTCTAGGTGATCCTGCTCTGGCAGGGGAGTTGGACTAGATGATCTTTCAAGGTCCCGTCCAATCCCTAATATTCTGTGATTCTGTGAAAACTCTCCAGACATTAGTGAAAAGAGGTTGTATAATCTTTGGGAAAGCAGTAATTAAAAAATAAAAAAAATCATTAATTGTGGGTAGCTGTAAAGCCAAAATTAATCTAATAAAAATTAAAGAAGGAAATGGAAAGAAAATGTAATTGATGTATTCTCTATGTCATACCCCTTGCAACACTGTGCCCATGTCACATCGACTTACCTTGAGCTCCTGTTTGTGGAACAGAATAGAATCTTGTGTTCTGTACTTATTTCTATGCAAATTAGGCATTACATTTAACAAAACATTCTGGTTTGCTGATATTAATAAACAAATACCTAACAATGTCCTTTTGCCGTGTTCCCAATGGACAGTATTGACTTACTGGAAACTCCAGTGGGATGTGATCTTACAAATTACTTTTTCAGGCTTGGCCAGTTCTTCAAAGAGTAACGCTCCCAGTGCAGCACAAGAGAGAATGAGTTTGGGTCGGTCACCCTGGCGAGCCGAAAGCTTCATGTGCCGTGGGAGCCTTGCAAGGAGGTGTTACGTGATGTGCTACACGAGTGTATTTTGGTCAGTATGTGTTTCACCAGCAAAGTATTAAGTGCAAGTAGTGGAAGTGTTAAAGGGGAAGTGCTGGTTCTCCTGTGGGAAGCAAAAGAAAGGTTCTGAGTCCAGAATGAGAAGTGTTTGAGCATCCCAACCCCTGACAGCAGACAATGTGACTGTAATGTCCCAGCCAGCTGCTTGCTTAGACAAGAGCATTTCTGCACACACAAATTTCCTCTCCTGCTGAGCTAAGAGATTGACTAGATCCTCTTTTTCTTTGCTTCCAGAGTGGTTTGGTTCCAATTGTGGGAAATATTTCCAGCGTACAGTTTACATATTTGGTCATAAAGCACTGAAGTAGTCACCAGGGTGCAGAGTGGGGGAGTGAAGGAAGAAACATTTTCTGAAATAGCCAGGTTCCAGCTGAAATGAGACCTCAGACCATTAGCTGTGTGAGCTAAGAGAGGAGGAGGATTTGGGATTCAACCTTCACAAGTGCCCTTTTCACAACCAGCACTGCAGGAGTAGGTGCCAGTGTGTCCTGCAAAGAAGAGAGAATGAAGAAAAGCTTGTTTTACCATGCCACAGTGGCTGCCTTAATGGCCAATTTTCTCAGCTCTCACTCTCCTCAAGACTGCAATATACACTGAAATGCAGCAACGAGACAGCTATACTCTCACCTAGCAATAATCTATTGCCAGCTGCCACTTTATGTAAATGGCTATTACACGTGTGAATGCAGTAATGCAGCTGCATTGCCACATGTTGAGAACCTCGGATAAAGCTTTTAAGTTCATAAAACACACTTACGGGCTCCTTAATTGCTCCAGCAGAGAGCAGTTCATTGTCCAAACACAGTGGAAGGATGATCACTGTACGTCCATTGTGGAATAGAGATTCTGTCAGAAAGAATATTCATCTTGAAAACTGCTTTTTTCTTGAAGTATGATTTTTGTTGAACACTTTGATGGTGTACGTGCGCCTACAGCCACACAGATATGTATGTAAACTCTCCTCAGATAAATACTTCTATCATCTGAAGGAATAAAGTGCTTGAGGCAGAAGACAGGAATCTCTGGGAAATACACTACTGCGATGAATATATTTGTCAACCGAGTGCCACGGCGACAAATTTCAGGGAAGATGAAAAGATATCTCATGACAGCAAGAAATTTGTAACTCAAAGAAGAGAAAATGAAGCAAACTGGTTGCATTTACTTTTGCATCTTAATAGACAACCTTATTCCTGTTTTCATGATGTTGTCTTCATTCTTATGCTCAAGGATTTCCATATGTATAAAATATTAAAGAGAAATGGAGTCATACAGGCAAGTGTTAGTACTGCTGTCAGGCGCAGCCGTTGGAGAACGCAGTACGCGGCTCTTTCAGTCTGGGGGTTTTCATTAGTACTGATACGGGAGCTGCTTTGGAGCTGACAGCTGACATGCACAGGGAGGATGCTGTAAAACACCTACGACTTCATTGTTAATTATTAGTTGATAACTTACTAGCCCTGCCCAGAACAGACGCCGTGGCAAATGAAATCATAAAGGCTTTTCAGCTCTTTAAAAGGTGGGTCTGCCACTACAGCGCTGGAATCAGTGCTTGTTTCCTTTTCAGTAGGTGCTGAATGTGAGCGAGCTGCAGGCACTGCGGTTTCTGTTTGGGATCTGTATCTGTGAACATGCTTTTCCTCCTCGCCTGCCAGAGCCCGAGTTTCTTGTAGAGCATGCTGCATAATTTCTGTTTTCATTTTTTAAATAGCAAATGTGGGCTCTGGAAGGGGCTGCCCAGGGGGTTGTGGAATCTCCTTCTCTGGAGACGTTTAAAACCCACCTGGAGATGTTCCTGTGTGACTTGGCCTAGGTGATCCTGCTGTGGCAGGGGGATTGAACTGGGTGATCTTTCAAGGTCCCTTCCAGTCCCTAATGTTCTGTGAGTCTGTGATACTTTCTGTGGAAAAGTGGAGAGAATAACTTCCAGAGCAGCCAGCACCAGGATGAATGTAATTAAAGCTCTTTTACTGAAGATATTAACAGGCAATACTCCCTAAAGTACTGGCTGCAGAGTTCTACATTGCCATGAGGTGAATTTGCTAAATTTAAGTGCATATACACAGGAACAGCATAATTACATCGAGATACTGGAAGGGTTCCATGTAACATATTTGGCAACGGTCCCGTGCAGGCTACTGGTCTGTGCAACACAGTGTTGGTTTAGGGGAAGACTTTGCACTTTGCACACATGCCCATCAGCAAGTGAAGCAGAACGTGAACATGTACTGGAAAGGCTGCACACACAGTGGGGTTTTGTTTCTAAACCACACGTCTTTCTATTATATAAATTATATAAATTACATAAATTAGACAAATTACATAGATTATATGTTCCTTTGAATAAAAAAATCAAGTCGAGGAGGCATGGATGAGCAAGTTGCTTCTAGAAAAACTCAAATGGAAGAGAAGTTCACAGTATGTGGAGAGAGGGTCTGGGCACTTGGGAAGGTCAAAAAAGCTTTGACGGGGAATGTAGTGATACAATGAGGAAGGCCAAGGCCCTCTTGGAATTGAATCTGGCAAAAGAGTTGAAAGAAGACAAGGAGGACTTCTTCAAATACATTAGTGGTACAAGGAAGAATACGAGCCCACTGCTGAGTGAGGTAGGAGCCCTGGTAACCAAGGATGCAGAGATGGTGTCGCTACTGGATGTCTTCTTGTCTTCAGTCTTTACTGCTAAGACCAGCCCTTGGGAATCCCAGAGCCTGGAAGTAAGGGGGCAAGCCTAGAGGAAGGAGGACTCTCGACTGGTTGGTGAGGATTGGGTTGGGGATGTTTTGTGTAAAGTGAACATGCACAAACCCGTGGGCCCTGGTGGAAGCACCCACAAGTGCTGAGATTGCTGGCTGGTGGTGTAGCTGTGACACTCTCCATCATTTCTGAAAGATCATGGAGAACAGGAAAGGTGCCTGAGGACTGGAGAACACCATTGTCACTCCAGTCTTCAAAAAGGGCAAGAGGGAAGACCCAGGCAACTACTGACCGGTAAGTCTCATCTCCAGCCCTAGAAAGGTGATGGAGCAGCTTATTCTGGAGGCCATCTCTAAGCACATGGAACAAAAGGTTATCAGGAGTAGCCAGCAAGGATTTACTAAGGGGAAATCATGTTTGACTAATCTGACAGCCGCCTGTGATGGTGTGACTAAATGGGTAGATGAAGGGAGAGCAGCAGCTGTTGTCTACCTTGGCTTCAGCAAGGCTTTTGACACTGTCTCCCATAACATCCTCATAGGTAAACTCAGGAAAAGCGACTTTCAAAACACACCTGGATGTGCTCCTATGTGACCTGTCCTAGGTGACCCTGCTTTTGGTGGGGGCATCGGACCAGATGATCTCCAAGGTATTTGATTGTTGTTTGCATTCATGTTATAGCTAAGATTTCCTGCCATTAGTGTCTTCTGCAACTTGCTATAAACATTCAGGCAGCTGGAGGAAGCCCGTTTCAGCAGTGGCCACTGTACAAGTGCAGAACTAAAAGGCAGTTTCCCTCCCAGAGATCAGGCCCTGGGAGCCCAAGGCAGGTGGCACTGATGCAGGATGAGAGGACGAGGCAGCAGTGGTGGTGGCTGGTGTCAGCTAACGGGTAACCTGACCAGTGTCAGGTGCTCACAGGCGTGATGACTGGTTGGGGTTGGGGCTGGATTAGGTTTCGGTGGGCTCCCTGCCATGGGCAATGCTGCACAACTGCCAATACCTGCAATCAAGGGGCAGAGGGCCTGAACAGGGGCAGATGAGGCTGGTGGCAGCCCTGTCTGAATAGAGGAGGTTACAGCTACAGCTACAACACTGCTCAAGGTCGGAGCTGCTGACCCACGTGAGTGATTCCGGGATGAACGACTGGGGTCAAGTTGAGTAAATCTGGCTGTGCTGTTAACACTTCCAGAAAAGAAGTACGTCCATCACAGCATCACAGGGCATGAAGAGCCCCCAACACACAGCTCCCTGGCAGCTTCTTGGCAGAGGAAAGCAAGCAGGTTCACTGCATGGTTTCTCATGAGCCCATGGTGCTGCCAAGGACATCCAGCCCTAACCTTGCACTGTGGCTGGTCAGAAGATGGACCGGCTCTACTGCACAATCACATCTGGTGCTAGAGCTGATTAATCACTTCACTTGCGGAGACTGGCTAGAATTGAGCCTCTCTCTGTGCCAAACAAATCAAAATAAAATGTAGCTCACAAGTCCCTTTACTGGCTAATATCTTCACCCCTCCCCCACAAGAAACCCAACACAGATGCCTGGTACTGACACATCTTCAGGGCTGAGGAATCACTCTCTCACCCTCTCAGCATGGAAACCCAACAATGCTCTCTGCAGCACTGTGGCTAGATCCTGCATAGAAGGGGCCACTGTGAAGGGGTACATTTCATTACTCACAAGGCAGAGCAGAAGTACTGTGCAAGGCAAAGTGATTCGGGCTGGGAGTCAAAATCCACCTGAAATTCACCCACCTGAAATCTGTTTTATTTTCGTAGGGGTTTGGACAGGATGATTCAATGAAGTAGAGTCAGGAGGGGACAGATAGGAGAGGAAAGAAGGGAAGAAGGAAGATGACACTTCAATTAAGGTAGTAAAAAGCTGCCTATCTCTGTCCAGGATATAGATCTACACGTATATATTGGCAGGTCTGCGTGTGCTGAGCTGCAGATTTGTCCCTGCGCTGTCACTCTTGGGATTTCTCCTGGACTGTCAGCTGAGCCAAGCTGGAACCACCTTCCAATAGCCAATTTCCCAACTCTGTCAAAATATTTTAACAGCATAATAAGCACCAATACATATGGCATCAATCACAAAGCCCAAAGTAAATATCCATCAGCTGAACTTTTACTAGTTCACAAAGGTTTGGATCTCCAGAGGGTCTGCAAAGTTAAACCAGCAGAGTAGGGGGAAGAAGTGTTTCCCAGGGATGACTGACTTGGCAGGGTCCAGAGCAGGACATGATCCAAACCAGCCTGTGTGGCACACCAGCAGATCGGCAGCCCAGCAGCTCACCCACTGGTGCTGGGTGCCTACAGGTGCCTGTGGCTTGGGGACTGCACAGCTGGCCCAGGGCTAGCAGGGAGCAATTGACACCAGCCCCAGGCAGCAGGCGCCCACCATGGCAGCCGGGAAAGTGTTGATCCAGCTATCCTCCAGCTTCATTTTTTTGCTATTCAGGTGTCAGTCATGCTAGGTAGGTACGTCAGATCGAGATAAACAGTCACCAAGATAAGACTGAGTATATTTTTCTGAATGGCATGAAAATCTCACTTTATGGTTTTATCAAAGAAAGGATCCAGTCCCTGTGTTTGAGAAGTCTAAGAATGTGCACAGTCAGTATCTCATGTATCCCAAAGTCTAGGACTGCAGCAAGGAAGTAAAAAGAATGCCACCTTCCTTATTTTTAAAGACCTCATGACTTCTGACAGCCTGACTCAGGATTTCTGAATGCCTGGGGTTGGCACTACCCTCATTTCCATTAGCACACAGCCCCAGTTCCAGCTCCTCTGAACCAGCTTGGTGCTCCTCCATGCCAGGAAATGGCAGGGTGGGTGAAGTGAGCTCCTAGCTCTTCCCTCACTCTTTGCGTTCCTCAGCAAAGGTGAGGCAGTAGTTTCCCAGGAGATGGTGTAAGCAGACCCCACTGCTAGTGAGGTGAGCACCCCTGGAAGCACCTGCTTCTGCTGCTGATCAGACAGGATGAAAATTATGGTTTGGTTTTTATTTTTTTGAGGAAAGTTTATGTAATTGGTTTCCAAAGAACAAACCTGTTAGATGATCAAGGGGAGCTGTAACAGAGAGCTGATCAAGACAGCATCTAAATCTAAAAGCAGTATAAATCCATTAAGCTCCTAATCGTCTGTGCACGATAACCTTGTTTCAGATATCACACTTTTCTGGTAGTAATACTGACACAGCACTAAAATTTAGGGCTCCTTTTCATGTCTGCTCCATCCCACTGGGATCTCCACCTGAAATACTGCTCCAAGGGATACAGCCCATAATCAATCCCTTTGAAACAGCTTCAGTAATGCTGAATCCATCTAAGTGTGGACACCAATTATGCTAATGAAACTGCGATGGGACTGTGCATCTTGCCATCTCCTAACAGTGCTGGAAAACTATTGTCACACTCAGCAACCGACTTTGTGTAGCATGTGGCTGCACAGCGCCCTGAAACTCACTGCATGGCGGGAGCGATGACAAACACTCCCAACACATAAGCCTGCAAAGAGGCAAAGTAACAGGTAACTGTAGGAAGTCTGGGAATTCCTCTCCTATGTTCACTTTCCTAGTTCTATTCACATCCTAGAGTCTGTCCGTCAAGCCGGACAACTTCACGATGTTTGCCATCAGCTCTACACTCTGAAAAGGGATTTGCTTAGAGAAAAGAGCCGCCGCCTTCTCTGCCACAGGTAGCATTTCCTTTGACTCCAGAGCAAAGGGGCAAACAGCTCTCAGTATCCAGGGGAGTGCCTGGAAGGAAGTGTCTTCATTTGAAGAAGAAGAGCAGAGACATGGCATCCCATCATAGCAGTAGACTTTTCCCTCTGCGTTTCACTGTGGCCTTCACCTTCCCCTCGTCAGCCCTGAAGTGGCACTGGATGTTGTGTGAGGTTGCTTGTGCACCCTAGGCTTGAGGAGTATGGTAAGACGTGTTACACCGCTCGTGTGCCTCTGCTGATCATGCCTGGGAAACATGAATTATCTGAACTGCTCATCAGAAAGGTTGAGCTGAGATGCCCTCAGACAGGTTTCATAGATCATACCCGGAGTTGCCAAGATGCATATGAAGAATTCAGAGAGATACAGGTGGGAGGAGGGAATAAAGGGATGTGGGAAACTCCACCGCCGTATGGAGCGTGTCCCTGCATTGTGCTACTTGAAGCTTGAGCAGCGAGTTCTCCCTCCTTGCCGGCTCCTCACTGCTGCCACCACGTGTCGCCACGGTTTGGTTTCCTGTGAGACAGCAATGCCCCTCGACATGGGAACGTGTCTGCTGCTGTGGGTCAGAAAGACCTGCGAACGGCTAAAACACACCTGACAGAGGTGATGTGGAGTGGGCCAGCCTCTCCTTAGAAGGCTGTAGGTTGCTGGAAACGGTACAACGAATCTTCAGGAGAGCCCCACGTGAGCGGAGGCATGGGATTCTGAGTCACAACAGTCACTAGCAGCAGAGTTTTCTGATGTGTGTTGGGAAGTTCCAGGCTAGTGCACGGACTTACACTGACTCTCTCTTTCCCCCAGGCTTTCCTCTGGCACTTGTATCCCCTGACATGTGCTCCAGGAATGACAAATGCAGTGTAATGGAGTGAGCTCAGGAAACCATCTAATTCTCATTCTCATAGTGCTCCTGTTCCCTAAGGAATGAAAGCCAGTCTTCCAGTTTGGCCTTAGTGAGTATAATCGACCATCAGGACAAATGACTAATTACAAGGTTTTTAACATTTGATACAAAATGTAAGTTTTACCCATGTCATTACACACTGTATTAAAAGTGAATGGAGATCAGACCTAGCAGGATAGCAAATTCCTGTGAGCTATACTTCCCCTCTCTGCTAAACCGACTTCATTTTAAGTAACTCTTCAAGGATGACATTTCAGTGACAATCTGTTGATAGCTAATCACAAACTTAGAGCACATCATTTCAATGGGATAGCTCAATCTGCAAGCTGAGGTTCACGTCACAATTTGTTGGTTTATGGTCCTGTTGAGGGAAACACGGAGCATATGCACAGCTTGGCTGCTCTCTCTTCCCTCTGTCTTGCGAGGTCTGGAAGCACGTGGCTAAGCAGAGATGCAGTGTTACCAGTTCTCATGTTGGTTAATGTGATACCAGCACATACTCTCAGGCCAAGGAATTACCTCAAAATATCAGTTTGCACTGAAAATACAAAAGCAAGTTTAGTTCTCATCTTCCGTGGCAGAGAGACTGGATGGATAAATCCAGCTCTAAACCAAGAATTATGTGGAAGATGTGTGTTAAATCATGTGATGTTTTGGCCAGTTGTGTGTCGGAGAAATTCCTTATGCAGGTGACACTGCTGGAAGTTTGTCTAAAGTCAGTGTCCTTGCAGCTAAACCCTGCTTCAGTATCTTGCTGGGAGAAAATAAGGGGATAGTATTCAGTCAGGACTTGGTCAAGAGGACTGGAAATAGGAAAGATGCAGATATGAAGGTCTGATTGAGATGTTTAAAACCTGCCTGTACATGTTCCTGTGCGACTTGATCTAGGTGATCCTGCTGTGGTGGGGGGATTGGTCTAGATGATCTTTCAAGGTCCCTTCCAATCCCTGGTGTTCTGTGATTCTGGGACCTTCCTCTGGAAGAAATCTAGCTTATTTAGGAATTACTCCTGCTTTTGCACAACATTTTCATTCCAGTGCCTATGAAGAGGTTTTTGAGGAGACAGAACTAGGGTGTTCAAAGCAGTGCATGGCAAGGGCACAGAAGAAGAGAGACTTGAGAGAGAAGGTGCTCTGTCTGGATGTAAGGAAACATCGTCAGGGTAACTGACCATGGGAAGATGTAGGTTGTGCAGTCTGTTTCCTTAGAGGCTACTGAAGACCTGACTGGATAAAGCCCTGACTGCTCTGGTTTACACTTGTAGCTGACCCTGCTTTGTGAAGGGGTTGGACAGGAGATCTCCAGAAGTCCCTTTCCACTTGGGTTACCCCATGATGCTGTAATGCTCAGGGCTTAAAGGACAGCAAGAGCAGACTTCAGCAGTGTTGAAAGCAGTGTTCATCGTGCACTAACGTTCAAGTCTGTGTTGTACCAAACAGGACAGACTGGAATGGTTAGTCTGTGTTTTCAAGGGTAAATTTTCAAAGAAACATTAAAAACAAATGAGCCTTTCACTTTGTTCTGTTGGTCAAGAACACCTTTATCAATGGGAGGAGAGAATGGAAGGAAACTCCATTCCTAGGTCCTTCAGATGGAATTAAGTTCATTATTTTGAGCCCAGATGCTTTCCACTGCCAACCTTCCATGACATGGCATGCTCTTCACACATGTACCAGTCCTGGGCCTGATGGCAGACCCCTAGAAGTCTGTCTCAGGCTGTCCCAAATATTAAGTTATTAATATTCCATTTTGTTCTGTTCTTCCCTCTGTTTCCACGTGAAGTGTTTCATTACACTTCCCCACTGCTTACTGCCCAGCTACTGGCCCTTAGCAAAGCAAGAAGCAAATGCAAACACCTGGAGTGTCCTGTCAGAGCAGTGACAGTAAACCACTGCTTCCAGCTGATGGACTAATGACATCTTCTACCTGAGGGACAAGTCAGAGGAGTCTTGGGTCCTTAGCTTTGTGCTATTGTGCCTGAGTCCCAGTTAAGGCTGTATGTCATTACAGTGATGCTGTGACAACACAGATCGGTTTGTGTTTGGCAGAGGAAAGTGCTTGTGGCTCTGCTAATTTACTTCAAAGCTGATGTGGTGTGTCTTGAAAGCTCTATAATCTCAAAACAACCAGTGCTGGAGCTGTGGCTGCAGCATTTGATGGAAAATAGAGAAGAAAAAAAAAGTGTGTGTTTTGGAGACTGTGAAGGGATTCGGAGCCGTTTAGAAGGATAAATAAAGGCAAGATTTCTTCAGCAGGGTAATCCATAGGAGAGTTCCCTGCCAAGTACTAAAGGATCTACATCAGCTACCTCTAGGGCAAGTCTAAAAAATATTGCAAATGATTTAGGCAGTCATTAAATATGACCTTTGTTCTTGGCAGCAGCACCAGGAAAGCAAGAAATAATTAAGCAAGCGACTGTTGAAAGCACTACTGACCAGTTTCAACACTGGATTTGCTTTTTTGCTGCGAGATGTTTTTGCCTCTCGTCGTTTCACTTTCCCGTGTTGAAAGGAAGACACAAACGTCGTTGGAGTGTCTACCAAGCTAGCTGTAGTAATTAGTACAATGCATTCACTTTAGACACGATGCTGTGGTGCAGAACTGACAGCCATTGTTTTTGTACATGCTGCAGCTTCCAGCACTACTATTTTTATGTTTCTGGGTTATGAATTTTTTAGTAATTCTCTGGAATTTGCCAAGTAAGATAGAGTGTATTGCTGAGTTCTGGGGAAAAAACCACTGCTGGCTCAAATAATCCTTCAAGATATGAGAAATTAATGAGAAAAGTCTTCTGGTGCTTTACCCCTTCATCTCCCTGAGCAGAACCAAAACTACCTAACTGCTCAAGGAACAGAACTGAACATCCACCCTGATTGCTGACGGGTGCTAAAAAGCCTTCTCAAAATGCCAAATGTTGAGCGACCAACCCCCTCTTGATTCTCATTACATTAGGCAGCTCAGCACTTAGAAAATCCCACCAGGGTCCAGAGCCTTTAAGATATTGCAGCAGTTGTACAAAGATGCTTTTAACAAAAGAACTCAAACACATTGTATTTTTAGACATTTCCTGACAAAAAGTGGCCCCTTCTTCTCTCACCCTAAATACCTGCAGTGAGATGCAATACAGCAAAACGCACAGGGGAGACCTCTCTTACACCTCAATTACAGGCTAGTTTACCTTGAATATCTGTTTTCATATCTCAGTTTTTATGAGTGAGAGACTTCTTGACTTTATAAGGATGATGAATTAGAATAGGTTTTGGATCTTCAGGCATCTGACATCAGCCCCTCAGTGGGATAGTGCACAGGGAAGACGATGGCACTATCTGCTCTGGTAGTAGAGGAAAAATAAATCAGGCTATGGTTTTTGTTCCTTACTGCTCTGGCATCGTTCTTTCTACTCCTTCCTGTTCAGCTTCAGTGATTTACACACCTAGCCAAGCCATTAGCTAAACTAGTGCTCTAACTTTAGCTTTATCTTGTGGCCTACAAGACATTTTTCAATGTGATTCTGCTGTGTGGTTCCTATGCAGTCACTCCTGAGTTGGGTCAGAAGGAGAAAGAACATTTTGACGCTTTTTCTAATCCTGTGCCTATTGGAAAGGAATTTAGTGCTGGAAAAGCTCTCAATAATTAAAGGCACGGCTTCACTAGATGCTGCAAAGTGCTCATTATTTGGTATCCGAATACACTCTGACTGCTTTTGCAAACAGATGCTTCAAATACTGTTCTTAATTAAATACCAAGGTTAGGATTCAAATGTTGGTTCATGCCAGCAGAAGACAGCACAGATCTTGGCACCAGCCACCAAGCCAACAAAAAGATGCTTCTCCCGTCTTCTTGCTACTACCTGTGTAAAAAGCCCTTCCCCAGCTTTCTTGTAGCCCCTTTCAGAGACTGGAAAGCTGCTAGAAGGTCACCTGGGAGCCTCTTCTCCAGGCTGAACAACCTCAGCTTGCTCAGCCTGTCCTCATGGGGAAGGTTGCTCTCCTGTGAACACGCTCCAGGAGCTCTCTGTTGCCTCACTATTGCAGGGCCATGTAGCATTGTCTGCACTTCTTTTTGAGGAAGAAAGCAGAAGGTGATTCACCTGTTGTGCCCCCTTCCACAAATACACACAGCACTGTTCAGGCGACGTCTGCGGCGCCGCACACAGAAGGCCAATTCCCAGCGAGGCGGTTTCAGGAATTTACCCCTCACTGCAACAGCCATGGTATATTGCGGCAATTAGCCGTTTGCAAGACTAGCCTCTCTCTCCTTCAGAGCACCATGGTCATGGCAATGCATCAACTATATGAGGACATTACACACTTTTATAGGCAGAATTAAAAGAATTGAATGGGTTTGCTAGATATATTCTCAGTGTGGGGTAATGCCTAACAGTAACAATGGGATGTTGAATGGAGCACGCAAGCTATCTCGTATGACCTGATGAGTCAGAAATACTGTTCCCACTCTTCGCAAGGAGATTGCTATCAGTTGCAATAAAACAAGCAAGACTCTACTTGATAGGAACTGTGTGCTGCTGTTAGCATCACTGAGCCTTTGAACTTGTATATAAAACATTTGAGATGCTTCGCTGTAAGGAACTGAAAAGGAGGTAAACGGCTTCCGAACCCGATTACACAGCAACGAAGGTATGAGACAATGAACGCCTTTCAGGAGAGCCATTAGCTAAACTGCTTCTCAAGGCACCAAGGAGTGTCAATTTTATCTGGACTACACAGCAGGCCAATTTCAGCCTGCTCTCTTTGTTCCCCATGGACATCCATGTGTGAAGTGTCTGGCAAGCTCTTCTACCAGGTATTTGCTAGGCTCAAACATGCTTGATCGTGTGACTTTACTACGTGGAGGTGTTCCCCTGCCAACTTCTGATCTCAGCTTTTGCTTTACTTTGATTCATTTTTGCAGGGCAGTTTCCAGAAGCTGAAGCCTACCTCCTGCTTGGTTTGGGGTAGACACCCTTCCTCAGCCCTCCCTGCACCCAGAGGCCTCATGCTTCTCCTCACACCTGAACTGTGCTCCTTCAAGTTTCCCTGTACTCTAATTCTACATACAAGGTTATCTCTGGGAAAAGGCAGAGGGATCAAGGATCATTCCTTCCTCTTGCAGAGGGAGCTGGTGACAGCTGACAGTCAAACACGAGACACTGAACCTGCTGGGTCTCTGCCTGATCACCTTATAGGATTGTAATTTTCTCTGTTATAAGACTGTACTTAAAAAGAGTTAAATACTTCCAGGAAGTTCCTCGATGTACTGAGAAGCCCAAAGGTGTCTCCAAGGGAAAAGCTTGAATGACAGTGTTGATTACACATCAATGGTGACAGAAGAACAGAAAGGACAGCAGAAGACTTGAAAAGCAAAACCTGTTTGTTTTGGGTCATCATAGCCTGGAAGGTCATTTAGGGTCATTTGCTGGAAGTAGTTTTCCTGGTGTTCAGTTGCTGGTTTCTGATATTGAGATCTGCAAATGTGGAGAGTTGCTGCTCATGAAAAACCTGAGCCAACACAGAAATAGCCCCCAGGAACTGCAAAGGAATGTACAGACTTTGCAAGTGCCCCACGCTTGTTTGTACTCCCGAGACAAATCTGGGCAGAACTGTGTTTACTGCACGAGCAGAGCTGTGGGCTGGGCGCATTCTGGGCACAAACAAGCACTCTGTTCACCCCGAGCTGACGGAAACCTGACGGTGCTGAGACAGTGCCTTTGCTGAGAGGATCAGATGAGGCAGTTCATGAGAGCCTGACAGCCCGGCTTGCACAGCATTGCCAGCTTAATTAACACACTCCTGGTCTCAGGGAGGAAGGAGACTCTGCACTGATGGAAGGAGCCCCACAACTGTTTCCAAAGCTCCTGGAAGTGCCGGTAGCTCAGACGCTTTACCAGAGGGCTAGCCAGCATCACAGGCTGTGGCTTTCCCTTTCTACTCCACTGAGGACCTAGGAGGGGAAAGCAAATTTGTTTCCTGATAAGGGGTGACGCATCAGGCTATTTGGCTTCCCCAAACTTTGTCAGTGACAGGGCATTTGCCTGTGTCTTCCAGAGCAGCTTCTGTATACAAAACGCCTGACATACATAGGTGAGTTGGCTTTGCTGTCACAGAGCCCAGAGAACTCTCTGGGTGTTGCTAGAGCCAACCAAAACAAGTAAGCTTGACCGGGATGTGTTTGGGTCCCAAGTTTATGTCTGAGCCATAGGAGCTGAGAAAGAAAACTGGAAATCAGCTTTACCAGATGTGCCTGAGCTGAGGCAGAGGTCTAGCAGTGGGCACAGCAGCAGTGCCCACTGGCCAGAAAGCCTAGCTGGCCCCTCTGCCGTACTGGTGCACACCAGCTCTCCTGCCAAGAGTCCTGTGGTGCTGGGAAGGGAGTGAGCAACAAGTCTGGGGCTGCCCCATAAGCTGAAGAAGGGATTGTTGATGCTGCTTTCTTTAGGGCTGGCATGTGGTTCTGCTATCAGCTCGGGTGGCTGGAATGAAAGGAATTGTAAAGAATTTGGGTCAAGTTTTTCTGCACAGAGGATAAAATTGCTTGGCGCTTTGCCTGGGGCTAGTACAAATGACCCCTCTATACCGCTGTACCTGCCTACCACAACCAGGGCACCATCTTCCTAGCAACGCTGAATGCAAAACAGGACCTCCCCCAAAGAGTTGATGATCTCAGCATGTCTTGGAGGCTAAAGGGAGGATGTGAGGGAGCAGCAAGGCTCTTGCTCGTAGGCATTCATCAGTGTAATGGCCAAGTGGAGACTGGAAGCCGGGTTTCTCAGTGTTGCGGCACGCACGCTCTTTTCCAGTCATCCCAATCATCACAGCTGCACTTTTGGAGATTAACTTGGGATTTTAAATCTTGCCCATGGCATGTAGGAAGGGCAGACCTTTGTGAATAAGCAGGCTGCCAGGGAACTGCCTTTTTAAACACATCAAAACAGCCCTTCTCTGTCAGGATATCACCTCACAGTCATATAAGAGCTAATCCAGAGCTACCATCAAAGAGATGGAGCAGCTTAAAGGCAGGTCTGACTGCATCACCCACACTTCAAGCCCTCATTATGTCCCCCCCAATTCTGAGCTTGAGTGAATACAACTAGAAAGATGACAGCTATATTTTAGGTCTGGAAAACAGGTCCTGTGAAGAGTGGCTTAGGGAACTGGGGTTATTTAGTCTAGCAAAGAGGAAGCTGAGAGGAGACGTTACTGCTCTCTACAACTACCTAAAAGGAGGTTGTAGTGAGGCTGCTGCTGGTCTCTTCTCCCAAATTACTAATGATAGGATGAGAGGAAATGGCCTCAAGTTGCATCAGGGGAGGTTTAGCTTGGCTCTTAGGAATTTACTGAGAGAGTGGCTGGGCACTGGAACAGGCTGTCCAGGGAGGAGGTGGAGTCACCATCCCTGGAGGTGTTTGAAAAGTGAGTAGCTGGAGCATTTGAGGCCATGGTCTAAGGGTTAGGGAGATGTCGGGACGGAGGTTGGACTTGATAGTCCTGGAGGTCCTTTCCAGCCATAATGACTCTGTGATTCTATGAATCTGGGATAACTCCCATGGGAATTTACTTCTACAATAAATCCAGTGGGAAAGAAAAGGAAATATGTTTGGTTCAAGCAGCAGCTATCAGTAGCAACATCTCTGTTACCCTCTTCCTCAAAAGTTTCAACCTCAAAAAGAGAGAAGTGCCAGATACTCAGGAAATACTCCTTATATTGAGATTTTGAAGGAAGTGCTTCAAACACTGTGGTGACAGACAACATTCTAAGACACTCAAGGTTACATCAGGAAGTGAACTACTTTAGAATGAAGAACCACCGTGTGAACTGGCAACCACATCTCTTCCAGCGTGCCACTGTTTAGCTGTCACCACGAGTACATGTGGTGTTCAGCAGACAGAGGTAAAAATACAAACCCTTCAGTGTGAGTCTGTTATTCATAATGAGCCATCACCAGATTGGAAGATACTTGGTCGATGATCTTTGTTGCATTGTGCTCTGTTATATTTGTTGTCAAAAGGGGAGATTTTTCAGAGCAAAAACTAAATGAATGTCTCTTCATACAAAGAAATTCTTCAGGCATTTCTAGACGAAAACACTTACATGTGGAATGGACCTTTTGCTCTTGCCTGTGAGCTGATGTATGTTAAAAACACAGCACTGGTTTAACGGGGAGTCGATGTACGGTTGCACAGAGATCACGAGTGAGCTTTGTGATAATGTCTCTTACAGTAAACTCTCAGGATCTTAATCTTCACCCCACATTGGTGTACAACACGTTCTGTAAACTGCTCACTGCTGGCATTTTTTTGATGTGATGCAGCAGCAAGAATGGGGGTCGGGATAGTACTGGGTGGTGGCGGCTGACTGAGAGAATCACACAGGCAGGTTACGGACTGCACAGGCTGAGAGCAATCTGGGCAGAGCAGCAGCGTAAGAAGCATCACAGAATCACTGCTGGCGAGAGACAAAAGGAGCCTCAAGGCTGGGTGAATTGACAGGGCTTAGGAGAAGAGTGGCAGCGGGGGAGCACAGTAGGATACAGAGTGCATTGCTAAGGAAATGGCTGAGCCAGGAAAGGATGTGCTGTAAGGAAATGTCACCATGAATATTTCATATGTTGACCCTTTTTGTAGTTTTAACATCTTAAAAGGCAGCGACTATAATTGACGTTAGACTCTGGGTAGAGAATGTCATTTCTATCCCCGGAGACTGATATATATTGCCCCCAAAAATGCAGCTCTTGGCCGTGTTCTGCAAGGTGTCATGCATCACTACCTGTATTCACTGAAGGAGCAGCATCGTTATCTGCCTGAACCTTAATTTGCCATGGAATATCATCCCTGCGCTTTTTCTTTCTAGCTAATGCCTCCGTTTCATTTATAAGGGCACTTCTGGAAAAACAAGTGTGATAAAACTCAGTACGTGCAGGCTGAAACCAGGCAAGTTCACACTACAAATTATTAGCTCGAGCATTTTTGCTTATCAGGGAAGGTAAGTAAACATTAACCAGGCCAGCAGTGCCTTTTCCACAACTGGAATGGGGTTGTTTTCCAGCACCGAGCACTGCTAATGAATTTTGCACAGGAATTAAGAGAGGGGCATTCTGTGCTCTGTGTTTTGTACAAGACCAGACTAGTCCTCTAGTGTGCTCTCTCTCCTGCCCTTGGAAAGAAGAAATTTGTGAACTGAAAGCTAACTGAAAATGCCTCAGGTTATAGCAAAAGCTCTTTATACTAAAAGGTATTTTCCTGGCTATAGCCTGAATCAAACAGCATCCCAATACAGGATATGCATTGGGGCCCTTTACACACCCTCTGGTAGTTGATGCAGCATCTAACAGACTCAGCTGGCACAGGAGTGAAAACAATATGTTCCATGAAAAGCGTTATGCACAGACCCTAGCATTGGCTAGTGTGGCTTCTTCTACACAGTTGGGCAGCATGGTCCCTGCTGTCCTGCTGTTCAAGCAGAGCTCCTGTCTGCCTGCACCCCAGGCTCCATGAAGGTGCCAGGATCTTGCATTTTTTGAGTGCAGGACTGAGGCTTTTGCTGCTCTCTGGACTGCCTGAGCTGTCTCACTATTGGAGAAGCCTTTCGGCAAGGAACTGTTGCCAAGACTGGCCCTCTGCTCCAAGCCAGTAGAGCTTTACAACCAGTTATATTCCTCGGGCAAGGAGGGAGCACGTACAGGAGCCAGGCAGCAGATTGACCCCATGGACACTCATCCATCACGTGAGCTGAAGAGCCTGCATGAATCTCTCTGCTTGTCCAAGCAATCTGAGGCATGAATTTCATGTGCCAGAAGCTAGTAAACTGAGCTCTGCAGGCACTGAGAGCTCAGAGCCCTCTTGTGAAGGGTCTGGGCAGAGACCATCTCCTAAGTCATCCAGAAGAGGAGCGTTTGCCAGCCGATCTCTGTCATGAAGACATACCTTGTTGACCATTAGCCACGTTGCATGCTCTTCCCATCTACCCAGCTCTCTTGGGAGCTGCAAGTGCAGCACAGGCACAGAGCACTAAAAGACCTGGACACTACTCTTGTTTCCTTAGAGTTAGGCAGTTACTCAAAAGCTCTGTTGGTTCAAAGCCCTTGCACTAGAGACTTCTTCACCGAATAGCACAAAGCCGTTACCTCATGTGGCACTTTCACACCAACTGCACAAACAATTCCTGTCTAGGAGCTACAATGAGAAAGCCAGTGTGTATCAGGTAGAGGATAAACTAGCTTCCATCTTGCTTTAGTTTCACCAAAACTTCCCTGCTGTCATCAAAAGGAAGTTGTTCCAAGTCAATGTAAATACCAATACAGGCTAAAGCGTAAGATAAACCAAAATTGAGGAAAACATTTTACCAGTCTCTGAACAAGACAGAGCAAAATGCCAACTGTGAGCAATGCTAAATGGGCGTTTAAAATACTCTCTGGAACGCGAGTTTGATCAATTCAGCCACATTAGTCTCATAAAAGCTGAGAGTAGCATTTTCTCCCAAGGGTTTCCTTTGAGGGATGCTCCTCTCAGAGTACAGTATCACAGAGGTAATTAAGGATGATAATATTCTTTGCATTTACTAAGTGACTGATGAGTCAACATTGATCAAGACAGGCTTCCATCATTATTTTTCAAATGTGTTCCAAGTTCACAGTACAGTTGTTGTCACCAAGCTGGCGGAAGCAGTAATGACTGGGGAAAATTACCGTACCGTAACCCTGTCAACCTTTTTTGAGAAACAAATACTTTCCAGGAAGCTAGCAGGGGAAAAAACAGTGTTCTCATTAGCAGTCTGTGCCCTTACTCAGGTGGAAGACAACAGGGGTCTGCTGTGAGATTTTCTAGCATCATTGGCACATTCTTATGCTTCCCTCCCAGATTAATTGGCATTAATGTTTCTAGGTCTCAGCGATGGTTGCAGGCTCATTACAGGTGCTGCTTTGCTTGTATATCATTGCTGTCTCACAAGCACACAATTTATTGCTTAGAAAGGATTTCTGGATAGTTTCCCAGATGTAAAATCACAGAGGTTTATATTACAGTGCTCCAACAGATGACAACCCCACCTGCATGCATTCTGTCTCCCTCACAGGCACACACACTTGGCTTTGAACTCTAACATTTATCTTATGCCCTAAACTCCTTCAATTAACCAACACAGTGCATTAGTGTAATTGTTAGTCCTTGCCTGAACGCCCTTTTGGAAGAGCTGAGCAGAATTGTCGGAAAGTTGTTGTAGTCCATGGTTTATGGACAGCCTGCTAATAGGGTTTTAAGTAGTTATTTGTGAAGGTCTTGCTATGATAATGCTCTTGCTTCAAGGTTATTTGTCTTGAAAGGTGTCTGTAAAGAAAAACTCCTCATACGTTTGCGCTTCCTGCCCAGTAACACGATGTATTGCCTTTCCCTCTTAAGTCACTTTCTTGGCTTCTTTTTATAAACATTCAGCCTATTAGGACATTCAGGCCTTGAAATAAATGAAAAGATTAATTCAAAGTTGTCCTTGAAAGTGCAGGAACATAAAATGGGAACAGAAGAACCAGCATGATCAGAAGCAGTCCAGTTCCAGACTCATTTGCTTAGGTCAGACTTCTAAATTCTTTAGATGCTGAAATGCAAGAGGATCCAATATTAACTGAAGTTTGGGAAACCTATGGCACAACCCAGAAACACACGGTTCAGAGGAGATTGAGACTCTCAGCATGTTCAGTATGTCATGTACAGAGAGAGAAGGGCCACTACAATGACCAGGGGAGTGGAGCATCTCTCGTGTGAGGACAGACTGAGAGAGCTGGGGCTGTTCAGCCTGGAGAAGAGAAGGCTTCGGGGAGACCTTCTTTTGACCATCCAGTACCTGAGGGGGGCCTGCATGAAGACAGAGGAAGGTCTTTTCAAGAGAGTTTGTATGGATAGGACAAGGAGCAATGGGTTCAATCTGGGAAAGGATAAACTTAGGCTGGCTATTAGAAAAAAGTTCTTTAGTGTGCAGATGGTGATGGCTGGAATGGGCTGCCTGGAGAGGTGGTGGGGGCCCCATCCCTGGAGTCATTTAAGGCCAGGCTTGACGAGGCTCTGAGCAGCCTGATCTAGTTAAAGTTGTCCCTGTGTAGGGAGGTTCTTCCAGCCTAGAAACTTCTGTGACTCAGAACTACCCAGTTCAACTCTGGGGACAGAATTCCTTTCCACGTCAACCAGGACACAGAAGGATGTGGGAATGCCACCAATCACTGCTGGATCGTCACAAGTGGGACTTCCATCAGCAGTGTTGCCAGTCAGTTGGTCCTAAATGGTTTGGTTTAAGTTCCTGTGCCATGTCCTTGGGCCAAAGAGGTCACACAGCTCCTGGATGGTGGTGAGAACAACAGAGTGCAGATTGATTCTGTCACACTCTTTTTTTGACAAGAAGCCAAGAAATACTGTTTCACAGTTTCCTGAGCAAGGATTTTTAGAGCAGCAGAGTTCACATGTCTCCTGTCCCAACACATCTGCAGGGGAGGCCAGGAGCTCTGCTGGACTGCCTGTATTCACTGTCTCAGTCCCTGCCACAGCAAACAGAACAAGGAAGCACCTTAAACTAAATAAACACCTGTCTTTAAACCTCTCAGTTATTAGTGAATCCCATCAGTTTGAACATGAAAGTGATGTTTTGTCAGATGTTTTCAATGGCCTTTTCTACACGATCCAGGATTGTTCTTGCACGGGAAGGGCAACAGACTGGCTTGGTTAAAGCAACTTATTTCAGCCGCGCAGTGTTCACAGGCAGAACAGTAATTTACATACTGTGGGGAAAGCGCTGGGGGCTGGGAGCCTTCCCATGGCTGGGGGATAAGAGCCTCAGTCACACTCACAGTACCATGCCATCTCCACGAATTTACCCATAGCGAATCATTTGTTTCTAGAGTGATTCATCGCCACGGCTGCTTCCCGTCTTCCTGGGGGCTCTCTGCAGCCTGGGGCGGGCTTATCACGGCCTCAGCAAGACCCACGCCTGCAGAGGGCTGTCACCAGCATCCAGCCCTGGCTTCTTTTCTGGCAGAGACGGGCGATAAGGGCGACAGGCTGAACAATGGGTGTTCCTTCACTCCACAAGCAGATTAGCTCGGCCTTGCAGAACACCATGTACCTTTTAAGGGATGCTGCCAAGATGACAACGACAGGTCAAATCCTTGGTGAGAGCAAATTAGCCCAGCTGCACCAGCAGCACTGCAGTGGGTGAAATGGTGCCAGCTGATCGGAGCTGGGGATCTGACCCCCGTCCATCTAGGAAAAGCTGTGTGCTTGTGGGTTTTGAACAGTGCTGGGGAGGGGATTACTGGAATCAAAAGGACTGTAAATTTCTTACTCCCTTGTCACCACTCGTGTTGTTTCCCTTTCTTTCTGCTGGAATGCTGATGCTGGGCAGGTCTGGTCTCCGTGAATGCATTTTTGTCTCTCATGGGGTTGCAAAATGACCGCTGTAACGAGGCTTTCTCACTAAGATCAGAAAAAGCTGCAGAAGGTTCTCAAGCAGCTGGACTTCTGTTACACAGAAGGCTGTTTCCCATCATCTCTCTTCAGGTGCAGGGCATCTGACACCAAGGAACAGCAGCAGCAGGACTTGCTACTCTGTGCCACCCCAGCTGACTGGCATCCGTTGAGGATCCCTTAGGGACGCAAAGCTGCCGCAGCTCTGCTGTGGGGTAGCACAAGGAGGACAGGATAGGGTGTGCTGCACCTCACAAACCACAGACTCTCTGTTGTCTGCAGGAACACCAAGTACATTCTGAGGACTGACATGCATGTCATAGCACATCACAAGTGGTTTCACCCCCTCACCAGCAATCAAACACGTCAGGTCACAGAAGGCTGTTCTCACTCTACCAACAGTGCTGGCTGTTGTCTGGCTGTGCAGGACCTCCCAGCTGCTCCAAAGGCATTTTTGACGCCAAGGAAATAACGTTTCATGAAATTGCTTCCCTGTTTCTCCCTCTCACAGGTTTTGGGTTGGTTTTTTTAATGTCACTCAAGGTAGAAATAAAAGGACCAGCTAGCTGGAGCCTGTTACTACAAGTGCAGCTTGACTTTCTGGGGTTTGGGTATTACTCAGACCAGGATTTTTCCAGTTTTCATGGATTGTGGCTAAATGTTTTGCATAGTTTGTCCTTCAGAAGTCCCCAGATGTCTCATCTGACACTTCCCTGGCATATATTTTAAGGGAAGAAAGATGTTAAGGAACACTGTCACTCATCTGACTGGATTTTTTCTAGCTACGGTGCTGTAACAGCGCTGATATCAAATACTGAGGAAAACTGACATCAGCTCCACTATTCTCCCTGGCCGGCAGGGAGAAATGGGCTCTTGAGGCCAAGAAGGCCAATGGCACCCTGGGGCTGTTAGTAGAGAGAGCATCTCTCTTGTCCCACTGTCTTTGACCAAACATTTTTCGCTTTGCTGTCACTAAGCATCCAAATATTTGGTCCTTTAGCTTCTGGAATTAGTGACCCCCTTCTGCTCCGCTTGTGGCACTGCCCAGTATGACCAAGTCTGAACTAATTCCACAGCACAGGTGAGAGGGCAGGGGAAGGCACTCAGCTGTGATGTTCACTTCTTTTCCTGTTCCCTCCATAGTCGACGTGTCTGCAGGCTCTCCTGGGTTCTACACGGGTACTGCTGCTCCTATACATTTCCTCCTCACAAAGGACCAGCAGCAACTCATTATTTTGTCACTGATAGTGTGATTACAGCAAGCAGGCAGGCCGATGCGTGCAGGTTTTCTTTTACCAGCAGCCTTGGAAGCAATCCGTTTTCTACAGACTTGCTCAAGTGAGCATCAGCCTCATTATTAATGATTTGGTTTCAAGGTGAGCTCACGGGCAAGTCGAGTCCCCAGCACAGTAATTACCTGAGGTGCTTAAGAGGAATGAGAACTCCTGGAAAATTTGATAGAGTACTAATTATATCAGATAGGTTTTTAATGATTACTTTCTGCACAAAGGTAGAGGAACAAAATACGGTGGATATTCTACGCATATCCCGAGTGCTTGCAAATAAATTTTCCTTGCATGAGAGGCTTCATGGGTCCCTACCAAGAAATAGTCCAACTGCCACAGGAGCCTCCAGTCAGGATCAACAAACAACTGAAACTAAACAACCCCATGTTATATAACCCAGAACATTTCCATAGCCTTTTGGACATTTTAGAAGCTGTCCAACTTTATAGGATTTCCACAACCAAGTTCCTAAGTGCACAGGCACTTAAGCAAAAACCTCACCCAAAATCAGACTACAGTAGTTCAGATGGACTGGTGGACATCATCATACAAGAATAAATCTTATGAAGAGAGATTGAAAGATGAGGCGATTTAGTTTGAGGAAGAAGAGAGTAAAGGGAGACCTCATCGCTCTCTACAACTATCTGAAAGGACATTGTAGACATGGTGGTGCTGGTCTCTTGGGGACCTGCCTCTGTGGCTCAGCAGTGCCACTGGTAGGTCCCACTCCAAGCTGACCTGGTCAGCAGTTGTGGGATGGGCTTCCCCAGAAACAAGCTTCCCCCATTACTCTCAGTTCCTTTTTGCTAGCCACAGAGGTTTTGAGTTATTCCTGTTGCTTGCACCAAAGGGCAGATTATTAGCTCATGTGTCAGCCTGTAATTTGTTTCACAGAGGCCTGTATGCCTCAGTGGATCTGTTCCCCTTTCTTTCAACAAAGCCAGTCCATTCTTTAATTCAATTACAGCCCTCTACAGCTGGCTTCCTCACAGATCCCCAGCAAACCATCCTGCTTCCTTGGTGGTTGAGAAGGATGCCAGCATCTGGATTCTGGAACTAAATGTTTATGCAAAGACAAGGGGACGTGTTTTTTCTGTGAGCGCATCCTGAGCATCAGCTCTTGTTCTGCTCCAGAAGTCCCCTTTGCTTCAGAGTAAAGAAATGCTCCTCAGCATGTGCTCAGCACCTCGCAGGACCCGCAGCTAAGCAATTTCCTGAAGGCCATGGAGTGAGTCAGAACCAGTGCCAAGAGTTTAATATGGCTTCCTGCACCCATTGCCTGCTCACCATGAGTACAAAGAATCTGCAGTTTCTTTTCACACTACTGCATGATTACATCCCACTTACAATTAGCTTTCAGGTCTCTTCCCCACAACTCTATCTGGAGCATTAATTTCCATGGTGAAGCTGCATCTTTTCTCCAAGTCCCAAAGGAAGAGCAGCAGTCACTGGCCAGATCCAGGCCCCGAAGGGCTCTCTGCCAGCATCCTCCAGCAAAGATGTTACCTCCTCCAATCTCTTTTGTCTTTCTCTTGAACTTTGCACTGGATTTGTCTGGCAACTTACACCAGGAGAGAGGAGGCTGAATCTTAAAGAGGACACTCTTCTCCTCACATCTCTTTGTAATACGGATCTCTTAGAAACGGGATCCACAACCAAGATGTATGATTGTTCTTGGGCAAAAACTCCTTTGGTAAAACAAGGGAAGAGATTTGAAATGCACTGCCAATGGGAGTGGTGGAGTCACTTGGGCTCCCAGACTACTTCCCTCCCAGTCCCAGTTATAATCAGGTGGAGACTTGAGCCTGGCCCAACAGGAACCTCTTCTCAGTGTGGGCATGAGGGGTAAGTGGCTGTTCCATGGACCATTCGCAGTGCAGTCCCCTCACAAAAGCCAGCCTGTGCAAAGGGTAGTGAAACCCTTTGAGGAGATCAACACTGTCACCAGTCTCAAGGGAGGAACATAGGACCTTTCTCACAGACTGAACGGAGAACAGGGAGTAGGACCTAGCAGACTGTGTACAAATCGTAGTTTCCTGCTCTCTCTGCAGAGGTAAAGAAAAGGAGTCATTTCCAAGGGGGATGTGCCAATGTTCACAATATCATCATCTCTATTTCAAAGAAATCTTCCGAGGTGTCAATAAATGCATCGATAAGACAAAATTCAAACCCAAATGACAACCTCAAATCCATAGATAGTTCTCCCCTCCTCCCTCAGGAGAATGAAAAATAGTACAAACTGTACATCAAGCTGTTTCTTGGAAAACTGGCATATTGCAGCACGCAGGGTTGGCTCAGATGCTTCTCTAGCAGCCAGACTCTTGCAGGCTTGAGCACTGATTGCTGAGGGTGGCATCAGGCTTTTCTCCATGGCAATGCAGACCACTTCTGCTCAGCCATCTGTCTAATCAATCACCTTTTAAATTTCACTGCTGTCCTTGTCCAGGCAGTTCTGCCGTTTCATATGCAAGAAAGCTGCACGCAAATCCCCGGTGCAGGGTTTGTCCCTAAGAAACCAGGTGCTGCTCAGAGATTTCATTTAAATGAAGGAGCACGTGTATTATCATCGCAGCGAAGATTATAAGAAGTTGCTTTTTTTCACACTGACTAAGCCAGTGCAATTTTATTTCAGATTACTTAAGGGATCAAAACTGACAGCCTTCCTGAAATGTATTCTGGTTTTCATACAGGCGCCACTCAGACTGTTAATTCTGCTCCTGGGTGCTAAGGAATTACATAATGATACTAATTACCTGGCATCTTCATGTCATGAATATGTTCTACCAGCTGAACATGGAAATAAGTGGAAATGCCACCATTTCAAGGGGTTTTACAGCCACTGTCAGCACTAGGTAGATAATCACAGAACACCAGGGATTGGAAAGGTGCCCCGAAAGATCATCTAGTCCAACCCCCCCAGCACAGCAAGATCACGTTGCACAGGAACATATCCAGGTGGGTAAGACATGATAACCAATCTACACGAAATCCTTCAGGCAGGCTTCTTTGCAAGGCAGGCAGCTGCAGAACTGCAATGTTTGCAATGACATTTGGAGACTTACTGAAAGCTCCTGCCCTTGCAATCACAGGATTACAAAGTGTGTAGTGGAACAATTCAGAAAAGCTTGAACACAGGGAAGTCAGAAGCTCAGAAACAAACAAAAGTAATCCCTGCTGTGCTGACTTTCAGGCGAGGAAGAGAAGGCGCACACTTTACTGCTTGTTTGCATTATAAGCTTCTGGTCTACTAAACGTGTTGGAAAGGTCTTCTGGACCTTCAAGAAGTGAAATGTTCCCTAGGTCTGCCATAGCCAGGGTTTATGGTTGTTAGGATACACAGGAAAATCCATGCAAATTTATCAACACGGGAAACTGCAGGATTTAACTGCTTTAAACTCTGGGTGATCTTTCGAGGTTCCTTCCAGTCCCTAATGTTCTCTGATTCTTGTGAGGATACAGCTATCTGGATTTAAACTAGATCAGTCTGACCAAATTAACTCTGTTTCTGAAGGTGTTAAAAGCACTTTACAGCCCTTTAGTTGAGAAAGGGAGTTTAATGCAGGGATTACAGAAGGCTTAAATCACCTTCTTTCTCTCCATTAAAAAAAGGCCCTCAGTATGGGGATTCACACGGAAATCCCTGTTTGTCTACGGCTCCTGCCATCTCAAGGCCTTTTTTTCCCTACACCCTGGAAAAATAGTAAATGAACCAGGTAGTCACAAAGACACAGCACCTGAACACAGAAAATGAGCACATCAGTAGCAGCTGGAGAAGGAGACCTTTCAGCTCACTGTATTTATTTGCTCAAGACAGGAACACGCTGCTTTCCCTGCAGGGACGTCACCCTGCCCCTGCCTTTTGCAGCCCCCAGCGCTTGGGCAGAGTCCCGATGCCATCACACCCTCTACAACCCTGGGGGGGTTAATCCAGAGGATGCACCGGGGTTTTTCATTGGAGCCCCCTTGCATTTTGTGGCATTCCTCCTTCAAAATCAGGACAAAATGAAAGGAGGAGGCACAGAGGTAGCCAAGAATTGCAGAAATACTGGCCCATTGTGCAGAATTTGCAAATGGCTTAGGAAAAATGCAGGAAGTTATGGCTGATTCTGCAAAAAGAGAGAAAAGGATGAGGACTGCAAGCAAAGTCTGTCTCCTTTCCAAGCTGTGTGCTTTGTTTACTTGTTCCAGAACCACCGAGCAAAGTAGGTGGAAATGTTGCTCCTTCCTTTTTTACATATCAAGAATGACTTGGCGGCAGGGTATGATTTGCAGAAAGAACTGCAAGTTAATACAATCTAGGTGATTCAATCTGTATCAGCAGCATTTGCTTCAACTGGCAGCCTTAAGAATTCAGAAGGTGCCACTTTATCACTTATAATTATCAAATGTTGTAATGCCTTTTCCTTTACTCTGCTCGCTATTTGAATTAAACTGAATTCTGAAGTGTCAAAGCTCTGCCATTTGAAAGGGATTTTATGAGGAGAAGGAACAAGACTTGCATCTGAAACTGCTCTATTTGCAGTCCAATCCAAACCTGCAAAGGCCCTACTCTGAGATTCTCGTTTGAAAGGAAATGACATCCTGAAAAGGCAAGATGCATTCATATTTTTAAATCAGGACTTGAACCACAGCCTTCGTTTGACCTTGACTCTAAACCTTTTAAAGCTTCTTTGCCTCAGCCCACCTCCATGCGCTGCACATTTAACCAGTATCTCTCCTGCCACAGTTCTAGTTTTATGTCCCATTTATTTTGCTTTTGCAGCAACTCACCGGTTTTTCTCCCTTATCTATTAAAGAAGAGCCAAAGAGGAGAATTACTGCGCATAGAAACTCAGCATTATTTCCTTTTGCATTTGCAGCCAGCTGCCAAGCACAATAAACGCATCCAGGTGCAGCCAGGCTTCCTTCCCTTCCCAGACCTGGTCAAAGAAAGAAAAGGAGCTGCAGAGAAGCGATGCTGGCCGTGGGAGGGGACGCCCCTCTCGCAGTGTGCTGTTTTCTGCGCTGAACAGCAGAGGGGGGTCGCAGAACAGAGTCTGTCCGGCTGCACAAGGGCTGCGCAGTCCAGCTGCAGATGTCCCTACTACTGGCTCCCCAACGCGGAGGGGGCTTTTAATCCTCTCACGCACTGGTGTTTAGGATGAAATCTATTTACTCACTGGCTATGAGGTGAATGATCCTCGCTGGCAACAGAGAATACATCTTCAAGATGGTGCTCAATGGATTGCCTGCTCTTTACTTTGCATTAGACCCTTAATGCTACCACACCACACAGATCATAGAATGGTCTGAGTGGGAAGAGACCTTAAAGATCATCTAGTTCCAATCCTCCTGCCATGAGCAGGGACACCTGCCACTAGACCAGGTTGCTCAAAACACCATCCAACCTGGCCTTGACCACTTCCAGAGAGGGGCCATCCATAACTGCCATGGGCAACCTGTTCCAGTGCCTCATCATCTTCACTGTAAAGAATTTCCTCCTAAGATCTAATCTAATTATACCCTCTTCTAGCTTAGAGCCATCTCATGTTGTCATTTCTGGAGTCAAATATAGCTTGCAACACTCTCATATTAGCAGTATGTGATGTTTTACAGCAGGATCCTGGAAAATAACTATTGATATTTGATCAGGATAGTGTGTCATGGGGAAGGACATATTGAGCGTAAGTAGACACAACCTCTGTTTTACAGCTCAGCTGAAAGACCTCTATGAAACCAGGGAGCCTATAATTAACTTTCTGACGATACCTATCAATGGGAGCATATTGCCAGGGATGCTGAGCTCCCTGCAGAGCTCCAGCTCTTTCAGTGAACAAAGGCAAATCACCTGCTCTCTCTGCCCAAATGGAAAATCAAACTAGGCTGAAAGGGATGGAAAGCTAGGATGGAAAGGAAAATTGTAAGGTTTAAGGAGAGAGAACAGACAGATGGAGACAGAGGAAAATGACTGCTGAGGAATATTTGCCTCACTTCCTACTGTTTCTGTGTGTATGTTGGGCTGCAAAGTTACACGAGTTCCTCGGCCTTTTCCTGCCCACTGTAGCGCTGAGGAGGCCTGACTGATTTTGCCAAAAGAGCCTCCCCTCTCTGCAGTGCCTTTTGCATTCAGCAGTGGTACACTGTTGTTTTTCCCTTAGCAGCTCTTCTGCATAACGGGTGCAGCTTCCAGCGCAAAGAACATCCAAAACCCATAACCACAGAATAACATCAGGGTGAGGGTTAGCCAGCTCCAGACTTGGGAACTGATTTCAAACACAGGCAGCAGCTTTCCCCTCACATATAACTTTCCTGTTTGTTTTCATATTTCTGATTCTCAGAAATAGTTAGGCAGAGAGTCATACAAATCACACGTAGTAACTCACATGGAGCCCAGGGCACGCAGGAAAGGGGCTGAGGTTTGCTGGAATGTTCAAAGTGATGTTTTCATTACTTACATGTCGAAGGTGACTGCTTCTCTTGCTTGGGGGGTGATGGGGGAGTTTAGCTGGGCACTGCATTAAGTGGTATGGATAGATCATTTCCAGCATTATCCCTGCTGAGCTTCTCAGGAGAGGGAAGTAGCTTGTAGGACTTCTCCAGAAGATGAAAGCGTGACTCAAGTCATGTTTTCTGCAGTGCTAGCTTCATGCAAAGCAGTGGCTATTTGCACTAACACAGCTCACAGCCTCCCAACACCTGAAACATCTCACCTAGCAGTTGGAATTTGAAACCAGAACGGCTTGATTAGATGTGTATCAAAACAGATATACTGCTCTGATGAGGGCTGGGAGAATTTCAAGACACATTCCAGTAAGTCCTTTTGAAAATCAAGTCAGAATTTGAAAGTATTTCTCTTCTTTTCATTGACTTCCAAGCAAGAACCATCATGTCTTCCCCGTGCTGCAAGCCTTTAGGAAATCCACTCTACATCTGGACAATTAAACCGCCTGGAGATGCTCCAGCTCTGGGCTTTTAAGAGAACACTTGAAAAGTTGAAATAAAACACTGATAAGCCAAAAATAGGGAGATGGAGTGGAGTCTATCAGCTTTCACAAATCCAAGACCACGTATAGATATGTATTTTATGGCAGAAGCAGGTTCTGTTCTACTTTGAATTGCATTAATCTCACATTTACACTTGGAGATTCTGCCTGATGTGCTGTTGGGGTTGTTTTTTTTTTAAATTAATAGAATATCAAACTGCTGAGATAACTTTCAAGCAAGATAATTGCTGGCCTGTTCCACCACATACCATATTCTATCAGTTTATCTTTGAAAGGCTTTAATAAACAGCACTGACATTTCAGAGCGATGGGAAATGTCTGTGCCCCATATTCCCTTCCTGTCCCCTTCCTAAACTGCTCTTCTGGCTTCTCAGTTTTGCTGGAAGGAGTGCGAGCGCTTGCTGTGGTGAGAATGTTTTTCTACTCTCTTTAGTGTGAAATTCCAGGTATGGTATTATGTCACATCAGATCTCTGTGAAAAAATACATCTTGGCTCTCAAAGAAAAGATTAATGGAAAAATCATTCCCAATCTGCCAGGAAAATATTATTTCCCCTTCAGCATGAAAACAAAGTGTAGAGTCAGCTGAGGGAACTAAGGATTAAAGGGAAAGTAACGTTCCGAGCTTTTCTTAACCTCTGTCCCCAAATTATCTAAAGGCTTTTGGAGGAAGTAGAACAAATGAAAGAAAACCAACTTTATTCCTTTATAACAAAGTCCTTATGAGTGGTGGTTCACACTGGTGTAAATGTTAGGGTTGCCTTCAGCAGCAGTGCTGTGTTACTGTAATATCTCACAAAAGCCTTAAGAAAATAACCCCTTTGGCTCCAGAGCCACTCCATCCTGTATCCATCTAGCAGCCACTGGGAGTTTCCAATGCTAAGTGAAAGAGATTAATTATAACATAAGCAAGCCTGGATCTGGATGTTATATTTTACAAAACCAGCTACATTTAACTACAGAAAAGACAAATAAATATGGAAAAAGGACTGACCCAGCAAATTTTACATTCTTGCACGTGACTTGCAAGTACTTGGCCAGAAGGGTGTATTTGGCTGACGGACACACCGAGCAAATTTGAGTAGTGCATGGTCTTCCCATCAAACTGCTGATGGCCTTGAGGAGAGGCATATTGTCCCCGAGGTGAGAAGTGCCCTGTGAGGCAATGCACAGCATCCAGGTGCCCTGATTTGGCAGAGATGCTGGGCCTTAACCCCACAGACAAGCTCCTGTCTGCTTAGTGCAGAGCAGGGCGTTCAGCTATCCCAGGTCAGAGAGAAAACATCATCAGCTTTGCCTGGCAATCTTATTCACTGGGATTCTGAAGGCAGCCGATTGCTCTTACAGCCTGCTTGTAGCAATGGGTGAGGTGCTGCTTCCCTTACTGGGAAAGAACTTCCTGGTGCCTCCAGCAATTTCTCCCCAAATAGCTCAAACCCTTGTGTGCCCGGGTTTCCTCTCAGCTTCACAGACAGGGAGGCAGGGAAGCAAATGCCCCCTGTCACCGGCCCATGCTTTGGGTATTGTTTTGAGATCTTTTGGTACTAACAGGGCAGTGACAACTCTGTGGAGAGGAAAGGGCAGGCATCCTTCAAAAGCTTTCAGAGATAGAAAAGTGTAAAGACTCAGCCTAACCTGCCAGTGCAAAACAAGAAGGTTAGTACAGCAGAAGGATTTGCTGCAGTGCTTACTGAAATCAATAGGAACCTTAACACTGCTTTGAAGGGGAATTTGATAAATGCTCAGCACAAAGCTGACTAAGGAGAAGTGAAGCGTGGCAGGCACGTTTTGTGGGGGTTTTTTCCAGAGAAAATGAACACTACAAAGTGGATCCTGAAGCAGAAGACAACAAGGACTCAAAAGGCTGAATACACCTAAAAGTTGAGAAAGCAGCCCTGCACCCTGCTCTTCTCTTTTGAAAATGTTCTTACTCTGAGTGGCGGCACACTAGGGGAGCAAGTAGGAAATGAGAAACATTGCCCCAGACCTTGCAGATTCCCATCCTAGCATGCCTTCTACTGTTGGACAACCCAGCACACACACACACACACACACGAAATCTTGGCAAAAGGCTGAGCATTTCAACTGGATAAATTACTTCCACACTTAATCAGCCAAGACTGAGCTGTATTTATTAGGGAGTGCAAAGCTTTTGGCAATTTAAGGCAGCTGCTTACGTCACTGTCTTCTCTAATGCTGTTAAAACATTGCTATATTATCACTATGGAGTCTAACTATTTGTTGTGTGCAACAGAACTCAAAAGTAATGAATTCTAACCAAATCTAGACACAGGGACAACACTTTCAGTATTGGATTGGAATCTTTTTCTATGATCTGTCAGGCAAGTTCCACAGCTCAACTGTTACTGAGGTCTCTTCTCACTGTTGGACTTGTTGGACTCCCAGAGAAGTACCGCACAAATACAAGCCACTTGGGGCTGACAAGTGAACTCTCAGTGTAACCTAAAAGGGAACGTGTTAAGTTTTGACATAGAGATTAGTAGCCATCATGTTTTGTCTGTGGTCAAACAGACCATTTTGGGCAGCCTGATGTGAATTGTTTCATTTTGGGAGTGCAGGGGATCACAGGCTCTTCAAGATGTTCTTCAGGTATGAAAAGTGAATATAGTGTCAAAATAACAAATGGATTTTAGAATAAAATAGTGACATTAGGCATCTAGATGTCTTTTTTTGGCCAGCTTTCAAAGATGCCTCTGACACCTGATAAATTCAAAGCTAATTTCCTTTGCCTTGAATCTGCATTTCAAATCACATTTGACCAAACAATACAAAACCATCATCAAGACCCACTGTTGAGCAAGCTCTCCAAATAGAGTCAAAGGGATCCATCTTCAGTGATGGGAGACAAAGAGCCAAGATTTGTTTATGAATTCAGTCATTTGCTTCCAGTTTGTGTGAACTAGAGCACTTCAACAAATTTCAAGCTAAATTAAGCCTCAGCAATGCAGGAGTTGGAGTGTGTAGTGAAGCAATGCTGTAATTGACAGATCAGGCTCCATTTAAATTAGCTCCTGACAGGATAAGCTATGTGGGGATTAAATCCTTTCATATCTGACCCAACACCACCACCCCCCAAAGTTAATAGTAGCTGCCTAAGTCAGCTGGTTTAAAATGTACTTTGATCACCTGGGAAACTTGTCTCTAGTTCTGATTGACAGGATTGCTGAGTTTGAAACCAAATCATTGCTCTTCTCTTTGACCTGACCCCAAAAATGTGACATAAGCCTTGTAACACCACACAAGTGAAGAGATCTGAGTTGTAGATTGGTGCAGGTACATATTCCATATCATCTGCGAATGAATTCCTAGCATACTGCTTTTTTCATGATTTATTTAGAAGTCAAAACACAGGACTCTTGCTTAAAACGAAGAAGGAATAGATGAAGAAAATTCCAGGGTGGCCCTAATCTTCTCATCGTGAATTTACACTTTTATATGTCAGGGATGGAACATATGGGCAGGGTGGACTGTCAGACAGAGCATTAGGAACAGAGGAGCATAAAGCACGCAAATGTCACGTAACTAATTTACTGTGTGTTGAACTGGATCAAATTCCTACACATGTAATGTTAAACACTCACGCAGGGCAGTGTATTTTTATAAAACAAGAATGAAGAAATGATGGACATTTGCAAGCATTGAATGTTGCCTAATCAAAATCTTTTGGAAAGTTAGCCTTAGCTGGGGACTACACCATCACCCAAGTCTCCAAGATCAAGATGGAGAAAAAAACATGGTAGGGCACAGCACTGGCTCTGCTGATTCCTCCTGTCTTCACATGGCTCAGCCCTCAATCACAACACTGTGACATGAATTATTCCCTTTGAGCTGGCCAACTGAAATCCAGGATCTTGTCTGTTCCAGCCAGAACTGGAAGTGGACTGAGACAACATTGGAGTAACTCCCTCCACGTAAGAAGATATTTAAGGTCTTATTTATTACACACAGAAAGCCCCGAACCACCCTGCGCACAGATTTGAACATTTTTTCAGCCTGCTTTTGGACTGTATGCCTTCAGACCCAAGGATGGGTATCACTCAGGAGGAATAACCATGCTCATTGTCTCTCATTGGTGACACTTTCCTCTTATGAGGCTACGCAGAGCAAGCAGTGCCCTTGCAGATGCACAAGGATGGAGAAATCCTCGACACTGAAACCTTTGAAAACTCTCTGAAGTGCAGCTGAGATAGCAGGATGAGCATCAGTCTTGTGGGGTGCTCTTCAGTGTGAGGGATGTACTGTGGTGGCTCAGAGTTACACCCAACACGTGACGTTCATCAAAATGTCAGGGCACACAGAACATGCAGATGCTTTGTCAATAAAGCCCTATTGATGGGTAGAAACTGCCTGGGAGGGAGCTGCACTGACAGCTTCTTCATGTCTGTCCAACAATTGGGAAAATGGAGGTGGGTGGATGCACAGGGAAAAATCTGTTGTGCAGCAGATGTTTTCAGCCTGCTCAGATGAAAAGTTCCAGCTTACAATCAGGGAGGCTGAGCTGAGTGGGACACAGATCAATTCAGGCATTCACAGTCCTCGACTCATTTTCCTATGGGGGAAACATTTGCTTGCACTCTGGGATGTCTAAATTCCCTCCTCCTCTGAGAATTCCTGTCCTGTAAATGTTTTTACTGTTGCCAGATATACAACTCCCTTTAGCCTGGCAATTATCTGCTAGTGCAGTTGGAGCAGCAGATAGTTGATATTTATCAGGGTGGGGTTAAAAATAATTCACGTGTTGAATGTCGAATCTGAGGTAACCAGTCAACACAAAGGCATGGGCCGTAAGTAAGAACAGATGCAAAATTAATCAGATAAACTTTATTTCCTCTTTCTGTCCCTATGACTTTTCTGTTTTCCCTGTGCTAAACTGACTCTTCCCTGCTGCAGAGAATGACGTCTGCATGCCAAGTTGGCAGGCAAAACTACCCTCAGCGGTCTTTCTGCGGATCGACACAGCAAAGCGCTCACCCGTATCTGCAGCGTCGGGAGTTGCTGTAATGACAACGCTTCGTATGATCAGAGCAACGCCGGGACACGCCAGCTGCAGTGTGACTGGAACAGAACGTCCCTAAGCAGCCACTGGCCAGAAAGCTGGGAGCACGTGCCATGAGAAACACCACCATATGCCTCTTGGTGTCTTCGCTTTGCTTGCGACAGACGTTAGACGTTGTCTAACGTATCATGGCAGGTCCAGAGGCTTGCTTTGTGTTTTCTTAATCACCTGTTCACACGGCAATACTAACTGCCGAGGGGGAAAGGCCCAGAGATTTATCTTAGCTGGACTGGATTAAAATTTCCTTTCAGCATGATGCTGCCCGAGTGCTCATGGCTGTGCTGCAAGGGGAGTGTAGCAGCTAACAATGGTCCTAGACATCCCCTGCTCAAGGTCCCCAGACTGAGAGCCTTGGTCACCTGGTGTGGCTGCTGGACAAGGAGCTTCAAAGATTGAGTGGGGAGTCCTTATCCGTAAGTAGGTGGGGTGAATAGGGCCCATCTGGCTTTCAGGAGGTCTCCCTCCCAACAAGGCCACAAGGCTTGACACTGCTTTCTGATGGCTATCGGAGAGGCTGAACTCTGTAACTGACAATGTGACAGCCATTGATGGGGTTCCTACACCCACAGCTTTCCTTGCCATGCTGCCTCTCTTAAGAAGGTTTGAGGGGCTGTCATTGTACCTGCACCGACCTTCAGGCACCGAGGACTATTTGGTTTTCTCCAAAGATGTCCACCTACCCTCCAACTTTGCACCCAACTCTGCCCTCGGGTAGGTTTCTGCAGTCCCGAAGAGTAGCTAAAGCTGCTCCTTAGTTCCATTCTGCAAGCTGGACTGCCAAGAGAGGCACTTCGAAGTATCTCAGCTGGCTGGCCTAAAGGGTGCCTGTTTTCATTAAAGAGGGGACAGGGATGGCTCCATAACGTCCAAAGAATTTCAGCAAGTGCTTGAAGGAATGTTTCCCTCATTTTTGAGGACATGTATCTGAAAAGCACTCACTCAATATTAAAATAACAAACATTTGGTAGATAATAAATCCCAGACTATGCTTTCTCGATAAACTAGACGATTCTGTTAGGACTTCTCGGTGACTGAAGGCAGATTCTTCCATGGTGCTGTCATTTGTTTTGAGCTTTGCTCTTTTTTTACCTGGTTTTGCCTGGACCTTTTGTGAATGAGGAAAAAACCCCAAACTTCTAATTGCCATTTGTAATCTTAAGGGAGTAATTCAAGTTTGTGGTAGGGTAATAAATTCTTACTACAGATCATCACTCATTTTGCTTATGAATACACTGAAGAACAGACTGCAAAAAAAACAACCCAACCTCCAACCCAACCCCCCCTCCCTCTGTCCAGCTATTTCACTAGTCCAAGTCTATGCCCTGGGACTATGAGTCACGTTACCAACAGCTCTGCGAGTACAGAGCTATTTCTACATCTTAACAAAAGCAATTCCATAGCTCAGGATGACAAATTTATGAAACATCTGTGGAAGGTCGTGAAACAACACGGCACTTTGGGACAAACAGACTTCCTTCTGAGGAAAATCCCTGCTTTCTCAGCGCAGGCTGCTGAGAGTTATATCAAAAATATTACACCATAAGGAAGAAAAAATGTTAATATAGCAGAATAGTAAAATATTATGCCATAAAGAAGAAAAAAATGTTAATATAGCAGAGTGCTTTTTTATGTATGTTTTTTAGCAACCTCAGAAGGGCAGTTATAGTATTTTATGAAAACAGTAACCCAGCAGCCAGGTATCAGCATTCTTCACACTGCACAAATGCTTCCAGTGCCACTTTTTTACCCATTTCTGCTGGCTTTTTCCTTCTGTTTAACCTGGGCTGCACAAGGAGCTGGAGGCCGCATAGTTTCCTGCAGAATTATTGACTGCTTTAGGTTGGAAGTGACCTCAGAGACTACTGAGTTCCAATTTCCCCCTGCCACGAGCAGGGACACCTTTCACCAGAGCCCCATCCAATCTGGCCTTGAACGCTGCCAGGGAGGAGCAATCCACAGCTTCCCTGAGCAGCAGGTCCCAGTGCCTCATCACCCTCACAGTGAGGAATTTCTTCCCAAGGTCTAGCCCCTCCAGAGGACTGGCCTTCTGCATGGCCTTCCAGGTCTGTCTGTCCTCCCCCAGAAAGTGTATTGCCACTGACTGGGTGCCCTTTGGAGAGTGTGTAGCCATGCAGCAGTATGTTCCTCAGCAAAGATTCCATGCTTTCATTTTATAAATGAACCTGAGGCTTAGCAGATGATATTTTATGTGATTTAGCAGCCATATTTTCTACACTTCACTGCTAGTGTTTCTCATGGAAGCCAACGATGGTGTAGGCCCTTCATACTTTTTCAGTGGAATAAAGTAAATGGAAGCCATAAGCAGGACATAGCAGTTCGGAAGAGAACAGAAAGCACCAGGCAGAGCAGCTCCACAGGCTTGTTATTTGAGGAGGAGATCTCAGTGAAGCCACCAGGGCAGCAATAGCTGAACAAACTCTGGCTAACAAACCATTTTCCACGTAAAAACCACTAGCATCCTCACCATTTATTTCTTCATTTAAACACCTGGGCAGAGCACGTCCCAATTTATAATAGAAGTACATCTCTTTCATAAGACAACCAGACACAATGCCGTTGCCTTACTTTCCAATGGGTTGGTGATATCACCCACCTAAACTTTAAGCTCTTAGCTGTGGTTTTTCCTGGAAAACAACATTTTGGCCTCTAGTTTTTGTGCTCCAAAGGACTGAGCAAGTTGGTAAAGTATTTGCTCACGCTAATAAACCTGTTGGCTGGCACAAGTTAGGAATAAAGTCCTGCAACTGCACACAGCATCTTTAAAACAGTAACTCACTGCAAGGACAAGAGCAGTCACGAAGCAGTAACTCAGCTCAAAATAGGTATGCAAATGCTGCTTGTACTGGATCACTAAGCCACCTGCTAGAGAGTCATTTGCATCTACTTAAGCAGAACACGATTTACTGGAACACAGACTGCCTTCCTAAATATCTGGTAGGATCCAAGCAGGACAAACTTAATTTCTTACTGAAAAAGGTCAAATTTTGCAATCGACACACTATGGAGAACTTTGAAGAGCTAAGACTGACAGCACTGAGAACACTGGTGTTCACATAATCAAAATGAGTCTCCAAATTAAATGCCAAGAACACTTAATAGACAGATGAGTTATCTAATATGCTTGTATTCAGGAAGGCATCTCCCCCTGCATTGCCAAGTTTAATTGCAGAGTATGAAGCAGCCATTCCAGGGGAACAAGAATTCTACAGAAACAAATCAGAAAGCGACGAGTTTTATTTCCTTCAGAGACAATAGAGGCCACCCAGAAGTGCCAAGCACGGCAGTTCCTACAACATAATAACTTCTACCTGCCTGTGTTCACCTCTCCAGAATGTGGAGTATACACACTGCCAACAGACAGCTGTAGCATAGAACATGTTTGATCAAACAGAAGTGTTTTCACTACACAGGACTGTGTCTGAGCCTCAGTCTTCTCCAGCACATGTTCAAAACAATGTGGGTTTGGACAACTTTTAAACCAGGACACTGTGCTGCCTTAAATTCATTAGAAACAGGAATTGCAGCAGCACAACCCTGAAGTCTTCCTGTCTCTGGCAGACTCACCTGTTCAACCAGAGGTCAACTCCCTTTGTCATTAGCAAGGCCAACAGAAGTCTGTGCCTGCTACTGAAGTGGAGCCAACAACTTTACTGGCTGAATCTTTAATCTGAAAATTACAGGTGTGGCTAGACAGACACACAAGAGACAGCAGGCACTGACAGCTTTGGAGCACGTACTCTTTGTATAAAAAGTTATCCATAAAATTGTCTTTCCTGAACTTTCCTTCTGGGTTCTAATAATGTGCCATCCTGCTTAAATAACAGCAGGGACTGATTTTAGGATGCAGGTGTCTGAAGAAGTGGGAGGGGTATATGAGACACAACCAAAGCAACTGGAGGTTTTGCTTTGCATGGTTGACACAGCTAAGGATGTTAGCACCGGTGTAGTAAAAGTATATCTAAACAGCCAAGAAAGTAAGAAGCAACATTGGGATTGGACTAGACGATCTTTCGAGGCCCCCTGCAATCCCTAATGATCCTATGATAAATGTTAGATTATACCAGTCTTACGTGGAAACATTCTCAAGACCATGCTTTAGGTGATTTAACAACTTGCATAGCTTACTTACATATAAGTATGTTTTTGCTTTCCTACCAGTATTTCTTTTCTGCTGCATAGATGCACCTGTATGAAATCTAGTCAGCACACAAAACCTGAAGGTGGAACATATGCGTCTGATTAACAGCCTGTTACAAGCTTATTGTATTTCAGGATTGTCCCCCTTCAGTTTACAATTTGTTTTATGTTCTTTTGAAGCTGCTTCAGTAAAACTGGGATTAATTTAATGCACATTATAATTGTTTACAGTAGGATAAGACAACCTTATGAAGTGCAGCAGACATTGAAGCACTGAGCTGCCTCTAGTGTTTAGGGCAACTGAAAATAAGGCACGTCAAACTATGAGTGTCATCAATGTCTTAATTTCCCAGCCCCAGTCATCCTGTCTCAGCTCCACATTGGAGAATAAGGCCTTTTATACCATTCATCCTTGCCTTAGGCAACGTGACAGGTACATCTTTAAAGGATTTCTCTGCAGCCATCGTGTTCAGACAACAAAATTCTCAGTCTAGCTCATTTTGTAAACATACTCTAGCTGCATAAGGGCTCTCTGAGCTCATGCAATTGGATTGATGACCCTCAGTGGTCAGAAGAAGAGGAAACTATCTGCTGGGATTTTTCCATCTGGTTCACATTGCAGTTCAAACTGTATGGATCAAAGGAAAAACATTTTCACTGCATTATCTAACGTGAGCCAAAATATTTTTGGGTCTGTTCAGTGGAGAACAAAGACAGCACCATTTTATGGAAATTACCCCTATTTTTATTAGTATAGCACCAAAAACTTTGTCCTCATCCCAAAGGCACGTGTCTCAGCAAAGCTGCTTCTGAGAGCTGATTGCTGCGGTCCTGAACACAACACAGAGCTCTGTATTTTAACTCCTGTACAGCACTGGGTTTTACCTTTCAAAAAGTGCTGTGAGAATTGGAGCTGCTTCTTAGAGCAACCTAAGCATGAACTTGAGCCACAGAGATATTGTAGAAAACCCCCAGCACCTAAAACAGATGAGATTGAAGTAAAAGCCAGTGTGGCACTGAACATTTCACGAGAGTAAAAAACTTATAAGCCAGCATTTAAATTCTGTGATCTTTAAAAAAGCCAACCATGGATTTAGGAGCATTTATCTGGCAACTGGATTGTGGGCTAATTTCTAAAGGAACGCCATAAACCCCAGTCGAGAGGCAGTCTGGGCCAAAGGAGGAAAAAGGTATCTGGGAATGATAGTGAATGTATCATAGAATCATTAGGGATTGGAAGGGACCTCGAAAGATCATCTAGCCCAAACCCCCTGCCACAGCAGGTAGCTGGAAAATCTCACAGTGTTTCAGCACTGCTTCCCAGCTGAGTGCAATCACAGTCTCCTCGGTGTGCGATGATCAGAATCATCAGATCAAACGGTCAGATCCAGAAAGAGCAAAGGAAATTGTAGTTCTTCACAAACTGCAGGCTCAGAGAACTCAGAATAATTCATAAGGTATTTAGTGTTAGCTCCTCTGCTGCTTATGGAAGTGCTAGAAATAGATGGATAATGGATTCAGTTGAAAGAAGACTCTTTTAGCTGATTGTGAATTGTTTTCAGAGACTAACGACTACCTGACACATCCGAGACCTACGTACTCTGTCTCCAGATACATAGAATAATTCAGAGAAGGAGAGGACGGCTGAGAAAGCTTGACTCTCTTGGAGAAAGGCAGCAGTACACGGGGAGGCAGAAGATTAAAAAGCATTTCAGACATGTAAACTTTCCTTGTGAGGGCATTTTACATCGCTCAGTACATCCTTTTCTAAAATAGTAGCTTTGCTGGGTAGAAGCCAATTTCTCCGATTGCATTCAGAGACATGTCTCATGTGAACACAGGCAGAGAGGATGAGAAGCAGTTCTTGAAGTCTGCATCTCAGACGATATGAAGAGAGATTAAAAAAAATCCTATGCCATTAAATAAATATCTCCACCAGCTTATTGCAAACGCTTGTGGATAAGATGCTTTGCAGATGTGCAGCTCATACTTCAGTAGCACCAAGACAACTTACTCTGGGTACAGCGAGTCTGGAGCCTTCATAGTTTGTTTTAGTCTGTGGATGGAGGCTTGCATGAGCAAGGCTCAGATTGCTGAGCCATTCCCAGCAAGCAAAACATGGGGGATAAGCACAGTATTTTCTTACAATAAAATGAATTGTCCTCCAAAAATAAAAGCCTTGCACAGAATACGAGTTTGCCTCTGGTTTTGGCTAACAGGAACACCTAGCAGCTCCAACACTCCACAAGCCCTTACCAGGTACACGTATTCCTGTGTATGTGGATCTATAGCTGGCCTGCTGTGAGAACTTTCTGGTTTCTGCTGCTGAGGAATTTTAGTTGGCACGCAAAGTGATTGCTAGCAACCACATACGGCATCCCTGCCCCACGGAAAGGCCTTTAAGCAGATTATGCAGTCTATCCTCAGATGGCCCCAGCCCGCAGCAATGTGGGCAACCTGCCCTGGCAGCAGCAGCCATGTTATTGGGCAGATGGGCTCTGGGCAACCATGTGGCCTCGCCACAGGTGTGAAAAACAGGGAGTCTGTAAGGCCATATTTAGGGGACCCAGAGGAGTGTTGAAAGGATCCATTTCTCTACCAGCCATGGGACCTGGCAGCATGACCCAGCACCAGCTTCCAGGACTTTGTGCTTTTTAAGAGTTAAAGGTCACTGAGGCAATTTCATCCATTCCAAGTGAGACCCCCAGCTGTTTTTGTTAATTATTAAAAGCCTTATATGACTCAAAGCTTGTAATTTTTCAATGTATGTGGCTGCCCAGCACAGTGAGGTAATACATCTCACTGGGTCAGGCATGGTCCCATGAACCACAGAGCAGTCCTGGCACCAGTGATATTTCGTGTCTACCTATGCAAGCCAGATGTGTTGTGTTTTACAGCCTGTAATAACAATGACATGAGGCCCTCTGGCTGCAGGCAACAGTGCTCCAGCATCTCTGACTAGATTTGAGGCTGGTCTTTAGCAGACACTCAAGGTGCCTGTGGTGGTTTTCTGTTGGTTCTTGAGGGCAAAAGCTTCTCCCAAAGGATCAGCTGATCAAGAAGAATTACCTGTTCTGTAGTTTATCCTTAAGAGGACCGTCAGAGCTCACTGAGGTAAAAGGGACATTTTTCCTTGGAAAGCTTCAGCAGAGGCAGATAATCTCAGCCACATGTATCTACATTACTAATATATTTTTACTACATTATTGAAGCCTGGTGGATTAGAAAGGCTGCTGCATAAATTACACTTGGCAATCCTTTGCCAGAAGTTCTGGAGGAGCCTAATTTTAACCAATCTTCTCCTTATGTGCTCTACTCATTTTCAAGGGGTAAGTTCACCACAGCACTCAGGGTTCTGGTTTTGGGTTTTTTTGATTTATATGATTACATAACACTGAAACACTTTAAACTCATTACTATTATGCAAAAGTAAATTAAATATCTCAAGTTTAACATGCCCACAGTTCTTGCTTTGGGGAAAGGTTTGGTACAGGGGAAAGTCATGCGAGACTAGCCCCTTTGGGCTTTAAACCTTGACTTGGAGCCATGAGATACTGCCCAGAATACAAACTGACCCCTGCTGCACCTTCCCTTTACACTGTGGATGCAGGTCAGACTGGCAGCAGGGTCAGCATCACTCCAGTGAGCAGAGCTAGCCAGAGAAACCTCAGCAAGGAAAGAGCCTGTCAAAAACCCTGGGGTTAATGAACTGTGTGGTGGCACCTTAGGACTCTCATTGCATTCCAATGAATGGTTGTAAATGGAAATTAAACTACCAGCAAAGCTAAAATCATGACAGGAGGAAAAGATTTACGCTCACCTGCATGGGGAGTTTTGAATCCCTCATTCCCTCAAGACAGGCTCTTAACTCACCCAGCAGGAAGTGTGGTTTGTCAGGATGCTTTGGCCATACAGATTTTCCACATGAACACCCAGTACATGCAATTTGTACTCCATGAGCTGTATGTGTTACCAGACAAAAAAGCAAAGGGCAACCCGCATGCTAAGTTGTTTTTACTCACTTCTGCTTTTAATGAGAGCTTGGAGAGCATGGTTTATGCTTTTTCCATATTACACACATTCATGCACACCTGCAGATTTTGGGGTAGGTGATCTGTTCTGGCAGCCTGTTCTGCCACAGCCAGCCATTTTTCAGAGCCTCCATAACAAGGAAGAGGTTAGAAAGGCTCTAGATCATGTGAAAAAAGTAGTACCTGGAGCTGGAAATAAGTCTGAAGAGCAAACTGAAGGCATTTTAGATGCTTGATGAGTGGCTGTATAGCTGTAAAAAGATTATTTCATTATCGGTTTTTCAGCTAAAATAATTCCCACCACAAGAAAGGTATCTTCCTCTTTTTAAAGTTTTATCTGTGGGATTATTTTAAATTTATCTGTGTGGAAACAAATCTAACAACTAAGCTGATTTAAATAATACACTTCTGAATCTGGGGCGAGTTGCCAAAGCTGCGCACTGGGGCTCTGCCCAGGATCTCCGTCTCACCAAGAGCTTGAAGTGCAAGGACTAAGATCAACAGCTCTGCCATAGTTTCTTACTACATATTTCAGTATGTTAGTAACGTGGGGAGTTTTCTGCTATCAAGTTTCAAATCAGCTGAACTTCCAGGAACATTCAGGTCGGCCTTAGGAAGATGCTGCTTCCCCTCTTTTACTTCAATTTCAATACGAAGTGCAGAAGCTTCCGGCCTGGAAGCACTTTGACAAGTGCACAACCTGCAGAGGTCCGCTGGGCCAACAGAACTGATCACTGGGATGACAAGACAGACAGACAACCTGGCCTGCCACAGATGGCAGAAAGGGGGAAAGGCTTTCTGACCTATTTCTTTTGGGGAAATAATGAGCAAGAACAAGCTTTCTGAAGAGCTTATCTTGTCACACAAACAAATGTGATACAGGATTTCCTTATTAACCGAGAAACTGAGGCAGAGGAGGATACCTGAGTATCCACATAAGTATCCTAAAGTCCTTTGGGTTCTCCATAGGTGGCAGTGCAAAGGAGAGACAGATGCACAGGCCAGTTTATCAAAATTACACCCCTGACATAAATCACTTTCTCAAGAGGGGAAACATTCTCTGTCTCTCTCCATTAGCAATGTTAAGGTCTAGCTCCTGCCTTAGAATTCTGCATGATCAGTGTCAGAAGTGTGGTGCTGTTAGTACTACCAGGTTGTCTTCTCTCTTTGTAGCGTCAGAGCTGCAGAGCAGGCTGTTCTCTGATCGTCCCTAATGGTTTCTGTCTGCTTCCAGACAAGACTAAGGCACACTTTGCATATTGTTTGTGATTAGAAGCCAACACACGGGTACCAGACATGCACAAAGCAAACAGCAGTTTTACAATGAAGAACAAGCTAAAGATCAATAAATTTAACAAAGACACCTTTGTGGGGACCTACTTATAGAAAACATCTACATTGAATCCAACTGTTTGCATGCCGCTCTCCAGTTCCTCTGAGAGGGACAGTGGCTGTATCAGCAAACATGGAAGAAAGCAGCAAGGCAACAAGTAATTTCCAAGGCTAAAACTATGAAAAAAGCCAAGTGGAAACATGCTCCACCAAACTTCTTCTTTGAACTGCCTTCCTCCTGAGGAGAAATGAATGTTTTATCCTGGCAAATGCCATAAATGAAAATCTCCAAAGCATTTTTATTATTCAAGTTTCCTGTGTTAGAAGAGCAGTTACTTTTTTGTCCTAGAGTTAGCCTATATAGCCCAAAAATATTAGAACATAGGAGAAGATATAGGGAAAATAATAAGGAGCTTCAAACTCTAGGAACACTTTTTCCACGGTGAACTCAGAGTGACTGAGGTTCATAACAAAAGTTGAGCATGTAATATTTTCCACTGCTTACGGTTCCCTTCTGAACTTCCATTTTGTGGGAATACACTTGGATCACTGCTGACCTGTCTCTGGAAAAGGCTCGCTGTGTATTTTGGCTTGGCTCCCCTCCATTTCTACTCTAAGTCTGTTCCCCATTTCAACATTTCTTATTGCCACATTCCCAAGCATGTTACACAATCCTAAAGCAGCAATTTATAGGAGTATTGGTAATTCAGCTGTGACCAAATGAGCCCTTCTCTTTTAACAGATCACTCTCTCCTGGGAATCATAGTTCTTTGGCTGCTTGCTCTCTTGTTTACAGCATTGCACTGGATGTGCTATTTAAACAGGGAAATTACTCAAAGCAGTAGAAACCTATGAAAGCCAGTGCTCTGCAGCAGCTTTCAAAGCAAAACCTGGCTGGAAATATTCTCTCAAGACTTTTCCAACAGTGCCTGGAAAAGTGTCATATGTGAGTGTGTAACCTTCCTATAGCCAACCAAATTGTGTCCAACTCTACAGAGAGGTCCTGCTTTGATGGCTATAACCCGAGGCAACACCATCCTGATGAGCACTCCAGGGATGTAACCCACCATCAGGTCCAGGGCACTCTGATAATGCCAACAGAGACAGGGATATGAGGCTGCATAACTTACCCCAGGAAGGGGCTCACTCATTAAAAGTAACTACGTTAAAGGCAGTCTCACCAGAGGTACTGGATAGTCACAAGTGTTGCCTCATCTTGCCTCATCTCCACCAGCTCCCGTGGGAGACTTCTAGTCAGATTTTCAGGTCAAAGGCTGTAGTTTTCAATGTTTTTATCATAAATTTATATCAAGTTCAATGTCAACTTCTCTGGAAAAGAAAGGACCCCCACTATGCTACCTGAGTCACATTTGAGACAAATGTAATCGTTCTCTCTGCAGAACAAAGCCTTCTGATTCATCATACGGAGTGTGCTTTGCTGGCCTTCAGATGTCCTTTTTACCCTGTTCCAAACGTTGCCACCCCTGCAGAAGAGCTGGCCAGGTGGAGTATCTACCTGCTGCAGTTCGCAGCCTGGCACATTAGCATGGAATGTAATGACTGGTTCACTCAGAACAAGCTGCAGACCACGGATGTATTTATTTCTGCTTGGCTGGAACTCCAGCGCTGATAAAGACCTTTGGGAAAGGGTTTGTGGCATGAGTTCTGGGTAGGAATTCTTCAAGCCATCTCCATAAATTCCACCTTCAGTGCAACCCAAAGGAAGTCCCATAGCTACACTGTCCTCTATCACAGAAGTATTTGTTTTCATCGTGCTGTCAGCATAACCTAACACCAAAGTTAAGATATCAGCTACTCTCTATCTGACAACTATTTCATCAAGAGAAAGCTATTTCTTTACAACCACGCTAGTAAAACTGAGGAACAGTGATAAAGCACAGGGCACACACAGGCTTGAGGGGCAGGAGGAAGCACAAATGCCATAAGCTGCTCACTGCAAAGCCACCAAATTATGTAACACATCCAGATTCTAAATGTCAGCACTAATGAGCAAGTTTTCTCCTGCCTCATGAGCTTTCCAGTTCTTTCCAGGGCGAAACTGCAGGCTACGTGGGCAGTGACAAGGGAATGAGTAGGCAAAGCAAGTGACAGATATTTGTCAAAAAAGTTCCCACATCCTCTTCAAGGATTTCAGTTGCTACAGAATCACATATATAGAGCTGGGCTGCAAAGGCACTGTAACCAGTAACTTTCTCTCACTGTCCAAACTGGTGGAGGGGCAAGCAGGAGAAAAACACAAGGGTAAGGCCAGAGCCATAAGCTACTGGGAGCTTTTAAGACATAAGGACAATAGGTGTAAGCCCTTCTGTGTGAATTTTCTGAGAAATAATGAAGTTAATTAAAAACTGCTACATCCAGACTCAGTTCAGAGGTTTAGCAAAGGCTCTGCCAGCACAGAATGATCTGTCAACTTGCTGGCCTCCCTCAACAGCAGATACTTGGACTTCCTTTATCAAGTACATTTTATCCACCGTCAGGCTCAAATACAGCACACATCCCAACACACCAGGACTTTATTAGACGTGCCATGGAGACACTAGGAATGAATCTGGGGACTTGTTTCATCTTGGTCCCTGTGACAGCTCATTACCCATGCCTTCAGCCTGAGTGAGATTCAGTGTGGAAGAACAACATCTCCTGTAATTTTGTGTGCAGCATAGAGCCTAGATGGTGCCAAGAAGCACATCTTCGTTAAACCCCAGGTAACACTTGCCAGTTTCAGGCAGATATCTTGGAGATCGCAGAGCATCTCCAGTAGCAAAAATGCCTATTTTTCAGCCACTGAATTTAACTCTATTTCCCATTTCTTAAGGAGTTACAGTCTCATATAAGGACAATCACATTGCTTTGTAGTTTTTGTTCATTTGCAAGTCCTTGGGAAAAGCTGTTTTAAAAATTCAGACCTACTATAGTACCCTTTTATTCGTGCTGCTAGCTTCTCTAGAAATGCCTCTAAAATTCGCAAGAGATGAGATCCTTCTAGAAAAGCACCAATAACTCTTTCCTGTCACACTTATGTGTGCAAACCTGTACAAAACCTTCCCGTTTTCTTGATACAGACCTTAGAATTACTGGTTGCTAAAGCTCCCAGACCCCCCTGAAAACCAGTTTTTACACTGCAGTCACATTTGCCACTTCTTTATTAAGCTTGTACCTAGACAGCTTTAGGTGCTATGTTATAGACCAAAACAGTTTTCTTTGACACTAAAAGTTGATGCAAAGTATTGAACTAATACAACCTCTGGCTCAGCATGAATAAATCCATTAATTAATCTGCAATCCACATACCATGATGAGCCCTTGACAAAAATGAGACAGGACCTGCATCTAATGCTTGATCTACAGCTTTTTGCAGTATCACAGAATCTGTCTGGTTGGAAGAGACCTTACGCGTTGGACCTCTAAGTCCAACCATGATCCACACATCATGTCTGAGCACCAGGTGCACCATACATGACCGAGAATCACACCTGAGCACCATGTCCATGCACCATCTTCAAGCACCACAGCAGAGAACCGTGGCTGAGCACAACGTTCACACACCTTGGCCAAGCACGGTGTCTATAAATCATGTCTGAGCACTGTGTCCATGATGTGTGGCTGAGCACCATGCCCCAGCACCCTCTCTGAGCACTGCACCCAAGCATCACCTCCACACACAGATCTCCTGCTAAGCAGCTTGTTTGAGCGCCGCATCAGATCACTTCATCCAAGGAGCACACCCGCGGGCAGCTCTCCTGTCGGCACTCCACACTGGAAGGGAATAGCTCCACAGAGAGACTACTCAGTGGGATGCCTCTGACACAGCACCTATTTCAGTTTGCATAAACTCAACTGGTTTCTGGCATGCTTTGAGCTGTTGCTCAGGAAAAGTAAACTTCCTTTGCAATGACACTGCTCCTGGTTTTTTTGATCATGATTCCCTAGTCTCATAGGCACGTTAGTAGCACCTCAGCAGGATGGAACCCTTTAACAGCCCTAGCCACATCAGCAAATCCTCCTAGGGCAAGCACAACTAGGAGTTAGCAAAGAGAAGTTCTTACGTCCACGTTATTCATATCTAGTCCTTAAACAGAACATGCTGCAGTAGCAAATGCATTTTTTGGCCAGCATTTGCACTGGGGCTATGCAATTATTGCCACATCAGCAAACAGGCCTCACACCCCACTGGTGGTTCTGTGCCAGCAAATCTTGTAAACTCTGGGCTGGGCCTATGTTTCAGTAGTTCCACATGGCTGCCTCAAGGTCCACAGCTCTGTGCTCCCATCTGCATATTTTTCTCTACCTGTGCTTTCAAAGGAAAGCAGTCTCAACTTAAATGTCTGTCTCCCACTGTGCCACACCAGACACAGGCCACTTGCTAAAAGGGGAGAGTCAGTGGGGTATGGATCATGTCTGGATTTGCAGCTGGTGAGACAGAGGTGGAAGCTGCTCAGGGATGTTTAATCCATGAGTCATCACTATCATTAAGAATTCAAATCTTCCTGTGAATTCAAAGCATGAATAACTGTTTGAATTAATTAATTCCTTCTTTTCTCTAATGAGTAGCAAAAAATAATTGTATCTAAGTGAGCCTACTGTCACGTAGAGCTGTTTTAGAGGCATCACTGCTCTTCTGGAACAATGGAATTTACTCCTTTTTAGAGGTCTTATTTCTCTCTAACATCAGATGCAAAATCTCTCTATTCTGTGCTTCTGAAGAGATTTATTCATAGCCACCTTCTGGTTAGATACTTGAATCCTGTGGTAATATTTAGACAAGGTCAGTTTCTGGCTGAAACTACTGCATTGCTGTGGATTCCTATCCTTAGCCAGTATCATATCACGTAAACGCATTAGGACATTTTCCTGGACTGTGATGTCTTGATGCATACTGGAACAACTTCAGAATAAACAAACAGAAAGGTATTCCCTGTGGCTGAACTCTGATTTGAATTCCTTGAGCTCCCTTTTCTGCGTATAAAAACAAGCCTCAGCATCAAAACTATGCAACTGTCTTCCACAAATGTTCATCACGGCCTTATCTGAAAGGAATGCAGCACGTAACGTGCCTCCTCAAACCCCGTGCATCAATACAGCCTCCGTGCACACCTGCATTTCAGATCTATGTTGCACCAGTCTCCATCTCATATAGTGCTATATTCAGCTTCCAGCTTTGGTCTCTTGCCTTCTTCCTTCTCCTTCTTCCTCAAAAGAAAGAAAACCTAAGATGGAAGTCAAGCCATGCTGGCTATTTGGTAGGCTCCTGTAGCTGACCTCTGACCAGCAGATCCCTGTGTGTGGGGATTACTCCTGGATACTTCACACCAGATCAGAACAGTGTGCCAGTGCTAGCAAAACACTGCTTTGCTCCTGTACCTTTCCTCAGATGCTGGGATGAGGGTTACTTCAGTGATGTGCAAGTGGCAAAGAGCAGGGAGATTGGGAAGTTCAAGACACCAGACCAAGTGTTTACTACAAAGTGTGGTAAGACATTGGAGTCAGACTGATGAAGAGCAGCAAGCTTACAAGACTGTGTCTTACTCCACTTCTGCAGCACATTTTTACACATATTTTCAAAGATGCATCCGGATTGTGAGGCATCAAGACAGTGGCCAATATCAACTGATTAGACAGTGGATTCATTAGGGGCTACACAGCTTCTTCCCCAGTGCACAACACAGGGCTGATGAGATAATTCCAGATACTTAACAGGGGACTGGCTCACTTGACAAACATTGCCATTTGGACTGGGGCACGTGGTGCTTCAGGTATTACCCACACAGGTGGTACAACTCTCTTTCCCCCTCAGGATGAGAAAAGCCTTAAAGAACATAATTCTTACCTTGGGAGCACCACAGAAGTATTTGGTTATAGTGCCTGGAACAATGCATTAGTTTAAGAGTGTTAAATTGGAGAAGTTTTTGAGAGCAGATATGGCTGCCAGTATGCTATGATGGGTTAAAAACCCAGAGAGCCATGATAAGCAACTACCTCTGGAACAAGGGTTTGAGGATGGGGTGGGAGATTCCAGCTAGGTGGTTTCTTTAGTTCAAATGTCAAGAGGAAACCTGCAGATGTTTCAGCGCCCATTTCAATCTGCAGAGCTCGAGTTACGAGCCTATACAGCAGATGGCAGTTTCCGAGTCACTAAACATTATTATTTGGCCCTCTAAACCATTTCTCAAGGGATTCTCACCACAAACTGCTGTGAGAGTGATGTGTATTCTGTAACATTAAATTGCAGAGTTTCTAAACTGACAAGCAGAGCTCCATATAACTGTAGACACAGAAAGATGTTTAAATAAAAGATTTAAAGTAAACTTGGCATACATCAGCCCGAGTCAGAGAAAACAATACTGGAGTCCAGAGGCCCACCATTTTCTGAGTATTTCTGGATTCTTTATCCAAGCACTTCAGAGTCTCCTAACAGATCAAATCAGTTTTCAAAAAATCCAAGTAAAAATGAAATCTCAGCAAATATGACAGAGGAATTAAATCTTAACACCAATGCTTTGCAATGAAAGCCATCTTCTCTATAAGGTATCTTTAAAACACAACCAAACCACATTTATAGTTTGCATCCAGCAATGCTACTGTGAGTATTGCACACCACTCAAAAAACAGGTCCAGGCTCAGAAGAGCAGCTACACAAAGCGATTCGGCTGCCTAAATGCTTCCTGACTTAATTTAGTCTGAGTTTGGCAGGATTCAGTTACCCAAACACTTTGCAGGATCTGGCCTTGTATCTTTGCAAAGCTATTGGAGCCATTACTCTGAGGAACAGAAGTCCCAGCTTCAGTCACACCCTCAGTTTATTGGGCTATAACCTTTTCCCAATTGCATCAGAGTTAACAGAAATGGCACAAGACCTTCCTGTGATAAGGCTCTTCATCACTGCAGCTGCCCAGAGAACTGCAGTGTCTGCTCTGCAGAGCTAATAATAGACAACATTCCTACAGGAAAATAATTCACAGGGCTGCATACACAAGGCATGCACTAAAACCTCATCAAGGGCCAAATGAATCATGCCCTGAATAAAAATGAACACGCTGCATGTGCTGCACAGTGAACTGTTCAATACAAGCTGTCTGAACAACAGCTACTTAAACCCCAAAGGAGAGAGAAAAGGTATGCCATAAGCAAATGATTGTGTACTGCATCTTGGGCAATGAGGCTGCTAGTCTTGTCCCTCTGCTTGTTATGTGTTTTGTTCATATCCTTTAAGGACTGTTGACTAGGAAGATTAGGGAAACTATAGAATCATAGTCTTGTTTGAAGGGAGACCTTCAAAAGTCATCTAGTCCAACCTCCTCTGCAAAAAGCAGAGGAATCTCTGACTAGGATCAAGATGCCCAGAACCTCATCCAATATGGCCTTCAATGTTTCCAAGGATGAAATATCTACCACCCATTCTAGTGCTTCACCACCCTCATTTAAAAAATTTTCTCTTTTAATTTTAAGCCATCACCCCTTGTCCTGTCACAACAGACCTTGCTAAAAAAGATTGCCCCCACCTTTCTTATAGGCTCCCTTTAAGTAGTGAAAGGCTGCAAAGAGGTTCCCACCCATCAAAAGCCTTCTCTTCTCCAGGCTGAACAACCTCAGCTGCCTCAGCCTGTCCTCACAGCAGAGGTGCTACTCTACAGTACGACTCACAAATGAATCCTTATTGTTCTGACACAGTGCCCGTGTTCACATTAGTAGTTTGCTTTTAGTTTCATTGGACCCATACCCTATTACTCCATTGACTACAGGACAGCTACACTGTGATGTAATCCTCATGGCAAAGATTTGTACCCAAGTATTGTGTATTGTTAAGACAAAAGCTGTGGCCTGATGGCTGGATGGATTCTAAGTGAACCTGGACAAATACCACCAGGATTTTGGTTATTTCTCAAATTAATGTGCATTGTCCCACGCTATCTTTTGTATTTCAGTGGGTAAGGAGCCCTCTTCACCTTTAATCATAACAGCTGCCACTGTAGATGGCATTCACAGCTGAGCCTAAGAGAAAGAGAAACATTCATTTGGGCCACAGCAGGTGTATCCACAACCAATTGATGGCCCCTTTAACTAATTAGTAACACAAGCACAGCACTTCTATCTGCCACCTTGTGGGTGCTGAAAGAGAAAAACTTGCTTTGGTGAGGAGAGTCCAAACAGGTTAAAAAGAAAAAAAGGAGGAAGAACCTATCCTGTTGGTGCAGCATCACACCTTTGGGGAGTGAGACTGTGAAAGTCTGGCAAGTGCAGCATGAGCAACTGTGCGTGATTGCTTATAGCCCTGAGGAGGTCTGCTAAAAGCATTCCTTCCCAAGTGAAAGCAAACTTCCCTTTGTTCTTTTCCTCTAGGGGACTCATAAGAAGGTGCCTTTTACATTTAGTGCTGCCACCCGTGGGTGTGCAACTCCTTGCAGAATCGCTGTTAAGTTTGCAAGCTCTGGTACACAGCAGTTAATGCACCTGCATTAGCAGGGGCTGCACAAAGCACACACACTGCTCCTTCCTGTTTCTGCTGGGGTCAGAGTCTGTATTTGAGCTGAAAGACCACACACTGCCGCTTGTCAGGTGACAATCCAGCCACTTAAGGCATCAACTACTAAAATACTTTCCAGCCCAATAGGCTGCTGGGCCGGTAACAGAACGGTGTACATTTGTCAGGTCAGGTCCTAAACTTTAGGAAACTCCCAGACCCCAACAGCTTCATCCTCACTCACTAATGTTCGGCCAGCACACAGGCAGACTCACCACAAGAATTCACTTGTGGTTTCACCTGGATTTCTACTGTATTTTTCTTGCAAATTTAATAATTGCAATGGATCTCATGGGGAGGTTCATATAGTATAAAGTGGATTACCACCCTGAGGTCCCAGAGTTTCTTCACTTTTAACAACAGATCTAGCTTCATACGCAGAAGAATTTATCCAGGACAAAGGACTGTCTAGTTTGCTATCATTGGAATCACACTAGATATTGCCATGAGCATCTTCAGGAGATACTATGAATTTCTGGCTCTGTACAGTATTAGAGGGCAGGGAGACTGCCTAAGCAGTCAACCTTTTCTCCCAGTTTCTGCCCTATTTCTTTTCCTCCTGTAACTGTTTCTGCAGTTGTTCAATTTTTAAAGGCAGCAATAATTCAGTTGCCTTCCTACTTTATTTCTTTCTCTAGATTCTGCTCTTCTCTGTTTGTATGCCCCCTTTTTTTACCCACAGCTTCTAAACAGGTACCTAGCGTTTTACTGATCAGTCCTTGCCTTTTTCCATCTTTTGTGTTGCCCTTAGCTACTTTTAGGTGCTCTCCAACTGCTTCCCAATCATGCCAATTGTCAAGAACCTATTCTTCTGACAGTTTAGGACTCGGGTTCACTCCACACCCCCGTAAATAATCAGTGATCTTGCTGACTATGTCACTGTGTCACATAGAAAAGGAATCTACTCCATCCATACAGGTGATAGTCATAAAGAAAGTGAAAATGACCCTTGTGGATAATTAAAAGTAAAATCCTAAAGGTATGCTCCACATAACAGATAAGTGCAGGGAAGGATGAGCCAGAAACCCAAAACCAGAAGCTCCAATTTGTTTCTGTTTGCAGAGCCACAGAAACTCAGCTTAGAATTGCAAGTGGAAACATCACAAGTTGCCACAGCAATCTCCCGGTGCCTCAGGCAAGAAACCTAAAACTTCACACTACAACAGAGGTCACTAGAGCTGGTCCTCTGTGATCTCCTCTTCTGTAGTGCCCCTGTGCTTAGCAAAGTTCCCAACAACTCTAGCAACAAAAACTTGACTTTGTAGAGAAGCAGACAGTAACCTAAGGATTTAATCTTGACACGCTCTCTCTTCCTCTGTATTTAGCGCTCGAGTAGTGGTGTCTCTGCTGGCCTCTCACCATGCTCAAGAGCTTTGGCTGGAAGGAACATCAGCAATAGTTCCGCTTGCACTGACCTCACATCTTACTGTGGTATTTTATAAAATTGTATTTTTTACAGCAAGTAGGAAGCAAAACAAAATACTGACTCACAGGCTAAAATAGATCCTTTAATCCAAAGAAACCCTTGAAAGGGATGGGTGTTTTCCTTCCATAAGGCAGGCTGCATAATCTTCAGCGCATTCTTTTGCTAAGTAACAAATTCCATCTCACTCTAAGAGAGAAACAGTGTAAAACCATCTAACATTTTTTCACCACCACACATTTTTACCATCGTTCTGTTGCTGTTTCAGATGTTGTAAAATGCACCAGTTCAGTCAAGTGCTGCTTCATGCTTTCTGCATGAAAACAGGCACGAGAAATTCAATGCCTTTCTAGTTTATTCCTCTTCCAAACTGCCATCAGCCATCGTTCCACCTCTTCACAAACAGCATCCAGATGTTAATAAGCCTCTCAAATGTATTGTTTTTCAAAGGCACAACCTTCTCCTATTCAGCTTCCTCTAGCGTTCATTTTCTGCGTGCCACAGCCTTTGTTGTTCACTCATATTTCCAGTTGACCACAAAATATTGTATGAGTGTCAACAGAAGAATGCCTTTAATGTGATCCAAAACAACACTGTTTGCCTTCAAATCCAGGGAAATAGAGCCTCTATTTCCATTTATGCTCATTGGAGCTACTGTTTTCCCGGATGGGACTTTAATGTGGAACATCACTGACTGTTCCAGTTGGAGTTGAAAAGCAAACTTTTCAGCAGACTGTGGAGGCTTGCAGACTCCTTCTAAGAGGTCTGTTTAAAGTGAGGAATAAAAACATAGGCATATTTCTGGGTTTAATCCTGCTGGGCAGTCATCAACATCTCTGCTGATCAAAACTGCTTGAAATGACTGGTACAACTTTAAGAATAATGGATGAGATTACTTCCTCCATGGACATGACAACAAAAATTGCTTAAAAAGTAGTGCTGAAAGGTAGCAAGAGGCTCAGGACTGAGGCTGAAACAAAGTGGATCTCCCCCCACAGTGCCTAAACTTCTCCAGAAGGCTCCTGCAGGGAACTCAAAAGATTTCAGGTTCTTGAAAAAGGTTGACAGCAAGTCCAAGGAAACACAAAGTTTCTCAGAGAATCTGAAAACTGCAGATACTGGAGACATTACACCTCTGAAATGCATCTCAGGAACTGAGATGTGGTACAAGTCTGAGTCAGACTTGTGCTAAATGAATCATGGTTCTCTGTCTTCATATCCTGTCCTGCAGAAACAGGGGTAGTCCTGTTTACTGTTGAAAACTTCACTTGTATATGCCACAGGCTTGCTATTGAAGGGTTAAACTCTTTTCTCCAGTTGATATTGTTTAATGAAGGTAATGGGTGTGCTGGACTTGCCAGCCCAAGCTGAAAAGCGCCAAGGGCTCACCCTGCTTGAGAGAAACATGGAGCAGACAGACTGTGGATAGCTAGAGCTCTCCTGGCATGTGAAGCCATGACAATGAACACACACTTTCCATCCTCAGGCCTGAAGTTCAGACTTTCCCCTCAGGGGAATTCAGTGCCTGAGCACGTTACTTGCTAACACCCACTGTTTGAAAGCAGTCTCTATGCCTCCTTGGTGGGACAGCAAAAGGGGGATTGAATCAAACCTAACCCAAATCCATTCAAACCAATGTTTTTAAGTTGCTGTTAATCTCCATGCCAGCCTCCCAGAAGTGTTCCTGCCCATCAGAACAGCTCAGCTATCACTGATGACTCCAGATAGGCAGCTACCATGAACCAGGACTGTCTGTGCAGGTTTGCAGTGCTGTTATATCCTGAACCTAAATTCAGGATCGCAGTCACACCAGGATTAAACAGTGCCAAAACTCACATAAGACTTTGGTTAAAAACATACAAAAAGTTAATGCTCATTTATGGCGTTTCACCACCTGGAATAGATATAGAAAATGAAGTCACTTCCATTGAAAACTTTATATATCTTTTTGAAAACCCGCCATGAGTTGATCAGCAGCTTTTGATCATCAGTGCATCACTACCAATGGCTGCACAGAGCCACAAGCACACTAAATCCAACAACAGGAAAGGGAAGATGACTGAAACCCAACCCTCTCTAGCCTGGCAGGCTGTGTGGGTGATGGTGGTGGTAGGCAGGGCCACACGGTGCAATCAGCCCTCAAGTACGCTGCACAGACCAGTGAATCTAATGCCATTAGGAAAGAGAATGACTTCACACAGTTCACAGGCCAGAATGAACCACTTGTAGGCTCTTTGATCTGAGTGCTCATCCTTTTTACAGGTTACACATTGAGTAGGATGGAATAGTAAAGCCTTCTGCGCACTAACTGCCTGCTCTTCAGTATTAAACTCAGCAGAGCAACTTCTAAACACTCGCTATGGACCAATTCCGGGAAAGATTTTTGGAACATGGGTCTGTCGTTGGGCTGGAAGTACAGATGAGTCATGATTTTTATTGATTGCAAAACCTTATTTCTATTAGGCTATTTTCTGAACACGCATTTCTCTCTTTTCTTCTTGCTGATGTTGATTTTGCATTGTTTTTGCCTGTGCCAGAATATCAGTGGTTGCTATTTTCACGGCAAGCTTTGTTTTCACATTTTTCAGAACAATAATTAAAAAATGCTGTTATCCCAGTGCTGTAATCAGTTCCATTTATCACGACTCCAGAACTCACAAGTTGTGGCTTCTTTGTGGGCACAGTTGAGCATATGCTTTTCAGCTACGCACAATACTCATCCTGCCTCGCAGCTGGATTTCACTTACAATATACACCACCTAGATCCAGAACAGCTCCTTGTAACCACGATCAGAATCCAACCCAGACAGTTAATGCAGGAAATCAACATGAAAACACCACAATAGTATGCTGGATGCTGAGGGCAGCATCATGGTAACATACTAATCACCTCTTTGCACTTGTTCCTCTAACTGTAGCTCTTGCACTTTTCCCTAAAACAGGCTGGCACAAACCAGTAACAAACAGCACTGCCTTGAACACAAGGACAACATTTAATGAAGTGGACAGGAGGCAAAAGTCCAAGGAGACAAAACTGCAGCTACACAGCCCACACTGCGGAACGTCTCTAAACACTCACGAATAAACAAGACATAAAGGAAGAAAGGACATTCAAGTCACAAAGATAGATGGAGTAACAGTTTCTTCTTCTCAGACGCTTGGCATTTAATATATCAGTGAGATGGCAACGAGACTTGGCTTTAGTACAGCTTGAGCCTGCAAGGATAACAGTTTGCATCTCTGCCTTGTGGGTGCCGGGTTTATGTCTTGTCAGACAACAACAAGGGAACCGTTGTGGAGTTTTGCCTCCAGAGTCAAAGAAGCAAATAGTTTTGTGCAACTGTCAGAGATGTTCCAAGGTTACACTAGTAAACTCACGTAATAACAGTATTTATTGCTCTTCTTTCTCTAAACAGACATCAATTAGGTTTGCACTTTGCTGACAAAACCTACCCATTTTGCTCAAAATAGGAATCTTTTAATATCTTCGTGTTCAGAGACACAGCTCCCCAGCGTACTGTAACGTGCCTCGTGTGAGTCACCACAGCTCAGTGAAAGGTAAAGCGCCCTGCACTGATGCTTTGACTTCTGCTACAGTTCAGCAGTTATGAAGGTGGACAAAGCTAGCGTTCTGAATTTGCCACCTTGTCAGAATCCAAATGGATGAGGATTTCTTCTTAGAGTTGAGATATGAGGACCCAATTAGGCCCTGCTCAGTATGAATAGTGCATAATTCACCTTTATGTCAAGCTGCCATATGAATCAGTTAGCTCCACAGCCATCTGCCCAAAAGCAGCTCAGTTGCCATTGTCATTGCCTGCCACCATGTTTTCTTTATTTATGCAGCGAGGAAAAAAAGGGGTAGAAGGATGTTCAGCTCCTGTTCCTTTAATTTTTGGTTTGGAATCAAATGAGCTAATTTTCCCATGCTTCTTCCCCTGCAACTCCTATTAGATTCCCTCTTAGATTCATTTAAGAAAAATATGAAAGAAGTGCAGGGGAGGGGGGAAGAAGAAAGTAATGTGTCAGGCATATCCTCATGCCTTTAAAATGTTGTCCTAGTTCAGGTGGGATAGGGTTATGTTTGGCAAGACACTGGGAGTGGGCACTTCCAGGACAGCAGAACTGAACCAGCAGAGGGAATAATGATAACATGCCGTCTTGCTCAGGGTGTGAGGGGGGAAATAGCCAGAACAAGGATGCCCAGTCCTGTGACCTCTGTTTGGCTGCTGCTTCCTAGGGTATGAACTGATGCAGGAGGCAGTTTCTGATGAGGTCAGTTTGCTGTCACATACCTGCCTGGCAGTAGAGCTGCTGTGCGTTTGGGAGGCAATCGAATAGTGTCAGATCGTGCAGCCAAGAGCTCAGCAAACCCAGCTCTCTGCCCTTTGCTTGCCACAGGGTATCTTCTGGTGTTCCATGTGTCTATGAAGGGGCTTGATTTAACAGCCTAACAAAGCTGGCTGTCAAAAGAAGATTATCTGGGCACTTAGCCTACATTTTTCATGCGTAATTTTTGAAGTTTGTACTAATTTATGCATAGAAATAAGCTATACGTATACATTAGCTTCCCTGCATTTTAGCAGCCAAGGATTTCCAAGTGAATATTAAAGAGATGTTAATGGCATGGCAAGGCTAATTAAACATTGAACACATTACTCTGTAGCTAGCATTTTAAGAAGAAGTACAGCTGCTGTGATGGGATTTCATTTGTGTGCAAGAAAACACCCTCTTACAATAATCAGAGATACATTCTTTACAAAGATACAACACTCTACTATTGCAGCTGTTGAAGTAATACAAAAATCTGATGGGAGCAAGTCAAGCCATTTAATAATTGTATAAGGAAGTTCCAATTTATAGGGGGAGGTGGGGCTTGTTTCTCTTGTACCCTGGGTGATTGCTGCTACAGTAACCCTATTTATGATTATTTGGATGAAATCAGTCAGTCTTATATGGATGAGGTTGAAAGAAGTCTTCTTTCAGAGACGCAGAGGAAATCTGGCAAGGTGCCTTCTAAAAAAGGGACTAGCTCAAGTAAATCAACCCAGCTTTGCTTCATGAGAAAAGACTGTACATAATTTTTTATATTAGCAGGGGGGGAAAAAAGTGTTATGCACTTATTTTACACCTTTGTGCAAAACATTAACAAAATGACCACAAAGCAACAGAACAAACCATTTCCATTAAAAATAGCACAACTGAGACTGTGTCTGGCAGTGGGCTACAGCACAGCAAGCACGAATTGAAATCATTTGCGATAAAAAATGAATCTAGAACAGTAACAAGAAATTCCCGTTAGTCCCAATTAAGGGCTTGCTAGAAAACTGCATCAAAATAAAACACCTACTGTAAAAGCTATAGAGTGAGACTGATCCATATTTAGCACTCTTAAATTAGAAGACATCAGAGATTGAATGGTCTCCTGATGACTCTGCTAGATGGTCCAAAACAAGAGTAACTGCACTGTTGCAAATTCATGTTAGAGATGCTGCTGATTTAGAGAGAGATGAACAGGTAAAATGAGCCTCTGCATGTGATTAGGAAACCCAAGACCTCTCTGTCCTCAAAATTATTCTTGACTTTGCATCCGAAATAAACCCCAAGTGTCTGGTTTTTCAGAAGATATAAGACAATGGTCATGCAAAACCACCACTGCAAGTGAGCTCATATGGAGAAACTGAGATTTGTTATTTGCCATGCATTCTGCAAGATGGGCAGTAGGGCAGCAGGCTGTAGTAGCCAGCCAGCCTGGCATGGCAGGGTATGAATGGACTTATTTTATCCAGCAGCAACATGTGAGCCCTATAATAAATAGCACAGCACACCTCAGAGACTAATTGAGCATAACAGGCCCTTAGGTTGTTCTAACACATTTGTAATTCCACATCACATCAAGGTGGATTGTAAATTACTGTCATTTAAATGTTTGTCTCAAGAGGCACCACACACGTACACTCTGAAGAGCAAGACCTGCCACGAGCAGATGTCCCATTTGTCAATGTTCATTAGCTGGGCTGGTGATGCAGGGTGCAGTCCCACTGCAGAAGCCACTTTCAAGCTGCACAAGAGCCATTTCAAGCAGCATGAGAGCCCCACCGGGCAGCAGGTGACAAATACCCGCCTCCATTTCCTCAGGGCAAAGTACTCAGAGATATTCTCCAGTATTAGTTTCTGACAAATACTGTACCACAGCCATTAGAGCAGAAGACACACAGCCTCACTGTGGCTATTAAAGTCTAAGGCTACACTACAGTAACTGAGGGCTCAGGGTACAATATCCCGATCCAAGCTCAAAGTAGCCTACCCTGAACTTCAGCGTTGTGCTGTTCACATAGCTCCAACCTTTACACAACTTCACACAACTACCACTACTGTAAGGCTGACTTTGCAGAGATGCAGTAATGAATGTTTGATGTAACACAGATCCCATCTGGAAAAGGTGAAGGCCTGAATAGACAGAAGTGTAGGAAATAAACAAAGGGAAGTTACCCACCAGCAATGGCTAACTGAGGAAAAAGAATCCACACCTCATGTCCCTGCTTTGTGTACTTTCCAGGGCACTGTCATCACAACCTATACTTCCTGAAGGATTTACCAGTATTAACAAGACAGTTCCACACGTAGATTGAATGAGTTTGGTTCTGCATATTGTATTGAAGCACCCAATGTCAACCCCAGGAACACAAGCAATGCAAAGAAGTTTTCTCCCCCTTCCCCCCTTCTTAAATGAAACAGGAGTATAAACACACATCAGTCCCATCTGATATGTTCCTGCACGTAGTCTGCCAGTCATGAGCCATCTGAATGGAGTTCTGGGTAAAGCTCCCACGAGGAGAGAAACAGACAGATTTTGCCAGAGCTTGCTCAGATAAAGAGGAGATCCTTGAACTGCTAATGCAGGAGCCAAGCAAAATGCATTAGCTTGCACTTCTACTATGTAAGGCCAAGGGGAAAACAAACAGAGCTGGCCTCACTTACTGGCCCTGTGCCCTTTCTCTGCCATAAAATGACTGAGGCAACATGGAAGAAACGTTCTCTATACTCTGCTGAAACATACAGGGCAGCTTGCTTGGATCCTTGTTTCTAAAGGCCTCTGCTTTATTAAGAGACATAAGAGCATAGCTGCTTTTAGGTGTCTGCATGGTGTCCAGTGTCTCATCTTCCAGAACCTGAAGTTTGACAGCTTCCATACTGTCCAGGAACACACCGAAGGTGGTGCTGTGCAAGCAAGCAGAGAGAAGAGATGCAGTTTTGTATGTAGTATGATCTACAGACTCCCATACTGCACGCAGAAGGAATAAAAGTAGTCAGTTAGTGAAATGAAGTCTAAATCTTACACTCCTGGAGACAGTTACTCAACTGATCTTTCCAGAAACTTGGCAGAAGGGTGCTGCAGCTATGCATATATATTATACTTAATGATGGCCATTAAGCCTGCAGTCAGAAGATTCAGTTTGTGTTTGGCTGCTAAATTTGTACTGCAGCCTCCCAGATTTTGTAATAGCTACTGACAAGGTACAAAACAGTCTTGTGAAATCATGACCCTGACTAGTGAAGGGGTAGCGGAACCCCCTCCCTCTTCATCAGTCCCAGTGGGTTTATATCAACAATAAATTTGGTTCATTCTTTGAAGATTAATAAAGTGCACTTTATAGCACCTTTCAAGTCACTATAAAGACTTGTTATTTTTGCTCTCATACCTGCTGAGTGATGGTTCCCAGAAGTCTAGCAGCACCCCCTGAACATGCACTCACTTTAAGAGGAATTCTCCAAGCCAGAAAGTAAAATTGTAGGCCACTTTTCCAGCCTCTTCTGTGCTTCAGGACTACAGACTGGCCTTTTTATAGCCCAGAGAGCTGTGTGGGAATACAATTTTACTAGAAGGTAGAGGTGATATGGCATCTTAATAGATGGAAGTGATTCAGAGGATCAGGTTAAGAATCATAAGCTGCTCCTGACTCTTGACCAGGTCATGGAATGGTGGGTTTGGGTTCAAATGTGACAGCGACAAATTCTCACTATCTTTGACCCCAATCAGAATTCTCCACAATGATTCTGTCAATGGCTGCTTCCTCTGCATCATGACTTTCTCTACACAGGAAAAACCCTGAGAAGCCTGCAGGACTGTTTAACTTCTACCAAAAGATTTCCTCCCGCTTTTTCCCTTCAGCACGGAATCAGTGAGTTACTGTTCCACAAAACTCACAAAAGCTTATTCTTTTAAGGCTGTTTACAGAACTGTTGGTACCGGGAAAAGAACAGCCTGGGTTCCTGGTACTTACACCAGGATATAAATCTACAGCCATCAGTCTTTCTAAAAAGGATGCCACCTCCAGGTACGCACAGTTAAAGGTAGTACTCATCCTACCAGAACTGTTTGCTAAGCAATTTCAAGCTCCATTGTATAGATGCCAAGGGTGTGATTTCTGAGAAGCACTCCAGAACCTTAAACAAAGGTTTTGTTCAAATTGCTAACTTCAAGCCCACATCCTGGATGCTTTCTATCCTCCCCATTTTAACAGCTCTACCATCTATTTCAGCTTCTCTGAGCATTAACAAGTCAGCTGACTCTCCTCACACCGTATCTGCTAACCACCTTCGCAAACCAAGTATCCTATCTATGCCTAGAGGATAATTTTTCCTAAATAGGAAAAAAATTTACATTTAAAAATAACATGAAGAGGAAATGAGTCAGTAAAAAGTCTTGACTGCCTTGTGTCACATACAGCAATTAAGTAAGGGATGAGAACTTCAGTTACAAGCACAGAAAATTAACTGGAACCATCAGTCACATAACTCACTTTGCACTCCTGTCAAGTTCAAAGAACATCCAGAGTCAGGTGAATGACACCAGCATGTGACAGTCAGAAATGCCTGCCTCAAAGACCTTTACAGAGATGATTTGTTTTGCAGGCATCTCTTTTCAGAGACTAATTAATCTCTATGAAATATATGTCTTGCTTGTCATCAGACCAATAAAGCCATTCTCATATATTGCCTCTTGTTCAGCAGCCAGAAATGACCACAGCTTGCACCTTTCACCATCTCTGATCCTTACCTAAGGTACAAAGTCATCAGAAGTTTGAGAGATCTGACCTATTGTTAAGACAACCCTATTTCTTATAACTTTGTATCTGAAATTTCCATTCCTTTATGGATAGAAGAAAGTTTAAGAAAAAGAAATAATCACACAGACAACTCTTGCCATGACAGCTTTTCTTGTAGCTGTGTGCCTTGCCTCCTTCACAGAATCACAGAACATTAGTGATTGGACTGGATGATCTTTCAAGGCCCCTTCCAATTCCCCCTTCAAAGGCTTTGTTTGGAAAGGATTCTCTTTTCCTCTCATCCAAAACAAGTCTTTCTTAAACACAGCCTTGTACAGCAAGCATAGTAAGTTATCACCCATCTCAGCCATCTTACTACTTCCTTTTACCCTGTTATTCTTTTTAACAGCTTGCCAGCTTGAAGATAGTTTCACAAGACGGTAAACAAAGGGATCTTGCATCCCTTAGCGGGTTTCCTTAACCAAGGCTCTTTGGTCTCCTATATTAAGACAGGAGAAAACAGCAGACCCAAACTGCATGTTGTTGTATACACACACACATACAGAATACACATAGACTGAAGCCCTATGTACACACACGTTTCCTTTTTGTCTTACTCAAGTTCAGTCCTGCTCTTAAATACGTAAGAGACGTGCGCATCTCCTGCGGGCATTGGCAGTAGTGCTTACGCGCATCTTTGGGCTGAACCTAGCTCATCTAGAGTGTCGCAGGCTCGCTTCATTGTTATAGCATCACTTTACATTGATGCTGATGACCTCAAGCAAACACGAAGAAAAGCACAGAGTTTGCTCTGGACATTTCCAAGATCTACACCACTACATGTTTCATAGTAGATGGAACATCCATCCCTTTATGAGCTGGGGAGAAGAAATCTAGGTCTTTATTCTTAAAAGTCAACTTTTACACAAACCCAGCTGACCTGCACCACAACCTCAGTGTTAGTTTTTATGAAGGTAAGGCATTTTTAAACTGCTATTTTTAAAAAGAAAAGAGCTAACAAAAGACAACAAGCTTGCAAAAACAAGTCTTTTCCACAGTTCTCTTACCAAATCATTAAAGAACATGCTTTGTTTGAGATACGTGACAAAAAGTCATAGGTCAAACTCACACCTCTGTTAACAGCTTGCTTTCATTTTCTGCTTTTCTTACATTAAAAACAAAGCACTGAAAAATTGCTGCTGCCTCACCTCAAACATCCATCCCACGCTTGCTCCAGCTCCTCCATCATAACAGCATTTCCACACAGACCCTCTATGCTCTCATCTTATCCTCAACTGCTACCCAACTGCAATTCATTAGGCTGCACACCTGCACTGACTTAACTTGGGCTTTACTCAGCTCTTAACCCCCCTCAGCAACACTGAAACCCTTTACTTTTCAAACTCCCATCAAATATTGTACTCTGATACTTTCTGCCAGCTTCCCTGGTAAATCCAGCCCCTTGATGAACTCATTAGGTATCTGAAGAGCAGCTATTTACGACACCCCGTGCACACACATACATAACTATTTAGAAAAAAGGTGTAATTGCCAGCTTTTGTGGTGGGGATGACCATTGCCCTGAAGCAGGTGCAATCGGTTATGTAACTGCATGTCATTCCGTACCTAAGTGTGCCAAAAGATGCCAGAACCATTTAAAGCTTTTTCTTTTCACTCAGCCTAAACACCATTTTAACTAAAAATACACACCACAGGGCCACCCTCTCCAAATGAATAATGTCTATATTTAAAGATTCTGGGAAGCATACGCTGCTTTTTTATCTCCTGGAGATGCAGAAAGAGAGTAGACATGAGTAGTGCTACTCACTGTGGAAAAGAGTATTTAGTAAGGAAAAAGGCTTTGCTGTGGGTGTCTTTAGTACCCCTCAGATTTCCAGAAATGCTCTGCTTGCAAATGGTTTCATGGCCTGTTCTGTGGAAGCAACTTTAATTCCAGCCACAGATTAAATTCTAAGTCAGAGTTCCCCAGGGGAGGGACTGGTGGTGGAGATTTCCTTCTTGTGATCTCCTACCCATAGGGCTGAACTCTACTGATGTTGTTAATATTATATAAGTGTCCTGGTTTAGGTTTCCCAGGGTCTTCAGACACCAAAGCAAACAAAAAAGAGAACTTATTTATAATACAGGAAAGTGAAAACAAGCTTTATTCACAACAAGAACAGTTAGAGAAGAGAGGAAAAAGCCATAAATGGCTCTATCCAACGTGTTGCGAGCAACCCACTGAAATCAAACAAAACAGCCTTCTTCCACTTTTCACCCCCCTAACAACCAGCTGCAGAGAAGGAAGAAGAAGTAAGAACATATAGTTCAGATCCAGGAAAGACAAGAATTACGGGGTAAAGGGAAAACACAGACAGGGTTTTCATCCAATTCCTGAGCACATGAACTATGGTATCAGAACACATGTAGCAACCAGGAGAGAGACAGCAAGCCAGTGAAACCACAGGACAGTGGCACACACACATCCCTTTATATGCCATGGGAAAGAATATGACTGGTTCCCAAGTTGTCTGCCATGTCTGGGGTCAGCCCCCAAAATTAACCCATGGCAATGAGGAATCATTTTCCCTTTCCTCATTTGTTTACTTTTTAAAGCCAGAGGGGCCAGGCCAGCTGCTCCAAAAGAATAAACTACCTTATTTCCATTTCCACCTGTGCAGCTACTGCAATTCAGAGCCTGCTAAGAACCTGTCCTGCTAGCTCTAACGGTAGCTTAGGTTATACAGCCAACGTGGGATGATGTGAAGGATGTTGACACTAAAATAGTCCCAACCAGTTCAGAGCTAAAATCAAGTTATCTCAGGTCAGGGTACTGGGTATTAAGGGTATACAGAACACTGTCCAGCTTAAGGCTATTGATAGGAGTGAAGTACAAGATGCAGGAGGTAGTGATGGCTGATGTGTATTGCTGACAGTGCTTGAGACATATCATTTGTAGGTTACTAATGATCCAAAGTCTCATGCATCACTGCTACCTGTCTAAGGCTGTGTTAGAGGCTAGGTTGCCGGCACGGAGTACATACTACTGCTCTTATAGTCCTGACAGCTAACATTTCTACATCAGCCCCAGGCTGTGGTGCAGTAAATCCAGCAGCTGTCCCTCCTGTGATATGTTCCCTCTACTTTCCATCAAGTGCCAGTGACCTTCATGCCCAGAGAATTGCTTTTGCAAAGCAGTGGAAAGCTCCTTGGCTTCCGTGCTCGGTTTTACATTGGCTGCAATGATTTATGAGCAGAAATCTTGCTAAAATGGCATTTCAGCTGCATTTCCTTCACTGAAGGCAATGCACGCAGCTTGGCAAACATCTTATAAATCACAATTCTAGTGCCAAAATCCCTGTTGGTGACCACGAGATTCAATCAAGCTTTGTGAACCCCCAAAACTGAGTTCCACAGGATCTTGTTCTCATTTATTATTAGCCTGCTATTTGGTACAACGCCAAGTGCACAGAACAACTGCAGCACCTGCGGATAAATCACAACATGTGAGAATCTAAAAATACATTTTTCTTTGTCCTTGGGGAAGAATGAGGAAAGTTACTTGATTACAAAACCACCACAAATCCTGTGCCCCGTGTAATCACTCGCGTTTTATGTGTGGGCTTTCTTCACATCTGTGCAAACGAAGCCGTTGTTACAGAGCACAAAGAGCTATGAAACCACAAGTGACCTTGTGTGTTGAGTCTTTAAGTGGAAGGTGGCACATCTGCTTTTGGCATCGGAGTGTAAATCAATCCAAGGTGTTTATTAAAGAGTAAGTAACAACCTGTCTACACCCTCCTTCTTCCATCCAGCCCTGGTTATGTTCCTGCTTTGTTATTAGCCAGGCAGCTGAAGCCAGGCTCTGCACATGGAGACTATGTGTTGTTCCCTCACGTACGGATAACATAACACGTCATATAATATTAAAAAAGTATGTGATGGGGAATGGTTTGGACAAAAATGCATGCCAAAATGAGATGGGGAGGGAAGGGTAAGTACAAACAGCTACACCACCGTGACTGCAAGATTTATTATTCTGGATAAGGCAACCATGTCTCCTAATACCTTTCAAAGCAATAATAAGGCCTTGTTTTGATGTCATGTTCTGGCTCTTGGCAATTAGTGAGCACAGTTTGCAACAGTGAAGGGTAGTGAATTTGTATCTTGCTCATCAGTCAGAGGCATGAGCAAGCATTAAAGAATGGAGCAGTCAATACAGCTTGAATTTGGATTTACTGAAGGCAAGTATTGCTTCCACTACCACATCTGCTTGAGCAGGACTGACAGAAATGTAGCCAGCAGATCAAGACAGGTGATTCTACCTCTCTACTCTGCCCTGGTGAGACCTCACCTGGAATACTGTGTCCAGCGCTGGACAAGCTGAGAGAATTGGGCTTGTTCAGCCTGAATAGGAAAAGGCTCCAGGGGGACCTTATAGAAACCTTCCAATCCCTGAAAGGGGCTTGTCAGTAGGCTGAGGAAGAACTATTCAATAGGGTATGGAATGATAGGTTGAGGGGTGATGGTTTTAAGCTGGAAAAGGGTAGACTTGGGTCACACATCGGGAATAAGTTCTTTGATCTGAGGGTAGTAGACCACTGGAAGAGGTTGCTTAGACAGGTAGTTGAGGCCCCAGCCCTAGAGAGATTCAAAGTCAGGCTCTGGGCAATCTGATTTAGTGAGTGATGTCCCTGCTTGTTGCAGGGGGTTTGGGCTAGATGACCTTTGGAGATCATCTACAACTCTACAACTCTATGATTCCATGAAACATTAGTCTTTCAGCACTTGCATGAGTTGACGAGCAGCAAAAGACAACGACAATATTGGCACTGGTCACTGCTAGCCCCAGAGTCTGGCTTTTTCTGAAGCAAATGCTGATGCAGCATTGAAGTAGCAAGTTTCTTCTTTTATGTATTTAATTTTTTTCCTTGTACCTGGTAAGGGCGACTGTGGAATGGAACCTTTTGCAAGCTGCCTGTACTGGCTTTTTGCAGAGTGCCTACCTAGGACAGGTCTCTTCATTTCCATTTCATTTTGTCTATGGCTTACACATACTATTCTTTAAATCAAAGCTTTGGAACTCACTTTTTAAATGCAAATGTGTGCTGCTTCCCTACTGAAAACATCAACACTTTCCCTGTGAAAAGTAGGATAAAGAGTAATATTCTCAGGGCTGAAGGTGGGATGGGATGTTACTTTTGTGGGAAGTTAAAGTTAAAAAGGCAAGACTCACACAATGATGAAGTTTCAAAATACTGACCACATCTTCCTTCTCTCCAAGATACTATAAAAGCAGTATTTTATCTTCTAAAAAACAGGCAAAGTAGGGAGAGTGCCAAGACACGGTAGACTGGTCACCTACCTCAACTCATCTTGTATAAGGGAGGGATGCTACATGCCTCCAGCAATTTTCAGGTGCTCTGTCCCATCCTTTCTCTTGAGGGCTCTGAGGGAAGGAAACATGTGAATATCTTAGTACATTAACATGCAATAACAGCAAAAAAACATTCATTTTACTTTGAAAGTAGCTATCATCTCGCTTTTCAGGAAGCTGTTTTCCAGGAACCGTAGGCAGAACTTACAGAACATCTTACAGGGAAGCAATGGAGAAGAAGCAGCCCCCACCAAATCCATGGCTCCCTTTAGATTGTGCTGCATTCATGTTTTTAGACTTTCCTTTCCCTATCAGGTCTATAAATCTACTTTGAAATAAAAGGTTAATGTGAAAGCTCTCCAGTTATCATACAGCTACTGGAACAGGAGCTTTCTGCTCGTCAGATATCACAAGATGTGCAAAAAATCCCCACATCTCACGACCCAAGGATCAAAGGGCTCAGTAACACCTGAATTACATCCATACCTGGTCTGTGCCAGATCAAGAAGCATGTGACAACAAAGCAAGTGGACTATTTCACCCTCCCTCCCATTGGACAAGCAGCCATCTCACAGCAGGAAATGCCACAGTCCATACCCACTAGCACCCACCCCAGCAATATTAGCAAATAGAGCTCAGAGACTCAGCTCTCCATTTAATCACAGAAGGCGGTTTCCTTCAGTGTTGGTAGTTTTTCCAGCCCAGCCTTTCTACATGTAATTCTTGGACTAATGAAACCCTGAAGTGCTGCTTGCACTGCAATATCAGATTTATGGATGAGGAGACAACTTCATTTTGCCAGGTGATAATTTGGCATCCTTACGCCAACGTTAAAATCCCTACAGCTGTAAATATTTATTGAAGATGAAATATAGCCTCCAACTAGCACATTACCATATGAATACATCTAACCTTAAATAAATCGCGTGCACTTCATCCTTTATTCACTTTATAAAATTCTTGCTTCTTGCTCTGAGCATTCTTAGCTTAACACAGCTCTTCAGGAGAATAATTCATGCTGCACTTTGATTTCTCTTCTAATATAATGTTTTGCTTCTTCTGTTTCACCTCTTACAGCTTTTGCAGAGTTTTTATTTGATAGGACAAAACCAATGAGGGCAGTAGGACCAAGAGAAAGACGCAGGCATTGCTCTGTATTATGTCTGGCAAAGCGCTTCCTGACTGAGTGCCGTAGTTATGTGTTAAACAAAGTCAGCGTCCTACTAGTTCTCATCTGTTGATCACAGTTAACTTGAAGCCTCTGAACGGGGAAGAGCTGTCAGATCTGCTTTCCGAGATAAGGTGCTTCAGTCCAGGGAGAAACTGGAAACTTTGAAGAAGCGGGATCTATTCTGGAAGGAAACTATAAGAATTGGAGTATTTTTTTACTTAGAATTTTAAAAGGAAAGAAACGAAAACTTTAGTGACTTTTTTCAGCAGCTAAAGCTGCACTTTCCCAGCTGAGCTGCGACTCTGGATGATATAGGATCTACTTTTTCTCTCTGGATCCATGCTACGTTTTACCACAGTAAGTGCAATATTAATAGGAAGGTTCTATTTTGTCTGTAAATAGAGCGGAAAGCATGAAACGGCATCAGTGAAATGTGAGGGAAGCAAAAAAATCCCTTTGGCAGACAGTGAAAACCAGGGCTTTGCTGCAACCCGAGGACTGGAGTCTGAGGAAGATCCAAGTGATATTTAACATGACCATCTGTATCGTTTTGTCACCAACAGCATGTTCTTGAGGAAGAAATGCAGATATGGATCACGTAAGCTGCAGTTTTTCTTGCTGTTGCTAATGCTGGGCTTTTTGCTACTGATGGTTACGACGCTGAACCCACCACCCAGCAACCAGAGCAAGGAAGAGACTTTCCAGCCGGTGGAGTTCAACCTGCGGGAAGGGTACCAGATGGGCTTTGCAGAGCCCCAGGAGATGCTGGAGAGCCAGGAGGAGCCCCAGCAGTACTACCCTCTGGACGGGCTATCGCCTTTCCTCTCCCTGCGGGAGGACGAGCTGATCGCGGCCGTCGTGTCACCCTCGGGCAGAAGGAACCACAGCAGAGCCAGGAGGGGCTATCGCGTCGTGAGGCAGCAGCCGGGACGCCGGCCGGCGGAGAAGGCGGAGGGGGAGCCCCGGCCCCTGTCCCGGCCCCCGCAACCTGGCGAAGGGGCCGCACAGGGCTTCAACGAGGCGCTCAGCGAGCGGCTGCCGCTGCGCCGGGAGCTCCCTGAGGCGCGGCACCCGCGGTGAGTACAACTCGCTCTCGGGAGGAAGCCCGTCCCTTCCCGGTTCGACCTCGGGACCTCTCCTTCTCGTCCTCGTCCTCTGAACCCCGCGACTTCCCAAGCAGACTCCCCTCCGGCCGGGCACAAGGGCTGCCCCGCTGCCGCCTTCCTGACGGCGATGCCCGCGCGACCCCCGGCCGTTCCCGCCCAGCTCCGCGGGCACAGGGCGGGACGGCAGCGCCCCCTGCCGGCGGCCGCGGCTCCGCGGGGCGGCCCCTGCCGCGGCCGGAGCGGGAGAGAGGCGTCCGCGGGTGTTTTGTTCTCCTGCCTCCTGCATCGCCAGCCGGGGTCGTTTTCCTGGGGGACACGGCGGAAAGACGCTCCAGAAGACATCTGAAGTCAGACACAGAAAACACACGATTAATTTGTTATTCTAGTAGTTACTTTCACGCGTTTGAGGACAGCGGATGGCTGTTTAGAGAGACAATCTTAAAGGGAAAGAAATGAAAGGCCTTGTTTTCTGCCCTTGCTGACCCCATTCAGTATTACCTTGGGTGAGTCCACTGCATAACGAAACACTGCCTTTATTTCAGTTATTTTTTCACCATGGCAACCCTCTGAGCAATGTAACACTCAAAGGAGGAGTGGTGACCGGTTCACTGCCTGTGATGTGAGCCCAGAGCCACTTGTACTTTGGCAGCTGAAGGGCCATCCAGCCAAAGGCAGGTTTAGTTAATACTTGACTTTTGTAAGATGTAAGTCATGATCTTAGAGCTCCTGGATAGGTTTTGCTGTCCATCTAGTTCCAGCCTAAAGAGCTACCAACACCACAACTTGTAGAGCCCAGACTGAACCTCTGAGGCTTCACAGTTGTTCAGATCTAAATCCAGATCATAAACCTGCAGCAGAAGTCTGTCTCTAAGCCAGCCGTGTCCTTTACAGCACAACTCACACAAACCACGATGATATATTTCAAGTGGAATTTACTCTGGCAAGCCCAGCTCACAGCTGCGTCAGCCCAGTTCGGCAGCGGTGTGAAATGAGAGCGAACCAGTAATGAATCAGACTGTCCCACTGTTCTGCTTGAGTCATGTTGTTCCTAATCGTGTCTGCTGTTATTTAGCTAGAGAGAACCCAACCAAATGGATGCATTTCAGTGTGTTCGCTCCATGGACTCGGCCTCTCTCATTTTGCTTGAAATTAGATGGCAAATTCTTCACACCAGAGGCTGTGCACAGCAATGGTCAGGTACTTCCAGATAAATGAGCCTGGCCAAGCTTTGCACTTGCATGCTTCAAGTTTACTCTGAAACCAGAGTGCAAAGTGGTGTAGTAAATGCTGTAACATACGCAGAGCTGCTGCTCCTCAGAAAATCACATCAGGAGGTGTGTGGTGCTTTGCCTCGGAGCAAAGAGCAGCAGAGCTACAGCTTCTTACAACATACAAAGCACAGAGATCTGCTGGAACTAAGCAAGAGCCTGCAGGCTGGGCTGTGCCTTGATAGCCATCAGTCCAACTTCCTCACCTGAAAAGTGGTATTTTAGACCTCTCTCACCTAATCCTAGCTTCCAACATAACCCACATCTCTCTGCAGGCCTTTCCAGGTGAATGTTCTATGCTGCTTTTCAGAAAGTACCAGTCTTTTCCAATGCTCCTGTGGAAAAACTGGAACAGGTACCTTGTTCTGCCTCATTTACTTAGAGTACCAGTTTGGACACTGACAGAGTCTCTAGTGAAAAAGCCTAATAACTTGTTCAGTTGTGCTAGGAAGTTATTCCTCTGCATCAAGGCTCATCCTCAAAGGGAGTGCCTTCATCCCTCAGGGTGTTTGCTACTGCTGTCAGTTGGCCGAGGTGCCACTGACACCCTCCCGGAACAGTGTGCCTGATTCAAGCCTGATTCTGTGTTTTCTGTGATGGGGTTCTACCTGAAAAGTACCTGTATTCCTCTCTTGGGCTTGAGTGTCAGAGGCACCCAGGCAAACAGGAACCCCCCATGTATCCAAACAGGTTTTAAGTTGCACTGCAGAAGTGTAGCTTCCGCATGAGTGCTGTTGGGAGCTGAATCTCAGCCACATACTTTCTTGCAGGTGAGTGGGAGTCCCCACTGGCAGCACCTTTGTCATGTCAGAATCGCTCTCCTGTTCATTGCTGCGTGTGACAGGGCCTTATTTTTCACACACTGGATTAAAACACTATGTCCTATCACTCACAGCCCCACACGGGTTCGTGACGGACAGCCTAAGAAACTGCTCCAGATTACAGGGAAGTTATTTCTGTTTACCAGGACCCATTTGCATTTTTCTGAAGATTAGATATTTATACTGCAAGTCTTTGCCAATCTCCATGGCAACTAAACACTCACCACCTAGATTATGTATTTAAGTGCAGCTTATTTTCAATTCTTTTCCAATTAAGGTTCCGTAACAGCCTTGTTTTCGTGCTGTAACCTCAGTACTAGCAGCAAGGCATTGAGTACCATGGTGCAGAACAGAAGTGCTTACAGCTGTACTGAATCCCAGAACATTAGCGACTGGAAAAAGCAAACTGCAAAAACATTGCAGGGGAAAAGACATTAACTTTCTGAGTGGATCTCTAGTTGTTTTCATTGCCCACTTCTTTCCTGTACAGGGCTGAGACGCTGGCTTCATTCACTAGGACCCTGGTCAGGCAGTCCGCAGTTATCCTGACCTGTGGAGCAGATGAGTTATTTTACTTGTTAGACTGAAGGGCAGAACACAGCAAAACTTTCCACCTCTTGTGTTTTAATTTTTATAATGTAATTTCCATATTTTCACTTTGCATTCCAGTCTTGGAGACCTTAATGCTTGCTTTTCTTTATTAGAAGTGATCTGACATCTTCAACTCTTTCCATCTCTGAAGGTTTAGGTGTAGCTTACAGCTTTGCTCTGAGAAAAAAGCAGCCTGTTTGTACCACTGTTGCCAGTGTCTCCTTCATCTGATCCCATGCAGGTGCCTACAGCAAGAATATGACTCCAATCTGCCTACTGCTAGTGTCATCATCTGCTTCCATGATGAAGCCTGGTCTACTCTGCTGAGAACCGTGCACAGCGTTTTGGACACAGCCCCAAGGCCCTTCCTCAAGGATATAATCCTAGTCGATGATCTCAGCCAGCAAGGTACCTCCATTGCTCTGAATGTGAGCTCTTTTTTCCAGAGCTGCAGGGAAGAAACCGTCCTCCTCGAAGATGTGCACGAGGAGAGTACAAGGCAAAGCGGACCTTCAGGAAGAGCGCTAAGCGTAGCCCTGTGCCTGCTGCCAGATTTCAATCTTCCATCCCTAGAATTCAGCTTAGCCTTTCAACTTTGAAATATGTTTCTTCTTTCCCCATCATGTCCAATCACTCTGAAGTTTCTTGCTTTAAAATAAGATCACAGTATGCAAATCTTAGCCTTCCCAAACAAGATCTGCTGTAATAATTTCCAGACTTGGACTTTGGCTGAAGCGTGGAGTGGAAAACTCCATACTGCTAAAGTAATCCAAAGTACTGGTGAAAGCCAAACACCAGAAGTATCTCACTTAGTTTTGCAGCTTTCGTGAGATAATGAGAGCGTCCAGCTTTTGCTGAAAACAGCAGAGGAGGCTATGAAGGTTCCCATGGGAATAGATTCCCACCTAGTCCATCTCACTTTCCACTAGTCCCTGCTTCTGCTTCACGTTACGGTGCTTGGCCACGTAAAACAAGTGCCCCCCAGCACATTTTACCAGCGAGAAGCAGCATATCCTACTACCCACTGCTTTGCTGTTACCAGCGTGAATGGAACTAACATTTCAGTGTCCATGCTGTTTCTGTCAGGGCCCCTGAAGTCTGCTCTGAGTGAATATATCTCTAAACTGGACGGTGTGAAACTCATCCGGAGCAACAAGAGGCTTGGAATCATCCGAGGTCGGATGCTAGGAGCCGCACGAGCGACCGGGGATGTGCTTGTCTTCATGGATTCACACTGCGAGTGTCAGAAGGGCTGGCTGGAACCCCTCCTAGCCAGGCTGTCCAGCAACCGGTAAATATCCCCCTGCGTGTGCTAATTTCTGCTGAAAGAGATGCACTTGGAAAGATCTAGGTTCTTTTTTTTGAATCCTTTCTTGGTTGCCTTCTTCGTTCTGGTCCCATTGCTTTTATTTTCTGCCTTATCACCACGCACATCACTGATCTGTGGGAAGCAGGATAGGTCACACTGATGATAACCCTCACTTCACACCCGGTACCACAGAGCTGCCAGAGCCTGTATCCAGTTAGAGCTGAAGGAGGGTTTCCTGGTAGACTGAATTTCAAAGGTAGCAGGCTCAGGCTTTGCTGATAGTCTGAATTTCAAAGGTGGCAATCTGAAGCTGCTTGAAAATTGGCAAATATCTAGCAGAGAAACTACTGCAAGACTGAATTACTTCTACTTTGCAGCAGCCTCAATGACAAAACCACAGATAAAATGTTTTGTCTTCCTGAGACTGGCTACAACCCACTGTCACCTGTACCATCTCTGCTCTACAGAAGAAAACAGACCTTCTAGGCAGCCTAGACACCTCCAGCTGATCACAGGCACTTTCACTGACACCAGACCGACAGAGGAAGCTACAGATTCACATTTCAGGTCAGGCTTGATGAGGCTCTGAGCAACCTGACCTAGGTAGAGTTGTCCCTGTGTAGGGAGGTTGGACTCGATGACCTCTAAAGGCCACTTCCAGCCTAGAACATTCTCTGATTCTGTGGTTTCCCAAATCTTTCAAGTTTAGGTTGCTGCTTGGGTCACAGAATCACAGAACATTAGGGACTGGAAGGGACCTCGAAAGATCATCCAGTCCAACCCCCCCACCACAGCAGGATCACCTAGATCAAGTTGCACAGGAACACATCAAAGCAGGGTCTGCTCTTTAAAGTACAGCTGAGCTCATCTATGGAGTCTCCAAGTCCTTCAAAGAGATTCAATCACTGCAAATGTTTCAAAATTACAGGGCAGTTAAACCTTTATCAAAGAAAAAATTGTACATTCACTTGTCCATCACGACCCGTCAGCCACTCGGGGGAAAAATGAATAATTGCTAGAGGGAGTAAGAGAAAAAAAAGTCCTTAAAACTCTTATTGACCGTTAAATAGCCATACGAAAGGACTTCACAGTCTGTTCCCAGGCACTGGAACAAGCTGCTTTTATGGCTGATTATGTTTGCTTATGAGAAAATTGATGGGAGTTTTTAGAAATGATCCCATCATTCACATAAAAACATTACAAATACTGAAAGCAAGAGTAACACTGCCCTAGGATGTTAGGAATATTCTTTTCTGAAAGGTTCTTCTTGGAAAAGCAGATTAGCTTTTGTCTGCTAACTTATTAGATGGATTATTATAAATGCACTTCATGATTCCCTTGCCTTGGGCTATAGCCTGTTGTTGATGTTCATGCAACCCCCTCATCTGTGTGGATTGGGCAGTCCTCATTCAAGGCTGGATTGCTGAGATTCAAAGACTTGCAAACAGTCTCAGAGAAGAGTTATAGTGAAGGGAGAATTACAATGTCAAGAGAGAAGTTAGGACCCCACTGCAAGGGCACTGATTCACTGTCAGAAATTATCCCTGCTGAGGGAACACAAAGCCACTAAGTCTACTGTCGCTCTGAGATTTCTGTAGCACTGTCACCAGGGGGTGAGAAGGGGATTGTCTTCCTGTATAGGGCCCCTGTGCTCATTCATTCCTCCAGAAGGGCAGAATTTAACACTGAGTTAGCTAATGGCTAATTGGATTAATGGACCAAAGGTGGAAGAGTGTTTAGATAACAGCACGGGCCAAGCCATCCCTTTCTGTAAGCTGTAAGCGTCAGCCTGTCTGACTGACCCTGGAAACCAGCACTGCTGGTGTGGAGAACCTGTGCCATCCTTCGCTGCACAGGGAAGACGTGCCCTAAGGCAGCTACAAATCACTTTCCCTCCCTGTCCCTCTTTCCCCAGCTGAACAATGGTGATAATAACACTGCCCTGATAAGGGAATTCATTCATGACTTTTCCTAAATTGCTTGTAATGCTTGAATGGAGATCACTATGGAAATGTAAAGCATTAGCATAGTCAACTTGGCTTCCTTTGGCAGCTGAGAAGCTGTTAAGTTGTGCACTCCCTGAGACTACCCACACGAGGAAAGCACGGTGAAAAAAGGCTTCCAATGACTGGTGAAGTATCTATCTTTCCTCTTCTTAATGTGCCAGTCGAGCTCATGCACTTTTGCTAGAGAGAGACAGGAAAATGCTTAATGACCCAGAGTGAGTGAGTGATGCAACCTTTCCAAAGCTCAAAGCTCAGCAGGAGCTTAATGGAACTGAAGGGAGTTTTTAGCTTTGAAAATGGTGTTTGAGCCCAAATTTCTAGACTCCTGAGACCTCACAGTGAGTTTAGCACACTGAAAGGGAGATACCCCCAGTTCTTAGTAGCCCGTGGTAGTGACAGACAGGAGAAATAGAAGACAAATTACCCCAATTTTATAGGTATGGATGTATTTGACAGATATTTTACTCGCTTGGGGTGATGACACGTCATCTCCCGTGTGATGGTTTTATTCACTAATCAAATCCAAATTCTTTTCTCTAAAAGTATTAAGTCTTTCTAAAATCATTCCACACACATTTGTGGGCACCCTGACTGGGACTGGCTCTGTGAACCAGACCCAACAAATCGACTGGGACACCGTGAGTCAGCTTAAGTCTTATTGCCTCGAGAGCGGTTCAGGGGTTCTTACAGCATCCCTTGACATTTCAAGGATGAATAGCAGAGGCACCAGGACAACATTGGAAAACTAGAGGAGATGTCCCACAGATCATTTCGTGTGTTCCAGGTTAACTGCAGGCGAGGCTCACAGTGCACAGGAATGCAGGTGTGCAGTTACTGCAGTTGTCTTTGGAAGGGTTTGCCTTTCCCAGGAGGCAGCTGCTGCTTTATCTTCAGCCCTAATATATTAAATATAATATAAGGCAGAGGAGTCGTGTAATGGCCCATGCCATGAAGCCTTGAAAGGGTTGTTCCTTTCACCTAAAACAAGTGGCCATCATGCTGAAGCAGGATTAATAACAATAAAAGCTCTTAAATGTGGTTCCTGACAGTACTGCATCAGAGCAAAATGAGCCTTGAAGAGATCATTCACAAGAAATTCCACCTCTAGAGAAGGCATGAGCATCACACCCGCGGCAGAGGGGTGGCATGCAAAGAGGTAGCTTGCTCTTGGGACCTTTCCCCTGCTCCTCACTGCAAGGGCTGTTTCCCTCTGTACTGGTTCTATCCCCCAGCTCAAGTGTTATGTTAGGAAAGAGAAGCCTATGGTATTATTAAAAGAGGACTATCTAGCTTCTAAAGTTCAAAGCGTCTCTGCTTAGCTCTGTGATTCTAGGTCACTAATCTTTAATGAAAATGCTGTTAAACAGAATAAGAAATGAGCAGAGAACTGGAAAGAGATCTGACTTGCTGTTTGCTCCCATTCAGGAATGAATTGGGAGCCTCTGCGTGTGGATGCAGAAATAGAAACAGTTCTGTCCAAAAAATTTATGTGGTTCTAGTTTACAGTAATTCACTAGAGAGGAGGGAAATATTTTGTTCTACATCTGAACAGCTCTTTCATCTCTTTTTATCTGATTCTCCACTCTCAATGGCCCATGTCCCAGCTTTTTGATCTACCAAATACATAAGCCATCTGTCGTCTACCTTCTCACAGGCTCAGGGAAGCATGATGTTACCCATCCTGAGCCCACACAACCGCAGCATCTGAACAGGCATTTCCATACTATCTCTGCTTGCTTTGCAAACCTCCCGTACACCTTGCACAGAACAGCTGCTGTAGGGGACTCCTCGTTTTGCCTGATCCTTTAACATCCACCATTTGTCAATAACACTCATTTCAAATTCAGTAACGTTCTGCTTGGCACAGTGTGCTGTGTGAGGATATGCCAGCCCTTCACAATCTTTCACAGCTGATCACGATTAGGACAACTCTGAATAGCTCAAAAGAAATGGTTTTTAAACAAAGCATTCTTGCTGTAGCTAGGGGATCCTGCTGTGGCAGGGGGATTGGACTAGATGATCTTTCGGGGTCCCTTCCAATCGCTAATGTTCTGTGATTCCCCTGGCACTCTACCTGGCAGAGATGTGAATTGTTTATTTAGTGCTTAGCACATGAAGAGTCCATCAGTTCAAGGAGGCTGTTCATGTCCCCTAAGGCAGTCTGGAATTGGCCTGTAGGAGAGTGTTTAAGTAATCCTTCATTTTTAACATTCCTGATCACTGAATTATGCCTTTATTAACCCTAATTGCAAATGATTTGCATAACCAATTCCCTGAAGGCTTCAGCCAGCCAGAAAGATGCTTTCAGTGAAAATGTGGCATACTGTGGAACCACTTTAGGCTCTTAGTTGCCAAAGTTTTGACTGCTTGCAGAGACAGAGAACTCAAGAGTCCATGGATTTCCGAGCTGTTCAGCTTTTGCAGGGAATGCTCCACTCTGAAACTGGTTGAGGGCAATTTTTTTTGTTTGGATGGAGTTTTTTGTTCCTCCTTATTTAAGGGAAGATTTAAACAGATTAAAATCTGTTCCCTTTCCAGCATAAGAAAGTATAAATCAATAAAAAGCACTTTCAAAAAGCAGTGAATCTAAAACTGACTAACAGATGTGTTAATTAAATCTTCCTTCTCTGGAGATGTTTAAAACCTGCCTGGATACGTACCTGTGCGACTTGATCTAGGTGGTCCTGCTGTAGCGGGAGGATTGGACTAGGTGGTCTTTTGAGGTCCCTTCCAATCCCTGATGTTCTGTGGTTCTGTGATTCCTCTTCTCGTGTTACTTATTCTAAAAACAGAACAGAACATGATGTCCATGGTGACTGTGAAGGGTCATGGGAAGACACTCACTTGTGTTTGGTTGAGAAGTCCCAAACCAGGAAACTGTTTGTGTTTGGGTTGCTCTCTGTCACGAAGGGTGACCTTCTGTAGTTTGTGTTTGTTCCAAACTTTCAAAGTATTCGCAAACTGCTCAAGCGGTTCAAAGCCTTGCTGCTAGTTCTATCTGAGTTTCCTGGTTTTTTCCTTTCCTTGCATTCCACAAAGTATAATTAGCAGGAGTTTGCCAGGCTGTTTTATTTCAGTGTCAAGAAGCTTCTGACTGTCTGCCAGTAGCCCAGCTCAAAAACCAACAGCTAAGGCACATTGCAACTTCCAATTACATTCCGCGGCAAATTTGCACTTCTAAGCACATCCGAAACATCACTGAACGTGCATTAAACACCTCTTTGATTTTTAAAATCATCAATGCCTTCTTTAATCAGGCACTGCTTGGTTCAGATTAAAAGTGGACAGTCTTCACTCATGATCGAGTTACTGTATTCTAGTTCAGATCAGAAAGACTCTCAGTATCGGAAGTTTTCAGAAGCTGTGTTTCTGTTGGTTTCAGCAGAGCTACTCCAGTTCATACTCGACAAGCACACTCTTGAATCACAGAACGTTAGGGATTGGAAAGGACCTTGAAAGATCAACTACTCCGATCCCCCTGCCACAGCAGGACCACCTTAGTCTTGATGCTCAGGAGTTACTACGGTAATCGCTCTAAAACACAGTGTAATTTTGTGGGGAAGGAGGTTAGTTTTCATTTTGTTGTGGCTTATTGCTGAATTTAGCAAGAGTAGGATGTGATCTATCTGGTATTTTCAGCTGTCTTAAACACTGTCTTTTCAGGTTGTAATTTGCAGATAGTCTGGGTAATTGCTTGGTCTCCAAACCATTAGACCCAGGTACATCACTTCAGGTATTTTTCTTGAATAGCAATGAAGAATCAGTGCCCAACAAGAAGAAAAGCAAATTCATGCTTTACAAATATTCAGTGTCAGAGTTCTGGACTTAATTTGTGCTTTGGCTCTGAAAATAAATGATACTGTCTTTTTCAGAAACATTGTGGTCTCCCCTGTCACAGATGTCATAGACTGGAAGACTTTTCAGTACCATCACTCTGCACGCCTGCATCGAGGGGTTTTTGACTGGAAACTCAATTTTCACTGGGAACCTGTACCAGAGCATGAAGAGAAGGTACGAGAGTCTCCCATCAGCCCTATCAGGTAACAGTCCACCAGCCAATATGCCTCCGCTCAGCTCAGCCGCAAAGCCGTACAGTTTGGGTCACCTTCCAGCTAACTGAAGAGACACAGCTACATACACATGCTCAGATACCAATTTTTGAAGGCATAAGCTTTTGGTTCACACTGAGTTTGTTTGGCCTTTAGTAACCATTTGTCACGTCCTGATCTTCAGGAAAGGGAGTGACTCGGGTTCATGGATTCACTCAGGGTCATATTTAGGAGACCTACTCCATAGGTCTGCATGGAAGTCAAAGTTTACTGAAATGATATGATTCTGACCTCTCAACAGCACAGAGAATCACCAAAATTACCCACTATTGGACTCAGAGGGTACAGAAGTCACTGAAGTTATTAGATGCTCAACTCAGACAACAGAAGAGAGGAAAAAGGGAAAGGGAGAGAAGAGAATTAAAATGTCAGATCACCACTCAGGACTGCAGGCATTGACAGTCTCCACTCCTGCCTCACTCCTCAGCTCCAAAGACCTCTGGCTGTCTTCTGGGTTTGGGTGAGATGGTGGTGATGGGCATCTCCACTTCCCCAGCTTCACAGATTCTTGGCATGTCAGTCTCTCGTCCTAACTGCAGGCTGGGGAGACCTGATGGTAAAGCCCCAGCCATTTGAATCTCTCCCTGTTAATACTTGCTGCCAGGGTTGCTCTTCTCCCCGCACCAACAGGGTGGGAACCCTATTCCCAGAGTCCCAGATAAAGCAATGGCTCAGAAGTCCTTGAGAGATAGACCTCAGTGTCTTCTCAGGGCCCAGGCATAACTTTTGCAGATAGGTTGGCAGAACTCTTGGGCCTGCCCGCTGCAGAGTGCAGGTCTCCCCTGTTACCCTGCTCACCAATCACTACAATCGTTTGAGCCATCTCGCTTGTTGTTAATCAGTGTCTGACTCCATTCTAATAGTCAACAAGAGAAGTATCTTCCTCACAGAGTTAACTAGTATAGAACTGGATGAGGCAAGTTGTAGAGGTTTATAGGGAACCAAAAGATGGATCATGCAGAGTTGATTATGAAGTGTTTGTCTGCTGTTTGGGGTGTGTGGGGGTGTAGCATTTCCCACTGTTCGGAGCTTCGTTGACTAATTCAACTCTTGGCTGTCTCCCGCAAGCAAACCGTAGAATTCAATTCCAGTACTTCTTTCTGTGGTTAGATAATAAATTCATTCACGCTCGTTTGGGGCACTCAGTTATTGTGCAGTGCTGTCTCTGTGGAAATGGGGAGATTTCCACCCTTCACATAACTCCCTGTCTAAACCTCAGACTTTTCTCTACACAGGAGCCCTGCGGTAGCTGGTCCAGTGGTGGCCATAGATCGACATCACTTCCAAAACACTGGAGCTTATGATTCTGAAATGACCACATGGGGAGCAGAAAATCTGGAGCTATCGATAAAGGTAAGAGCCTTAATTAAAACATCAGGCTGTGATAACTATTTGGCTTTTAAGGAACCAGAAAGAAAAGGCAAGAAGCAATTTATAAAAGCAGTTACATGTAGAACATCTGCAGGTAGGGAGACTATAATTTTCTTTGTGGAAATCCATCTCCACACTCTGTGATCTGTCCAGATTGCACAAGAACACGCAAGTGCTGTGGGTTAGGAGCATTATGTCACGAGAAGGAAGTTTCAGAGGCGATCACTAGCTGCCTGAGGATTGAGTCACTGGCTTTGGCACCTTCTGAAAGCTGCTGCTTCTTTTTTGGCACAGGGCATGTACCAAAGGGAGAGTAGCTTCGTTTCCTTGCCATCCTGTAGTTCTAAAACCTAATTGTTTGTATTAAATTGTTTGCATCGTGTTTTGCTGAATACAAAGACAAATGGAAATTGCAGACATGAAGGATATAGAGTAGTGTCCCAGACAAAAGCAGGTTTGCCTCCAGGTCTCCTCACTACACTGTGCTGTTTGAGCACAGAGAAACATAAAAGCCTATGAATTCACATACCGAGACCTCGCAAACCTCTGATGGCACAGTGTCTGTGCCTCTGGACCTGAGGAGAGCAGCGTCTGGAAAATCGCTTCATAATGGTCTTGCTCTTTCCAGCAACGTGCAGGTTAGGATTTCTGAGGCGAAGCCTGCAGTAAAGGAGCTTCTCTTTATGTGCTTTCACCTGTTTTTCAGACGTGGCTCTGTGGTGGCTCTGTAGAAGTTATTCCCTGCTCCCGAGTCGGTCATGTCTATCGAAGTCACTTTCCTTCTGCTTTCTCCTATGAAGAGGCCATTGTGAGGAACAAAATCCGAATAGCAGAGACCTGGCTGGGGTCTTTTAAAGAGAACTTCTACAAGCACGACACAGTGGCTTTCTTAATCAGCAAGGTAAAGACTTCTGTAGGGCTTTGTTTCTGAGGGAAGAAGTGTGTGTTGAGGTAGGTGAAGAGGTGGAATCGCTGTGGGGATGTCTGTGTGTAGCCAAAGGCTCAGTGTGGCTGCGATACCTTGTCCTGTAATGGTGGGCTATCACATTCCCTTGAGTTTATTCTATTTTGACATTTTACAAAACCTTTTCCGTCCTCATCTGTGTTGTAGGTTTGAATTCCACCGTCCAGAAGTTCATCGATTGGTTCACAAGGGTTACAGCTGTGTAACTGCTGTAAAGGCCTGGCCCTTTAAGATGGGCAGTTAGGTCTTTAAATCGTGTAATAATTTCCTGAAGGCCTTCCTTCTCAGCTCAGAAGCATTTTTTTCTGTGCTAAAAGCTCCAGCCTCCAATGATACAGTTTAGTAGCACCATGACTTTGTGCCTGAGAGTTTATTCTAGCCTGAATACTTCCAGTACTCCTAAGTGTGACGCTTCTTCAAAGGATTGATGTGATGATCTCTGTGCTCAGCACACTGTAACATAAAAGGCCCTTTTCTCTGCTCCTTTCTCTCACAGCCCATATTTCCAGTATGTCAGTGCAGCGGGCCGTTACTCAACAGACACGAGCGGGCAATGACATTATGGCCATTCAGCTGCAGATGGTCCCCGTGGGGATTTACTGCACTGAGACAGTGCACAGAGCCTCTAAACTCATCAGGAGCCTTGACCGCTGCCACAGCCCCACTGCAGAGAAGGACTAGTGACCCCCATTTAGGTCACACAGGCTGCCTGTGGTGCGAATGTTATTGCAGAGGAGTGAGGCTTCTGTTATCAATTTCTGATGTAAGAATCCAGACTGGAGCCTTCCTGGAACCACAAACTACATCTTTTAGAAGCAGAAGTAATTCCTGTGCCATGACTTTAATTAACACCCTAGAAACATTGCTCCCCTCTGTGCTTTCCCCTTGAAGGCGGAGAGGCCAGACTGCAGCGAGCGTCTTCAGCTACAGAAAAGACTGGGCTGTAGAAACTTCCAGTGGTTTATATCGAATGTGTACCCTGAGCTCTCCCCACCTGAAGACACACCAAGACTCTCTGGCAAGGTAAGAGAAAACACACCATAAAGTGTGGGCTTTGCAGTGTTCAAAGTCTCCACTATTGCTTCTATCTGACATGTTCTCAGTGAGTAAGAGGCTGCTCCTGCTTTGAAACCTTTACTGTCCAAGCGACAGTGCAACAAGGATGAGAGGACAGACAAGGACAGAGGAGACAAACAGCTGGTGTGAGTTTTTACAGGAGTGCTGAAAGGCAGCCAGGAGTTGATCCCATTAGTAAAGGAAGTGAATTGTGTTGCCTTCTTCAGATGGCAACTGCAGCCGCAACTGAGATATCGCTGTGCTGACCCGTGGGCATGAAAAGAATAAAGCATTTCCCCACGGGAAAAGGAGGCAGCAGCAGCAGTTTCCTGGCTGACTGTGTATAGGAGGCAGTATTCTCAATGTTGGGCTTTCTTAAACACATATGTTGATAATTATAATTCATTAAAATTTGAATTTATTTCAGACAACCTTTCTGGAAGGGATTTTCCCCCACGAAGCTCCACTAATTAAGTCACATTGTGCTATCTAGAGCCAGATTTTACTGTGTCCTTTAACTGTTCTGCCTGTTCTTTACTATCAAAGTTTGCTTGAGAAAAGCGTAAGAGCTGAGTGTGGATCACAGCAATCAACATGTTTTTTCCCTCTGGAATATCCTGGATGTCTTTGTTTTACTCCAGTGTCCAGCAGAAAGGCAGTTTTCCATTAGCATAAAACATTTGACAGATTTCTTTCAGTTATAATAGTTAAGAACAGGATAGAGCATCTCTAACTTACAGAAAATGCAACTGACCTTTGGTGTGACTCTGCCTTCTCAATCTGATCACTTCCCAGGATCAACATGCAAGGTCTAGTCTGAAAGGAAAAAGTACTGCCTGAATTATGAGCAAAGCAATATATCATAAAGGGATACAACCACAAGAAAAGCTAGCTGAAGGATCTTTTGTTTGTGTCTGATTGTGCTTTATTTCACTACAAAACTCTCCCTACAGCTTTACAATACCGGCACCGGCTTCTGTGCAGATTACCAACCTGGAGGAGCCACTGCGGAAGGCTCCATCAAACTCTCCCCTTGCAGTGACAGCCTCACTCAGGTACTAGATCCTTGAAGGACACAGGCAAGGTCTTAGATCTAGGGAACCATCCAGCAGATGTGTAATGACTGTGTTGATGCTATAGGAGCTACTGATGTGTTCACAGTTAGGCTTGTGCTAAGGCAGCGATGCCATTTGAAAAGTGACCACGTTCCACGTGTCACTGAGGCCAGGTACTCACACTTTGCTCCAGCAGACATCATGAAGTGCCAGTTTCTATACTGAGTAGTGTCTGGAGAGCAGAAAGCCTGGAAATAAAAAATACAATTCTAGAATAATCATAGTGTTACAGAATCAAAGACCACTTTGGGTTGGAATGGACCTCAACGGCCATCTAGTTCCACCACCCTTGCCATGAGCAGGGACACCTCCCACTAGACCAGGTTCTCCAAAGCCCCATCCAACCTGGCCTAGAACACCTCCAGTGTTGGAGCATCCCCAGCTTCCTTGGGCAACGTGTTCCAGCATCTCACCACCCTCATAATGAACTTCTTTGGGGCTTGCAGTGAGGGGCAGAGGCAACAAGGAAGATACAGGTTAGAAATTCGGAGGTTCCTCACTGCAGGGGCTAGAACTGCAGTCAAATGCAGAAGGGAAATTCATCTACACCCCCAAGCTGGCATTACACTGGTTAGTTCATGGATTAAGAAAAGCCATCTGCGGGTATTTACTCCAAGTCCCAAGCAAGTTTTGATGTCACACTGAGCTCAGGATGAGCTGCTGGCATATTTCTAACTGAAGTGTATGTTTACACTGTCAGACATCCCCCTAAGTTCAAATATTTATTAAACTAGTACGTTTTATTACAGGATGGGTTTACTTTGCACGTAATTACAGTCCACAAAGCTTTTCCTTAGGTAAATAATCATGCCTGAATTAGCCAGCAGCAGGGATTGCTTTGTAGGGTCAAGGCTATTTGGCCTCAGCCACTTGTGTTTGGGATGAATCTTAATAAACATGTACAGGAAATTATCCTTGGAATTGGCAGTTAAAAATAAATTGGGATCTCCTTCCATCCTTGTTCCAACAAAACCTCCCTTTTCTAGCATTTTGAGTATACCAGCATGAAGGAAATCCGGCTTGGCTCTGCACCACTGCTCTGCTTTGATGTCAGACACGGGAAGGTTATCCCTCAGAACTGTACAAAGGAGACAGACAACAGCCACCAGCACTGGGATGTCCAGGAGGTCAGTAGTGACGCTGCCGTGAGAGGAACGCAGCGGATGTGACTGTGGGATCACTGAGTGACTGGCAGGATTCATGTGTGGGGAAGGGATGAGGTATCTGAAGGACAAGTTTCACTCCTGTACTGGTTTCACCCAGGAAATTTGGGATGCCTTTTGCCTGTGTACATTGTCTATATGACATCAGTTTGGTTTAAAACCACAAGTTGCAGGAATCCTTCCTAAATTCACATGCCCTTGTTTTACCTCTTGGTCTAACTGGCCATACAGGAATAGAATCAGAATTAGTGGTTGTGGAAACATGAGAAAGGCAAATCCTTGCCCACTTCTTTTGGATAGTGGAAAGGTCTGGGAATCCTGAACCTTCCCAATGGAAGCATTCAAGTTCCTTCTGCATGGTAAGAGAAAAGCAAACTTCTTAAAAGAGGGATTAATTCACTGTTAGGCAGCAGACTTCACCCAGCAGATGTCACCCAGCACTGCCAGGCCCCTCTCTGCCAGGCTGCTCTCCAGCCACTCATCCCCCAGTGTGTAGCTGCAGCCTGGGGGTTATTTTGTTCATTACTGGTGAACTGTTGCATGCCAAAGGTTTCAGATACACGGCCTAGCTTTTACTGGAAATCTCTCATTTTTAATTTGTTCTTTCTTTTCCTTCTTCTCTCACCTTGCAGAATGGAATGATTGTCCATGTCCTTTCTGGCGAATGCATAGAGGCAGCGAAGAGCGAGGACAAGGACTTGGTTTTGTGTGTGTGTAACAGGAGTGCCAGTCAGGTGTGGCAGTTCGAGCACTCCCACACGCCGCGTCAGAGGTGACTTACAGGTCTCTGTGGAGAGATGGGAACACTGATTCTCTAACGTAACGTTACTTCTGTCGGGGATTGAAGACACATAATCCTGCATGGAAAAGAAAGATGTTTGTGTTCGCTGTAGCAAGCAGAGAAGGTCTCTCCTTGGAAAACCTGGCTCAAACTGTTGCCGCCTGTTCCTGGTTTATTCAGCTCTAGCTACAATTTCTGTTTATGCTGTGAAGCAGGGAGTAAAGACACTGAGCAGACAGGTTCTCACCTCTGTGATTGCAGAAGTCAGTGAAGCTTGCCCCTTGAAGGAAACACAGCAAATGGGCTGCCAGACAGCTTGTCTTTAGCATATTTTGTGACTTCGAGGATGCGGGAACAAATGCTTACGAAACTTCTGCAGCTATGAGAGGAAGGCAGCCAAGCTGGCAGAAGAGTTTATTCTCGTTCCTCGGTGCACTCCACTCACACAAAACAAAGTGGGTTCTGTACGTGTAAAAGGAGTAGATACTTTCACATGTAAAGGCTAAGTTTGCCCAACAGCCTCAGACAGACTTCTGCCCTCTGTGAGATTGCTCAGAGCATGAATTAGCATTTAATTGGGCACTAACTGCTTCAAGTGACTTAGAATATCAACAGTCTCCCGTGTTTGGCAGCCCCTTCCTTAAACCCTTCATCCACATTAACAACTTTTTTCTTGTTTTGATGAAATTTAAGAACAACTCTTCAGGAGACTTTTGTGGAATATGGAAGAAGATGGAATTAGATTAGAAAGGTGGGTAACAACGTCCCTGCTTACTCTGAAATGGAAAGTACCAGTGGCATCCACAGAATCACAGAATTATTGAGGCTGGAAAAGACCTCTAAGATCATCATGCCCAGCCTATGACCTAACATCACCACAATCACCTAGACCATGGCACCAAGTGCCACATCCAGCCTGTCCTGAAACACTTCCAGGGATGGGGACTCCACCACTGCCCTGGGCAGTGTATTCCAGTACCTGATCACCCTTTCCATGAGGAAGTGCCTCCTAACACCCCATCTAACTCCCCTGGTGCAGCTTCAGTCCCTGCCCTCTCGTCCTGTCACTAGTTGCCTGGAAGAAGAGCATGACCTCCACCCGACTACATCCTGATACAAGTCAGGATGCCACTGGCCTTCTGTGCCACCTGGGCACCATTTGCTCTTACAAAACTGTGGAACAAGGTGATTATTACTCCAGTGACAAACGTGCTGGCTGAAAACAGAAAATGAAGCTAAATGGCAGGTTTCAACATTGACCACCTAAGACGAGAGTACTGGTGCCTACTTCTAGCCCCAGTGAAGTTTTCACACTGCCAACTACAGCTGAGAAGGTTTTTAGATTCTTGACGTTGTGGGTTTCCAAGATGATCTCCAAAAGACAGCAGCCTACAAGATTTAGAGAACAAGCTGCTTCTGTGGGGCCCGCATTCCTGCTGAGCTCCTGTCTTTCAGAGCAGTGAATGAGAGCTGATGGTAGGTGATGAGGATGATCTCACGCAGTACGCACTCTTGCAGCACACTTCTCTCAGTATTTTTGTTAGGGCACTTCCAATTCTGAAGTTAAAACTAATAATGATGACACTTTCCAAAAGTCTGCTAAGACAGGAACAGATATTTGGGAGTCTTCCCACCTCAGCACCACTCCTGGTTTATAGACTCAATCACAGAATCATTCAGGTTGGAAAAGACCCCTGGGATCATCAAGTCCAACCATCAACCCTACTCTACCAGTTCACCCCTAAACCAGATCCCCCAACACCACATCTAAGTGACTTTTAAACACCTCCAGGGATGGTGACTCAACCACCACTCTGGGCAGCCCATTCCAGTGCCTGACCAGTCTCTCTGGGAAGAATATTTCCTGATGACTAAGCTAAACCTACCCTGCTGAAGCTTGAAGCCAAGTATGGAACAGTCATAACCATATGTGTTTATTAAAGGGGAAGGGCATCTAGTGATGCCCTTTACATTTCATTAATATGAATTAATGAAATTTGTATCTCATCAATATGAATTAATGAATGATCAAGTTTCATTAATGTGACACTTCATTAGTTTTTGCATTTTTTTTTTCAAAAGACAGATTATTGGGAGGTTTTCTGGTCAGGGCACATTGCTGGAACTTTAGACAAAGGAAGGAAGAACAGAATATTCTGCATCTGGTACCGCTTGGTGCTGCATCATGTAAGATTTTCTGTGACCTTCCTGAAAACGCTTCAGCTTTCCGCTGAACGGATGGTAGCAACCTCCTCCAGGACACCGAGTGATCCCTGATCATTGCCCAGAGCTTGGGCAAGAAGAGAAAATCCCTAACATGACATAAAAGCAGAGCAAAATGCTGTTTTAATGATACGTGAGGCCTTTATTTTAAATTATGCCAGATCCTTAAATTATCTGTTATTTATTGTATTTTGGACTCCACACTGGGAATGTAATTCCTTCACCATTTAGCTTACCGGTAGAAAATGGTATGCAAATACGGTCATTGATCGCAAGTGGGATTTAGCACAAAGAAGAATTCTTAAAGTATTAAAAATGAATACTTTAAATATTAAGGAACATTCCAAGTCTTTTTACCTTAGAGATGAAATGTCTGGAATTCAGAGACGTGTGGAAGGTTTCATATGGCTTTTTTAATGTAATGATAAAAACCTAGAAAATAAGGTTTGCTGTAAATACATGTACCATAGAAAATATATGTTACACAGTACCTCTTCCAGTAATAAAATGAAAATATATGGCTTGGTATCATATAAAAAATAATTGTTATGATAGTTGTTTCTTTTAGTAACTGCAAGTGTGTGTTTGAACTGAACTCGAGAGCACAGGCAGAAGGGAGCTGCAGTGTGATTTAGAAGGTCTCTGCACAGGGACAGCCAGGATAGTGGAGCATCCTGAGTAGCAGCACCCCACACTTCCCTCTTCATTTAAACATAATACAACCCCAAATAAACAACCCCAAACCAAAGAGAAAACATCTGTCACCTGTTTTCCTGTCATCTGGCTCCATCAATCACCTAGATTCCTTCCTAGCTGCCTTTTAAATGGACTGTACCAATACCATGCCCCTGTTGCAGTAGTTTGCCCCTATGGTTAGATGATCAAATGGACATTTGGCCACATGTAGGTTGTACGAGGGGCTCAACAACTGTAAGGGTGCTCACGTGGTTTCCTCATTTTCACCCACTTCAAAGGCAACACAAGCAGATAGCAGTGCTTTGAGTACCACAGAACACAAAATTACTTCTAGCTTTGTATTTAGACAAGGACGACACTTCAGATTCCTCTAATTCCCACTGACAGGAGTAAAACATGAACAAAATGTTTCAGGCAAGAACAGAGGAGCAGTTTCAACTTCGCAAACCTCCAAAGCAGAGCCTCGGGCAAGAGCAAAGAAATTCTAGCGTAACACGCGTAAACATCTAACTCCACCTGTTCCTTTGAATTTGGCAAACAGGGTATAATGACTGCTTTGAGCCAAACGCACCCACGGAGCTGAGCTGAAAGGTCAGATTCAACAATAGGTCACCTCTTGGCTGACGGTTCGTACTAAGTAGCCTGTTTTTTTCCTCTCCCAGTTTGCTGGGAGAACAGAAGGCTTCTTTCAAATCTAAACTCATTTGATGCAGTTTGTACTGGCTGTAATTTGGGGTTTGTCCTGTTGGGTGAGAAGTCTTCACTGAGAAACAGGATGGCAGCATTTTCCTCTGTGTGTCAGTTAACCTGAAGTTTGAACTGGGGAATGATTAGAGCAACATTTATGTTAAATCCTGTAGCACAGAAATGTTCAGGGTACCTCAGTTCACATGTAAGTGCCTCTGTCCATCACTCTTCAAAACGTCATCTGGGATTACTGAAAAACCTGAAGTGGTTGAAAGCTGTAGCCAAGCTAACATGTTTAATCGTAGAATGCTAAGACTGGATGATAGAATGCATCGGCTTGGAAGGGACCTTTAAAGGTCAGGTAGTCCAACCCCCCTTCAGTGAGCAGGGACATCCACAAAACAGCCCGACAGAGAAGACAGTTCACTGCATTAATACATTTTTTTTTCCCCTTGCAGTCTGCTCTGCCTGCTCAGAAATCGAGAGCAAAGCAGGGAACAAAGAGACAGTTCCATAAGCAGAGTATTTCAAGTGGGCTGATGCATAAAACTTATCATGTCAATTAAAAATGATCACATCAATTAAAATAGTACTGCAAGTGAAATTCTCATTGGCCAAGCTGTCTATCTAAAACACTGGCTCTTTGTGTTCTTATCTGTGTGTGTGTCATACCCATCGAAAACTCATCATCTGCGGGGCCAAGAGCTCTTTTAACTTACAAATCAGTCAACAGATCACGCACCCCGGATGGCTGCGTAGTCTGAGCAACTGAGCAGTGCAGGCCAGCCGGTGGATCACCAGCTGCCACAGCAAGGTCCTAGATGATGGCAAGAGCTGCTGCTTTGGGGCTGTTTGCCCTGTGTTCCTTTATTTGCCAAAACAAAGGAAACATTACTTTCCTAGAGCAATAAACCATGTGGTGTCTTTGTAGATCACAGAACATTAGGGATTGGAAGGGACCTCGAAAGATCTTCCAGTCCAAAACCACCCACTTTGTCTGGATCTAGTGCTGCCAGGCCAGTGACTTCCTCCTCTGAACCAAGGAGGACGTTAAGCTGCAAAAAGGGCAAGAGCAAAAGACACCTGCTCCTATACTAAGTCTCATCAACACAATTACATTCTTTAGAATGTTTAAAAAACACCTGCAAAATCAATGATAAAACAAATAAAGCCCTTAGATGTGGAGAACATCTACACCCAGCAAGAATGCATGAGAGCTGTGTTGTTTTTCCTTGGTGTTGGCAGGAGGAAGACAGTGGAGAACACAGGAGAGCAAGTAACAGCAGGAGAACGGGATGGATGGACAAGGTTACTTCTCAGTCCGTGAGACTGTGCAGTGGTCATTTGTTGTGGCTGGACGTGCCAGAAATACGCACAAATCTACACTGTAGGTTTTGTCTCACCCTGTTTGAGCAGCACAATAACTATCCTGGGAACTATGGGCAGCCTTGTCGTTTCTTGGCAGCCACAAGCAACAGATTACAATGTGCTACCTCTGGGAGACAAGACTGGAAAGAGTCTGCATGGTAAAGATCTGGATGGGGCGAGAATGAGCAAAAGCAAGCAGTGTTTCACACTGATAAAACACACTTGACAGGTTTAAAATGAGTCAGCTCAGTAAGAAAGCAGAATGTTCAACCTGAGCAGTTCCAGATTTGCTGGAAAGCATGTTACTTAACAGTCACTGCGCCTCCAGCATGGATGCAGCTCTTTGAATCTCATCAAGGCATTTTTCAACTTGGTTGGAGTTGCACAACTGGTCTGGAGCACCAAGGGTGTGAGTAATGTAGTAGAGATGTGTGTTCAGCTGTATCTCATGGTGGGGCTGATGGCCTGACCTCATGAAGCAAGTTATGCCCAGATCACAGAACGTTAGGGACTGGAAGGGACCTCGAAAGGTCATCAAGTCCAATCCCCCTGCCACAGCAGAATCACCTAAATCAAGTCACAGAGGAACGTGTCTCCAGAGAAGGAGACTCCACAACCCCCTTGGGCAGCCTGTTCCAATGCTCTGTCACCCTCACCGTGAAGAAGTTTCTTCTCGTATTGACATGGAACCTCCTGTGACACCTGGTTCTAACCAGTTACCTTTAGGGTGTTTTAATAGAGATTGTATAGCTGCTGAACAAAAACCAAGTGAATAAAAAGAATCCAGCAGTAATATACAAAAAAAGAGAAACTGGACTCATTAATGAGTAAAGACACTTGAAAAATGAAGAGTTGGAGGAAGCAAAACTACCAACACATGAGTGTCAAGTGCCAGCCTGCATGGAGGGACTGTGTAAGGTGACAAATACAGCGACAGTTTATCTTGACTTCTTCAGCACTGTATTAGGAATTCAATAAATGCTGAAATGCTGCAATTGACACTCTTGGATCAAACTGATTTTTAATAATTTAAAATTGCTTCCACTCTGTCCTCTCGATTTTTCAGTTCAGCAAGTGATAAAAACACAGAACAGGAGCCAGAGCTAGTCAAGAGTGGCCACAGAATGTGCCCTCTGGCGCTTCTAACACAGCACTGGTCAGGACACAATCATGCCTTTAGGAATCAGGGTTTGGTCTGTGGTTCTGCCTCTCCCTGAGCTGTAGCAGCCTCAGATGTGAGTGACACAGAAATGCATCTGCCCGGTCAGATCCTCTGGCTGACACTGCGAAGCAGCAGTCAGACTGACTCTGAAATATTTATGTGAGAGACTCATGAAGGATAGAAAACCCTGAGATTTATTATTTACTGCACATGTCCTTTATCCTCTGTTCATGGGTAATTCATTCAGAGTTTGCTCTTCTCTTGGGTGAAGTGGGTCTGAAAGAGCACCCCCGAAGCAGCCCATGTTACTCCACAGTTACAGGGCTGGGCTGTGCTGGATGGCAGGTCACCTCGAGTGCATTTTACACGAGCAGCGTCTCACAGGGCGCTCTGTGCCTAGAGCTCAGAGCATCCCCAGCCAGCTGCCTTTGCACAGAAACCTGCAAATGTGTATACAGGTCTACCACAATAATTGCTTATTGCTCAGGCTAATTAATCTGTCAGAAACTAATCTCTTTCTTCAGGCCTCTATTTATGCAGGTGCTCCTGGAATAAACACCTCAACCACACTAAAATGAACTAGACAAAATGTGCAGACGCTTTGTTTGGCATGGACAGAGCCCAAGGACACGGCCCTGCTATGGCTGCAAAAATAACATGTGTGGGGAACCTGGCCTTCCTCAATGGAAACTCAACATTTGGGTGGCCCCGCGTGTGGGGCTGGCAGTCCCTGTCTCTCAATGAAGAGGCTGGCTTACCCTGGATCGCTATCAAATCCTCCCTCCATGAGACTGTGCCTTTGGCAGAGGTACTGACAGAAAGTCTCTGGCTGAGAAAGTGCAGTCAAATCCTGTTAGGCAAAGGATCTTGAGAAGAGGGTCTATTGGTTTAAAGCAGAGGGAAAATTTAACTGAGGCTGCTTGGCATTTTCTCCAGTTGCTGGTTTATTTGAATTCTCCGTCGGTTATGAAAATCCCAGACTTGAAAATGCTATCGGGGGGGGGGGAGAAAGGACTTGCATAGACCAGAGTGTTTTGTGGGGAGCAGATTAAATTCTTCCAGCATGTACCTTCCATATGTCATCCCTGATCTGATAGGTGCACAGGGGATAACCACACAGCCCTCACCACTAGGCTACCTGCTGAGTTTAGAGGAAGAAACAAATCACAGAACATTAGGGATTGGAAAGGACCTTGAAAGATCACCTAGTCTTGATATTAGTGCCTGAACAAACTGTTGGGGTGGGAAGAAAATCCTTTGTCTCATAAGCAGGAGGAGGTGGTTCCTGTACCAGAGTATCCTCAGGGCTGCCCTACTGCCACACGCTCTCACTGTGCATGCAGAGGAAATCTGCCCTGGAAGGACTTAGGCACTAGCCCCCCTTGCCCCTTTCCACAAGAACATCACCTCTCTAGATTGCTGAGCAGCAGGCAGTCGAGGTGCAGGGGCCACAGAATCGTATTTTGCTGTCCAAGGCAGGATGCCAGCTTGATGTGCCATCACCCTGCCCTTCCGTTAAGAGATATTAAAAACACAGTCTTTGTTCCAGTTCAAAGCAGTGCTTGGGCTTCGCACAAACCATCAGATTTGGGGATTTTGCTGTCTGTCTCAGCAAGAAACTAACTAAGCTCCAACCCTAAAGCTTTCGCTTGCCCAGGGAACGCTCGTAGGCTCTGACCCCAGGCTGTTTACAAAGCCTGTCAAAAAACATTTGTGTATGGAAAATCGCAGCAGCGAATATCACAGTCAAGGCTAAGAGGCAATTCTATGCCAAGCTCATTCTAGGTCACTAACTTCCTAAGGGTATTCTTCCAAGAAATAGCTTTATCGGGAGCAGTTCTGCAAGGGGAGAGACTGCAAGTTACAATTAACCCCTTCTTCAAAAGACAAAACAAGAACTCTACACTCTACGCTTACCCTGGTCCAAACATCAAAATGGAGAAGAGATGGGAATGGGATAGGCAGAAACTGTTCTTCTAAGTGACAATATATAGTTGTCAGCTCACTTCAACTGCGGTGTTGACAGCTTCTTTGAAATGAATCACTATCTGCTCCCTGGTAGATAAGACTTAGTAATCTATGTAATGATCTTTATGTTCTGCAATGGACATCTTTTGTTTGACTGGTGCTGAGCATCAAGAATCGTGATGGAAAGATGAAATGTCAAAGGACACGAGGACTTCCCCCATATACAAACAAACGGAGTAAGTGCAGGAGCTCAAACTGGTGGCCTAATGACCTCAGGTCCAGGGTCTCTGTCATGGACTTGTGGCACAACTATTCAGAACTAATCACACGCTGCTGCTACACAGGCACAATGAGCCGCAATTACATGACCTTCTCAGCAAGTTTCTTTGAAATGCAAACAGTCTGACTGCTCAGAGAAGCCCGGCCTCTGTAGTCTAATGAAGAGCAAATTATCTTCCATTTCATCCCATAAAATTCCGGCGAGAGCGTATTGCTTGTTTTCAATATTACGTAGGAGTTTAGTGGTGTTTAAGCAATTTCAGAGCTTGAATATCTGAAATTGAACCTAAGCTGTTCCACCTTCTCTAATCTCTAGTAAATATGACTGACTCCATTAGGGTTCACATGATGCATCACACTACGCAGAGTCAAGGACCTAATCAAATAGGTAATCAATCAAGCCGCTTGTCAAGACATCAACATCAAACAAAAGACTTCTTTGTGGCCGACACAATTGCCTTTTCATCAGACAAGTGACCCACTGGTTACCAAGAACATGTAATACACAACCAGTTCCTAAGAGCTCTGCAGGCTGCACAACAGCCTGTGGTCCTGTGAAGAGACTTGTGACTGAATTCCTGAAGAGGAACATTTCTGATGGGTTACTCAGATTGCCCTGACTGGTCATTTGGGATTAGACAGTACAGAAGGATTTTTTAAAAGCTGACTGTAAGCACTGGAATCAAAAACCCTTTAAAGACAACACAAAAGCAGGCAGCCCTTCAGCATCACTGAGCTCGTATGAGGGGTGACTCTCCTGCTTGCGAGCGTCATTCCCTTCTGCACAATAGAAGGGCAAAACAACAGATTTAAAATATCTCTTGGGTACCCAAAGGACAACAAAAAGGACATCTGTCCTTGCTTTACCTTTTTCAGAGGAGGACAACTATCATATATCCTCAAAACACTGCGATGAAACTGAGTTGAAAGCAATTCACGTGGGCAAGCACCTCCACATCCTTTTCTAACAAAGTCAGCCACACCACCTCAGCCTTTTTACGCTGCATAAAGCTGCAGAGAACCAAACAGAAAGCAACCTCTGCTAAAGCTTCAATATATACTACTCAATCTAACGATTTTAGTGTGAATAGAAATTGCATTATACAACTTGCGTCCTATTCCCTTGGTAAGAATGTGCTAACATGAAACTTGGAGCACTAACAATCCCAAATGATGTAATGAAGTAATTAATTTTGCTAAAACTACTGTTAAAAGAGCCATTACCTGTATTTCATATGAGCAGGAAACACTAGAACTTCAAAGCTTATTTTAGCACATGCCAAGTAAAATTCAAGTGATAAACACTTTTTACAACCAGGTAGGAATCCAGTCACATGGAGTAATATCTTTATTTTTAGATATGTTAATTTCCAGGCTCCCCTGCTAAAGAGGGACAGAAAATTGAGACTTCAACAGAGGGCCATGAGGACTGGGCCACCTGCCTTATGAGGAGATCTGGGACTTTTAGCTTGGGCAGGGGGATACGAGCAAACTTAATCACTGTCTATAAATCCATGGAGGCTGGGTGTCAACAAGAAAGAGACAATCCCTTCTTGTGCCCTGTCATAGGACAAGGGCCAATGAGTGTCAGCTGGAGCACAAGAAGTTCCACGTTAATATGAGAAAAAATTCTTTACTGAAAGGGTTATGGAGCACTGGAAGGGGCTGCCCAGGGAGGTTGCGGAGCCTCCTTCTATGGAGACTTTCCAGACCTGCCTGGATGTGTTTCTGTGTAACTGGTCTTAGGTTTTACAATCCTGCTCAAGCAGAGGTGGTTGGACTTGATGAGCCCTGAAGGTCCCTTACACACACAGATCATGAGGGGTTGGATCTGTGTGTGAGTCTAAACAATTTTCATACAAGACTTTATGGCAGTGCCTCACCTTACCTAGTAAATGAAGTCTGGTCAAGTTATTTCTGTAAAACTTAAGCACCTTGGAGATGCCGCATCTGACAATCTGCTCCAATGTAATTACAGAAGAGTACACAGTCCCTGGTGTTTCACTTGAAACGCACTTCTCCTTAGTTTTATCTAGAATGCTGGTGGAAAAAATCATAGATGCATATTTATCCAGAAGAAATGTGAACAGACCTTAAAGAGAATTCGTGCAAATTTCCTTTATAGCAGCTATTTATGGACTGAAACACTTTTTAGTAACTAACCTGAAGAAACTCCAGTATTACTAACATAGCAGCAACAACTCAACACCTCTGCAAATCATCGTAGCTGGTGTATGAACAGAATAAGCAATGGCCCATTATAACCACTGATTGAGTCTTCAATATTTTTATTTAAATAGTCAAAATAAATATCTGATAAGACATAGCCAGTGCCAGCACCACAGGGGCTTGTTTTTCGCAGCAGCTCTCCAAGTACCATGACTGCCACCTCCTGGTGCAGACGTGAAAGCACTGCGGGTGGTGCTCTGCAGTCAAAACTGAAAAGTGTCGTTTTCTTTATTTTTTTGCTTCCTTTTTACGTTAAAGAAGGTGAACGTTCACCTTCAACATTCAGAGAATGTTGTAGGAGCAAAAACAGTTAAGTGCAAGAATTTAGTAAGACTTGCCGATCTTTAGTGCCTGAAGCAAAATAACAATATAAATGCTGCACAAGTATTTTCCGCCGAAGTTTAACTTCACAAATCCTATTAAAACACATGATTGACCTGAACTTTAAATAATTACTTTTTCCTGTGGTTTGTTATGCAAGTAGTCTGTGAATTAATGCACTCTGGAGTATATTCTTCAAATGCTCTTCTACCCCAACAAATTTCTTAAGAAGTGAAATGTGTATCTCATCTCCCATCCAGCAAGCAGAGGAACCCAACCAAGGAAGATTGAGAACTTCAGCAAATGTAACTACTACAGACAGCACAAAGAACTGCAGCTCATTTTGCATCTGCTTCAACCGTCAAATCACAAAGTTCAGTTGGGTAAGTAACGAGTCATTGAGTTTACAACCACCTCCACATTACTAGCTTTGCAGGGGCAAACGCCCGACTCAATTTGATTTCACACAAATCCCACGGTACAGAATCACAGAACATTAGGGATTGGAAATGACATTGAAAGATCATCCAGTCCAATCCCCCTGGCAGAGCAGGACCACCCAGACCAGTGTGTGATTTGACAACAGCTACCAAATCGGTTTTGGAGCAACTGCAATTTAGGAAACAAATACCCTGACTCAGCTGTTGCCCTCACTGCAGATATAAACACAACTACACTTCCTTTCACTGAGCTTACAGTAGTGAAAACAACACTGGTTCTGGGGCTCTTCCTTTTTCCCTTATTCAGTGTAGGCTGCAAATGCAAAAGCTCAACATCCTGGGTGATACTGCACCACGTCTAAACTTTTAACTCTGTCTGGCACCACATTCTACAAACTTCTACATTTTGTCTCCCAACATTTCCCCAGCATCTCGTTGGTGCTATCTCACACTGCCAAGTGCCCACAGGTAGCCAGGTTTCCTCCACAGGCTAAGAAGCCACTCCTAAGTAAATGCCATACATTCACAACTCTGCAACACCACTTCTGTGCAATTAGGATCAAAACTCTCAAGTCTCCTCAAATACACATGGCACCTTCTGTATTTTAAAGAAAACGCAGAGGTTTTTGAACAAAACCCACTCATACACCAATGTCCCAGCAAATTCTCATTCCAATTATGAGGATGGTCATTATTGCACTTGTATCTCACAGCAGCAAGCATTTCCAGGAGGACCATGTCTCTTTCCGCAGTTGCCATCCCCACACTTATTCCCTTGAAAGCAGCAACAGTTCATGTAGGATTCATCAGCACTTCACCAATTCCTTGTTTGTCAAAGGTTCTGCAACAACTTCATCACGCATGAACTGCTCCTAAAGACAGCAAGTAGAGTTTTAGTTGATTTTCATTATTTTTGGATCTTCTCTGCTTCAAAAAACACTAAGTCACAGGAGCACAGAATGGCTAGGGTGGGCAGGGACCTTAACCTGGGCTCTGCAGATACTCCAGGTCATCAAGTAGTAGATCACTGGGTGATCTACTGGTATCAATCTTGTCTCCCAAAACACGAAATCCATAACACGCCTAACTAGGCAGCAAAACTACCAAGCTCGCTTGAGATTATTCTGTGCGTGTCCACCCCACGCTCACCCAAGCAGGCCCACTTCAAAGTGTCAGAGGGTTTTCTTCTGCTGTCATTCTCCGTAGCTCTAAGGCCTTAAAGCCAAGCATCTCTGAGGATCGGGGTCACCGTCAGACGGGCCGCCGGCCCACACGACCCCACCCTCTGGGAACGCGGCAACCGCGCCCTTCCCAAGGCCTGACGAACCCACCCTCACCCGGGCCGGCCTCCGCAACCCCCCCCGCACCTACCTGGTCGTAAATAACGCGCACGATGAGGGAGCAGCTGGGGCAGGTGGCCACATCCTCGCCATTCTCCAGGTCCTCCTGCAACGGACGCGGGACAGCAGTCACCAACCGGCCCGCCTGCGCCGCCGCCATTTACCACCCCCACCTTCTCCCTCTTCTCCCCTCGCCTCCGTCCCGGCCCTGCCGGTGCCGCCGTTACCCGTGTGATGAGGAAGCGGTCTCCGCAGGGGCAGGGGTAGCTGTAGGTCCCGCTCTCCTCATCGTACTCGAAGTCCTCGATCTCCACCTCGTCGTGGAACACGGACATGACGGCCAGGAGGAAGGGGCGGGAAGCGAGGAAGGGGCGGGAAGCGGCAGGAGCCGGAAGAGACGCACCCGCGCACTCGGGCACGTGATGGGGTGGAGGGCGGGGCCGGAGAGTCCCCCAGCACGTGATGCAGGACCCGGTAGGGGCCGGTGGGGCAGTGGGGCGCTGAGGATCGAGGGGACTGCGGAGAGGGGAGGGTGTCCGAGGGAATCCGAGACGCCCACCCCCCAGCCTGCTGCGACCTCTGCCCTGCGGCTCCGACCTGTCCGGCGAGAGCGGCCCTGGGGCCGCGGCCTTGCCCTTCGCCTTCTCCTTGGCCCGGTGAGGCGGCAGCAGACCCTCTGCTTTATGGCTGTCCCGTCCCCGCAGTGTCACTCGCCTTTAACTCGTGCGGCTGTGGGCTCCTCGGTGCGGTACCGGTTACCTGACAGCAAGTGTCTCCCTCCAGGTACTGCTGTGAGACTGAGGAGAAGAGATGGAGCCGTAGGTTAACCCAGGGACAGTGGGTCACAGGGTGTCAGACTGCCACCCCGGGTAAGGAGCATTCATTAATACCTTGATTTTAGCAAGGGAATAATAAATACATTAGTAAGAAAGGAAGAAAGAGAACATCCTGCCAGGCTGGAGCATGGGAGGCCGCAGCACTGCCCCATTTGGAGGGCAGGGAACGGGCTGGTGGAGGCAGGAAAGTCGAAGAGAGGACAGATGGGGAGAGGCTGGTGCCAGCCTGTGAAGGCCTCTCTGAGCTATGTGTGGTAAAGGAGAAAGAACCAGGACTCTTTACAAGAGATTTGTAGAGTGAAAGTTACAGTTAATTCTTGTGTTTTCTTGTGATTTGTCAAGGTGATTGATGGTAGGGTAAATGGAACAAGTAGCTTCCAATCCCTAACGTCCTGTGATGTCACCAAGATCCAAAAGATTCCAGATCCTAAAAGGATCTCGGTCATTTCAGAGCGTTCTGCATTTACAGACTTTGCATGTTGAGGTAGAGGAATGTGCCTTCTTCAGTTAGACATGTACTTGGTCTTGCTAAAATATTCCCATGCTGTTAATAGTTTGCAGTAGCTTCTACACATTTGCATGTGGGAAGTGCCAAAGCATTTTGTTTGCTCTGTGTATGCTGTTGGAAAAAATTAAGTCATTTTGCTGTCTGGTACACTGATGCACACACATCATTAGGGGTTGGAAAGGACCTCCAGGGGTCATCACGTCCAACCTCCCCTGCTCAAGCAGGATCATAAAACCTAAGACAAGTTACACAGAAACGCATCCAGATGGTTCTGAAAAGTCTCCACAGAAGGAGACTCTACAACCTCCTTGAGCAGCCTGTTCCAGTGCTCAGTAACCTTTACAGTAAAGAGGTGGAACTTCAGTCTAGTTGGAAAAGTTGCAGTCTGCTGTGGAATTAAATGCTAAAACACTGCTGAAAATTACAGTCAAAAGCTGCAGGAAGTATTTCTTACACTGGAAAGTGGCCATTTGGAGTCGTTACAGTAAATGTCACCCATTTCTGAGCAGCCTAATTTATCGTAAACGCTCTGCTTCTCATTTCTAGAAGATTACAAACAGGACACACGAGTAAGTGACCAGCCAGCACAGCTGTTGATGAAAGTCTACAGAGTACAGGCCCGATTAGTGAAACAAGCTGAATTGTTGTCATTTCAAAGGATTCCACATGAAAGACAAAAGCATTTAGAAAATAAATTATGTGCTTTAAAGAATGCAGAAAAGAGTTTCAGATGTAAGCAGCAGATTAAGAATGCTGTAAAGAAGCAGCAGACTGCACTGTAGAAACAATAGAATTTGATAGGGAATGAGAAATGATAGAGGATTATGCTAATTCATTCTAGGAAGAACAAAGGCAGATTTATAAGCAGTGAGGAATACCTCTTGCTTCACTGTGCACCTTTGTAATGGGAGGGTATTGCTGATCTATTCTGAATATTGCATCAATTTATTTTTCCCTTTTTTGAAACTTAGTACCATGTGTTGCACTGTAGTGACTGTAGGTGTCTGCTACTTGCTTAACTGTTGAACCACAGAATCAGAGTTACTGAGGCTGGAAAAGACCTCTAACATCATCCAGCCCAGCCCATGACCTACCATCACCACAACCACCTAGACCAGGGCACTAAATGCCACATGCAGTCTTTTCTTAAGCATCTCCACAGCTTGAGACTCCACTGCTGCCCTGAGCAGTTCGTTCCAGGCTCTGATCACCCTTTCCATGAGGAAGGGCTTCCTAACATCCAACCTAAGCCTCCCCTGGTGCAGCTTCAGGCCCTGCCCTCTTGTCCTGTTGCTAGTTGCCTGGGAGAAGAGCCCAATACCCACCTGTCTACAACTTCTCTTCAGGTAGTTACAGAGAGTGATAAGGTTCCCCCCTGAGTCTCCTCCAGACTAAACACCCTCAGCCTCTCCTCATCAGACTTTCCCTCTAAGGAAAAGAGGTGATCTTAAAGGTCTCTTCTAGCTAAGGATGTTCTGTGATTCAAGGAGATGCAGGATTTACGTGTTTTTCAGCAAACCTGGCAGCCATTTTATTTAATGTTTATAAAATATTCCAGCCATAACCCTTTATTTACCAATAGGAAGGAAATGCATTTTCAGTGCTTGATCAGCTTTCAACATAAATATTACTGGAGCATTTAGAATCATAGAGACATTGGCTGAAAGGGACTTGTGTGGGTCATCTAGTGAAAGCTCCTGCTTGGTTGCTAGCACTGGATTAAGCCAGTCCCAGGTGCAGACCTTTGTACTTAAGTTCACGAGGTTTCTGTTTGCTAATTGTGCTGTTCCTCACTGCCCCTTTGAGATGAAGGTCCACCTTTCAGAGTGTCAGACACTGTTCTAGTTTAGGACCATCTATGCGGTGGGATGAGGGCTAGACTTGATCCTGGAGGTCCTTTCCAGCCATAATGATTCTAGGACTCCAAAGATTGCCCTCCCTTTGATGGTTGCACATTTTCACTGCTTTCTAATTGTTGTGTGCTTTTAATCTGTGTGTTTACTGCTAGTCTTAGCAACAGCTGAATGTTGGCCTTTCTCATTTAGTGGAAATAAAGGGTGAAAACAAGCCACGTCAAAGAGTGACTACTTTATTTAACAAATGTTTATATGGGTTTTTTTCAGGAGCTTCTGATTCTGAAGACAGCACAATCACTATGGCTCATGCTACCATTTCTATGGGTTTTACTGTTCCCCAGCTCCTGAGAGGTGCTAGCAGAATTCTTCCTAGCCACTCTGCACTGGTGTTACCGAGACACTCAGCTTATTGTTCCTGCACAGTGAACGGGTAGGTTGTCCACATACAAAGACTTTTTTCAGAGGAGCATGTCATGGTAGCGCTGCCAGTGGGAAGCTGCCAAATCATTACAAACCTGTAAATACTTATTTACCTTCCTATTTTATACCTGTAATTAATTCCTGTTTAGTTTTATAGGATCTTGTCGTCTGGATTACACTGGTAAATTATGTTAATAGAAACTTGTATCAGGAAGACAGTAGCACAGCTCTGAAAATAACAATTATCTTTGCTTTTTGTTGCAGAACAATAAAGTCAAAAAGAAAAATGGATCATCTAGAGAGGACAGCAAATAATTTTCGACAGGAGGTTAGTGTTCTGTTCTTAGGATGGGAGTAGGTTTTTTTTTAATGTGAAGAAACTGGATAATGAATCTTCATTTTCTTTTCCAGTGCCGTTTGATTTAGTTATTTTTCTCATTTTTCATATTTGATACTAACAAGTCTTAACAGTAGGACAAGGGACAATGGGTGTGAGCTGGAACATAGCAGGTTCCACATAAATAGGAGAAGGAACCTCTTCACAGTGAAGGTGACAGAGCACTGGAAGGGGCTGCCCAGGGGAGTTGTGGAGTCACCTTTTCTGGAGACATTTAAAACCCACCTGGATACGTTCCTGTGTGACTGGATCTGGGTGGTCCTGCTGTGGCAGGGGAGTTGAACTGGATGATCTTTGAAGGTCCCTTCCAGTCTTGTATGATTCGGTGAGACTTCGTTTGTATATAATCCTAGAGTAACCCTGTCAAAGGTAACAGAGCAGGTGGAATGTAAGTGAAAAACTCCATCAGTGACTGTGTAAATCAATCTGGTTTTGTTCCTGTACCACATTGGTGCTTCAGTGAGGTGCAACAGGTGACGTGCAAAGTGACAGACACATCGTACGCAGGTTCTTGATTACTTCTGCTGCAGATGATACCTCTGTGACATCACGGCTTATTCTCCTTTCGTTAGGTGATTACACAAGCAAAGGTGTGTGGAATCACTAACGAATCCGAGACAGTCAAAAGACTCCGTCTGGCTATCGCAAATAAAGACTTCACTTTCAAAGCAGGACAGTGGTAAGAACTTCTGTTCCTCAAGGGGAGGACTACTGGCACAAGTTCCACCATAACAAAATGTTCAAAGGCCTCTGAGAAAGGCCTTGGAGAAGTGATGGTTTATTATTGGGCACTTTGTCCAATAGCTGCTACCTGGCATAATTTTAATTTAGTAGTCATGAAATATGCTGAAATTAATTTTAAAGAAGATAAAGATTTATCTTCTTTAAACATTCTTTTTGATTGTTTCAGTATATTCTGGCTTATATATAAACATATATTTTTATTGCAGTACAATAACTACTACAGAAAATGTATCTATTGAATATTAGAGGATATTTAATGGAATATATAATCTATTTATTTAGAACACAGATCTATTTGTTTCATCTGGACTACTCTGGAGAACACTGTGCTCTATTCTGCAGGCTGTCCTCACTGTCTTTTAATTACTAGCTGGATTTAGAGTGGCGCTGAGACTGCCGGTTTGCAGGTTGCTTAGTTTTGGTTTATAACTACATCAGAGTTGCCTGTACACTTTCATTTCTCTCCTTGAAGCTTGCACTCAGAAAATTAATAGCTAAATATAGATAAGCAAACTTGAAAATGAATTTAAACCCGTGAGCAGGTGGTTTTGGTAGTGGACGTTTCAATGTTCTTAAGCTTTTAGTCGGCGTGGGCCATCGGAAAGCGGTTCTCCTGGCATCAGCGTGTAGCTGCTGGGTATTAGCAGCATATGTTACTCATGTACTTTCAAATTTAGAACCAGAACACAAGGTGCTGATTGCAATAATTTGTGGAGTGATTTGTTGCAGTTCTTACACATGTGCAGTGACTCATATGAAATTCCTGCTTGCCAGTACTTGGGGTGTGCACTTGCCCTCCAAAAATGTTTTAGAAATGAGCATGCTGAAACTGAAAGCTTTAATTACAATTACCTGTGTCATGCCCTCCTTCCTTTAGAGTATTCTGATGCCCTTGCCAGGTAGACAACGACTTTTCTGTACTTGTCACGGCAGACAGTGCTGGCATTTTTGGATGAGCAACACAAAACACCAGCCCACCATTTCCTGAGTTGAAAAGGCTAACTTGTTAGAATTCAGTTCCAGAAGGACACAGAACTGCTGGAGAGAGCCCAGCGCAGAGCCACCGAGATGATGAAGGGAGTAGAACACCTGCCTGATGAGGAGAGGCTGAGGGAGCTGGGTCTCTTGAGCTTGGAAACAAGGAGACTGAGGGGTGACCTCATTAATGTTTATAAATATGTGAAAGGTGGGTGTCAGGAGGATGGAGCCAGGCTCTGCTCAGTGTCTTCTAATGACAGAACAAGGGGCAGTGGGTGTGAGCTGGAACAGAGGAGGTTCCACATCAGTATGAGAAGGAACTTCACAGTGAGGGTGATGGAGCAGTGGAACGGGCTGCCCAGGGAGGTTGTGGAGTCTCCTTCCGTGGACTCTTTACTCTTCTACTTGCATTTTGCTGTCACAGTGTTTCTGCAGGAGTCCTCTTATCACTGAATAATAGAATGTGTTGGGTTGAAAGGCACCTCCAAAGGGCATCTAGTCCAACCCCTCTACAAGAAGCAGGGACATCTCAGAGTAGACCAGATTGCTCAGAGCCCCCTCCAGCCTGACCTTGAATGTCTCCAAGCATGGAGCCTCTACAGCCAGTGTCAATGTCACTTGATTTCTGTGAAGCAGTAAGATTGTTTTCCACCAGAGGGGGGTGAAGAGCTTCAGGAGCATCTTGAGATGCCCTTTGCTACAATAAATGCTGCAGTAAGAGTGGTCCTTTCTAATCTTGGATCCTTCCTGCCAGCAAGGCTGAGCCCCACGGCCAGTAGGGCTGCAGAAGCTAAGGGCAGTGCAATAAGCCTCCTCCACTTTTTTTGGTGTTTGAGTTTTCATGTGCTGTTAGGTACCTTCGTACACCATCAAGTTTGTTGTGTGAAGTTAAAAATTATTATAGTATTGATTCTAGCACTCAAGTAAAGATTTGTGCCACATAGAGGAGCTTTACACAATGTATTAGGGTTGGAAGTGGGCTACAAAGGCCATGGAGTCCAACCTTCCTGCTGAAGCAGGATACAAATTGCTAAAAAGCAGAACCACCTAAAAACCCCAAATCAGCTGCACAAACCCACATCCAGCCAGAGCAGAAACATCTTCAGTGAAGGGGACTCCACAACCTCCCTGGGCAGCTCCTTCCAGTATTTAATAACCCTGACTGTAAAGAAGTTTTTCCTCAGACTGAGGGGAAGCGTCTGTGTTCAAGCTGGCAGCCATCACCCCCATCCTGTCTGACGCCACTGAAAAGAGAGGATTTCCTTCTGCTTGGCAGCCAGCCCTCAGGAGTTTATAAACAGTGATTAAATCCCCTTGTAGCCTTCTTTTGTCCAAACTAAGAAATCCCAGTTATCCCAATCTGGCTTCATAAAGCAGGTCTTCCAGACCCCCAGTCACCCTCGTAGCTTTGTGTTGAACTCTGACGATTAATTCTCTATCCCTCTTGAACTGGGGAGACCAGAACTGGACACAGGATTCCAGGTGCAGCCTCACTAAAGGAGAACAAAGAGGTAGAAGAACCTCCCCTGATCTGCTAGACACACTCCTCTTGATCCATCTCAACACCCTGTTGGCCTCCTTGACCATTTGCTGATCCATGTTTGGTTTGTTATCCACAACAGCTCCAAGAGCCCTCTCCCCAGGGGTGCTCTCTAGCTGCTCACTACCTACCCTGTATTGATGCAGATCATAACCAGCTTCTTTTCCTGATCCTGTTTGGAATATCAGTGCCGTGTGTTCATGAACCAAACCCCATGTCATGATGACTTGCCGTCCATGCTCTCTGACTGCTGGTGGTGCAGAAGCTCTGCTGTGTATTAACACTCTAATCATGTTAGTTAAACCCTGCATGATGGTTTAACTCTGAAAACACTCCAGTGACTGGGACTAGCGGGAGAAGGGTGTCACCAGAGGGCACTGCTGCCCAGTCCACGCTCGAGGAGGAAGCAGTTCTCCTTCACGTGAGACTTCTTTGACAGACTGTGGTTTCAGATGTTTTTTTCCTTGAGAAGATTTTATCAAAAGTTGTTTCCCTAGGATTCGGTTCCCAGTCTGCCTGCGTTTGAAAATGGAAGAGCCCATCAAAGGGAACAAAAAGATGGGCTTTAAGCCACCCTTCTCAGGCCATACAGTGGGTTTGTTTTAAGGCATTGAAATGCCTTGGAATTCTAGTCTGTTGTGGCATCGGATGCTAAAAGCCTGATGTGTGAACAGCCTGCTCGTTTAAGCCCTGGAATGGGCTACCCAAGGGGGGTTGTGGAGTCTCCTTCTCTTGAAACGTTTAAAACCCCCCTGGATGTGTTCCTGTGCCACTGGATCTAGGTGGTCCTGCTTTGGTGGGGGGATTGGACTAGAAGATCTTTCAAGGTCCCTTCCAATCCCTGATGCTCCGTGATTCTGTGAAAGGGAATGAAGTCTTTCTAGATTAACATAATCCCAAGGAATTGGCCTTGCGGGTGGTTATAAATCCATATTATAACTTGGAAAAGTTCTGTTATGGAAATGAAGATGCCTTTTGTAAAGGAAAAATAACTTAGAGATGAAACAGCCGTTGTGTTTTGGTTATTGTTTTCCATGTTTGGGGTTGTTAGGGTTTTGTTTTAACAAACTTCTGTTCCTGGTCTCTTTTTAGGGTTGATTTCTTTATTCCTGGTGTATCAGTAGTTGGGGGATTCTCCATATGTTCTAGCCCTGGCCTCTTGGAACGAGAAGGAATACTGGAGCTGGCAGTAAAGCACACGGCTCACCCTCCTGCTCACTGGGTTCACACTGAGGTAAATAACTGGGAGATTTGGGTTTGTTTGAGTTCCCTTTTGGGGCTGGTGTGTGTGATTTCAGGCTGCTTCTTGCTATTGACTCCAAAACACCTGTTGACAGCTGTTTTTAATACAAGTTTTTAGCACAGTGTCCTCAGTAGCTTTGTGGAGTCAGAGCCTTTCCCTTAGAACAGTGCACGTGCTGCGTGTTGATGGCTTCACTTCTCTACCTAAGCGGTTCCACTGCTGTACTTACAAACCAGGCTGAATCATGGAATGGCCACGCTTGGAAGGGACCTTAAAAATCATCTAGTTCCAACCCCCTGGCACAGGCAGGGGCACCTTCACTAGATCAGGTTACTCAAGGCCAGGTTGGACGGGGCTCTGGGCAACTCTGCCTAGTGAGCGGTGGCCCCATGGCTGGGGTGTTGGAACTAGATGATCTTTGAGGTCTTTTCCAATCCAAACCATCCTGTGATTCGTCCCTCTGGAATTGTGATGTGTTTAAGCCTTTACTTCCTGTACAGAAGTTATTGAGGGGGATTGGGCTGGATGATTTCTTGAGGCCCCTTCCAATCCCTGATGTTCTGTGGTTAATGCTGATCCTTTTGTTTCATTCAATGACTGTTTCCTGATACCAGAAGGATTCTGTGCAGGCAGTGTTTTTACCCTGTAAGTGGTCAGCAGTTCTTGTAGCCTTACTAGTTTTTCTCTCCTCTTTTCCCACCTTACTTGGTTTTGCTGTCCTCTTCATTTTATTTTTTAAACTCTCTACGTGGCCTGAAATCAGTTTGTGTCCTGCTCCTGTTTGCTCTGCCGGCTTGCAGTGATGTGAGAGACCTCACCTGACTTCTGTGTACTGGAGTGTCCTGGGACGCAGGTCTGCCGTGCCAGAGGGACACTGCCCCAAGGGTTTTCCTGTCACTGTATTTTTCTGGGTATCAAAGCCCCTCTTGCTTTGGCAAATTTCCCTAAGAAGAGGAGAGGAAGAGCCAAGGTTTTCCCCGGCCTTGCTTCTTCTGCAGCTCTGACATTGCAAACGCAGAAGTGGTTCTGCAAGAGCTACTCTTGTGGCTACTTACTTCACTTTGGGGGGTTTTCTATTTTTTAGGAATGGGGATGGAAAAAACTTCTGCATCTCTGCAGCTCATTGTGACTTCCTCGTGTGATCTCATAGCAGGGCCTTTTTTGCCATGAGACTGGCTGGCTTTGGGTGAAAGCTACCCTTGGGTTTTCACAACCCCATCGTGCTGTTGGAAGGCTCTTGCATGAATCATTCCTCTTTATCTCATGTGGGGGTGGGCAGGGGGAGTCACTGTCCTGCCTCATTGTAAGACTGAAACTTCCGAGAGGAGAACTCCATCCCTGGAGACACAGATTGCTTCAGATAGACAGAGGCAAATGGCATTTATTTTAAAGGACTTCAGTTCTCCCTCGCTGGCCTCCGAGCCCGCCAAGTCTGACGGGGGTGACTGTGGTGCAACACGAATGATGCTTCAGCCTTTGCTTTTGGTTTTGAAATGAAATAATATCTTCTTTTCCATCCTAGTGTGCTCTTGACTCAGAAGTGGCTCTGCGAGTGGGAGGTGATTTCTTCTTTGATCCTCAACCTGGTGACTCCCCTGTAAAACTTGTGCTGATAGCAGGGGGTGTTGGAATTAACCCATTGTTTTCTATACTGCTGCATATAGCAGATCTTCATGGAAACCAAGAGGGTAAAGGAAATGGATACAAAATGGGAACAGTGGAGCTCTACTACAGTGCAAAAAAGACAAGTGAACTCTTGTTTAAGGTAAAGTTGTTTTTAAAAAGGTCTCAGATCCTCAGCTGTATCTGCACTCTGTGTGTCTGTCCCTTGCCTCCAGACTCAAGGGAGCTCCTTTGTGTAAAGACACAAACAGAGGCAAAGTTCTGCCTCAGATCCCACGTGTGTTTGTTCATTGCTTAGCCAGTACAAATTAGGGCAGGTACTGGGCACAGTGGGTGTCACTGACTTCAGTGATGGGTCACAAAGCCCTCGACGTCTCCATTTTATCGCAGCCTCCCAATATGCTGAACGTGACGTGTGTTCTGTGTGTAGATACGCACCGGTAGGGTTGCGTCACGCTCCACCCACCGTCTTCTATCAATTGTGTTTAATTCAAAGACTAGCAAGAGCAGTTGTGTCCAAGGGAAACGCGCTGTAACGCAGCAGGGGAGCTCTGTGCATTGGTTATTACTGGGTACTGCTGTATGAACAAAGGATTTACAGCCACTTGTAAAACTGCTTGTGTAGTACTTCATCAAAACTTACTTAGCAGTTGTCACACTCAGCTGTTCAGGGGTCGCTGATAACATCTGAGGGTCAAATTAGCACAGCTTCTGTTTAGAATTTAGGTTTCTTTGAAGTACTGAAAGCTTTTGATTGTAAGATACAGGTGATACCTTAAGTTGTATATAGGATCCATCCCTAGTGCTTCTGTACCATGGGGAGCAGCTGAGGAGACTGGGGTTATTTAGGGAAGAGGAGGCTGAAAGGAGACATTACTGCTCTCTGCAACTACCTAAAAGGAGGTTGTAGTGAGGCTGATGCTGGTCTCTTCTCCCAAATTACTAATGATAGGATGAGGGGAAATGGCCTCAAGTTGCAAGGTTCAGACTGGATCAGAGTGGTTGGGCACTGGAACAGGCTGCCCAGGGAGGTGGTAGAGTCACTGCCCCTGGAGGTGTTTAAAAACCGAGTATCTACAGCACTTGAGGCCATGGTCTAGGGGTTAGGGACATGTTGGGACAAGGGCTGGACTTGATGGACTTGATGATCCTTTCCAGCCATGATGGTTCTATGATACTCCTGCTGCAGTGCCCTTTATTCTTCATGAGCCCCTCGAATCCAGAGTGTGTACGAAAGTTCTTCTCTGAAGAGAACTGAGGAAGTAGGATCACTAGAGTCTTCCTTCTGTTCTTCAAAGAACATCTGCTCAGCTCTTCAGGAGGAACTGCTAGGTTGTCATGAGTGATTCCCTGAAGAAGCAGCTGTGTGTGGGCTCACAGGAACAAAGGGTGGCACCGATGTCACGGGCAGACACACTGCTTTTGCAAACTTCATTATTTGAGATGGCAGAATCAGACGGTGCTAGAATTGCACAGGGCAGTGTCCCAACTCTGCTTCTTGATGCCAGTTAGCTGGGCTTTCTTTCAAGAGGACTGAACGTGGCCTTTCCCTCCTTACTGTGGCACTGACAGAGGAGCACCACGTGTAGCCGGTCGCGTGTCCACACTGCCTGTGTGGAAATCGTGTGTCAGTCGGCCCACGTGATGAAATCCAGCCCATCGAGTTCTCCACTCTTGGTGCTCGGTAACAGTCACGGGTGCTCTGAGGCTGTCTGCAGACATCTGCTTTGATTTAGTGGGCTGTGGTGGAACCAAGTGTGTTTAACTTTGCAGAGAACTATTCTGCGTTTGATGGCTGAGTTTCCTGGAAGGATCACGTGTCGTTTTCACATCACCCAGCAGAGCTCACCCGTCTGTGAAGAGCTCCAGCCACACATTACAGGTAGGTACAGTGGGCAGTTACCTGTACAGAGATGCACCTTCAAGCCTGGTGACACCCTACAGGAGGGAGTTAGCTGCTTGAAGTAGCCTTTCTACGTGTAAGGGTTCCAAAGGAGATGTGAGTTAGACCTGAGGAATTTCACGGTCTGCTTTGGAGAAGAAATGTTCCCTTGGCGGGTCTTGTTTTCATTTCTAGCAAACCTCCTCCGTTCATTTTAAACTTCACTGGCATTTCCCACTGCTGACTTCATTCCAGAAACTCTTTAACAGTATCTGGGGTGGGACCGATGCAGGCTGAATCTGACTGCTCGTAAGAGAAACTTCAAGTTTCCATTTCTGTTGTGTTTGTGTTAGAGATCCTTAACCCGAGTGTCTCATCTCAGTGGGGGGGGTTTGGGGGAATGTGAGCCCTTCTCCTCTTCAGTGACCAGTATCCAGCTGCGATGTACTGACCACAGAATGTTAGGGATTGGAAGGGATCATCCAGTCCAATCCCCTGCCACAGCAGGATCCCCTAGTTGCCCAGGAACAGTCCAGGCGGGTTTCAAGCATCTCCAGAGAAGGAGGCTCCACAACCTCCCCAGGCATCTCCTCATCAGGGAGATGCTCCCCTCCCATCATCATCTCTCTGGCTCTATGCTGGACTCTCTCAAGCAGTTCTGTGTCCTTCTGGAACTGAGTTGCTCAGAACTTGAAGGTCTTCAGAACAATAAAAGACCAAGTTTGGGAGACTTTTTCTAACCCCACACCTTTTAGTATTAAAACCCGGATTCCTTGGGAACACTCAAGGAGTCAGGGATCTAAAGCCCCAGAGGAAGTAATGGTTCTGGAAGCCTAGATCCTTGACACCTATCATCTTTAAAGAGACCTGGCAGTTTTAAGAAAGAGGGCTTGAAATACCTGTGAGCAGTTACTCTTCAGCAAATTACTCCTTTGTTACTATTTGTGTTCTCATTTCCTACTTTCTTCTTCATCAGAGGGAAGAATCTCTAGAAAGGAGCTAGAAAAACACGTGTCTAAGGATAGTCTGTGGTACATCTGCGGGCCGCCTCCAATGATAGAATCTATATCTGAACTCCTGTCGAGCATTGGTGTCCCTAGAGACTGCGTGTTCTTTGAGAAGTGGTGGTAGTGACAGCCCAGAACACACCGCACACGACTTGGTTCCGGTCTGTGCCGCAAGCGAAAGCGCACAGAAATGGACTGTGAATCCTCTGGGAGATTTTACTTCATGAAGATGTCCTCAATGATGATCCTTGAATTTACCTGTAATACACTTGGACCTCAGTGCTCCTGCTTTGTGGGGGGAGAAAAGTGATTTTTTTATTAAAGAAATTAACAGTTCTGGTATTTCTGGTGGTTTGTTCACTTCTTTACAGCCTATTTGCACTTCACACTCTTGTCAGTCAGCTTTCAGAAGCCTTCCAGTGCCTGCTTCAGCAGTTGTAGAGGATGAGTTGTGCAGCAGTGCCAGGTCAGTTTGTAATAAGGAATTCAGGCCACAACTTGGGATCTGCTCCAGACCGTTGTGCGCAGGAGGCAACGCTCTGCCCTCCTGGTTCTGTGGAATAAATTCGTGTTTTTATAGAAGTGGAGTGCTGTGACTTCCTTCTCTCGCCTTGCCCCGTCTTGTTCAAAGGAAAAGACCCAGCTTTGCCTGCTGGCAGTCACCCGTGTTTGCAGCAAGGGGTGTTTTCTCATAGCAGCATTCTAACCTGAGTGAGAAGTGTTGAGTGTACAGGGGTCGAGAGCTCTGTGAAGCCCCTGGCAGAGCTGTACAGAGTGACTCATGTGACCCTGTGGCCCTCGCTGGCGCTGAGCTAGCCCATCCAGCTTGTGCTCCCCGTGCCTTGTCCTCGCAGCAGCCATGGGCAGCCACAGCTGAGACAGGAGCTCTGTAACCCTGCCGTGACGCCGTTTTAGGAGGCTCTAGAACACACCAGTCCTAGAAATAAGCCTCTGGGAAGTTTGCTTGTACAAGTTGTGAGTGCACTGCTTGTGCAATGGCTGACACCTCCGCCCTGGCTGAATGATGCTTCTTCCCCTCACTCACAGAAGACACTTTGCTAGCAGCTCTTACAGAGAATGTAGTGAGTTTTTTGCCATCAGCCTCCTGCTCTGCCTTACATGGAGGTTGCAAAGATGCCAATCCTGTCACTGTGAAGCAGCTGATTTTTCAAGTAGAACTTCCCCATGCTCAGCTAGAGGCCTCCAGCCCAGCTGCAGTTCTCTCCCAAGAAGTTATTTCAGCTTCAGCATGCTCAGTGTAACCTCTTATCATCAGTGTCTGATGTTTTATGACTTCTAGGGTATCTACCTTGCCACATTCACTGGTGAGACAACTGGGACTTCCAAGCCCTTGCTTTGAGAGCAGCATGAGACTCCTGCTGAAAGTGCTGCAGAATTTGGGCGTCTGAAATCATCCCAGGGCCTTCTGAGAGTCACAAAGAAAGTCCCTGAGCACCGCAGCTCAGAAAAAACTCAACTTATGGAAAGTGTCTCTATTTTCCATCCGGAAGAGATGACTCTGTGAGTGATGGACCTTAGAGAGTTGCCTTTTGGGGACAGGAGGCTGATGAGGGGTTTGCCTCCAAGTTCTCATCCTCTGGTGCCTGTGGCCTCCTCCACTGAGGTGTGTGCCAAGGCAAGTTGAAGCTACTTGTCCCCTTAGCCCTCACCACAGACCCAGAGGGGCTGTCTCATCAAATCCCCTCCTCCTCCTCAAATGAGAGGAAGATTCCTTCTGAGAACCCCTATTGCAAGGGCCAGTTCCTTGTTTGTTCGCTCTAGAATGTAAATAGGGCAGTGTCCTTGTCACAGCAGATAAAACCAGGGGGTTTTCTGCTCACAAAGATCACACTTGACAAGTTGGAGCTTGATGCTTGGAGGAAGCAGGGGGTTTTCCCCAGAAATAGGCGATCTATTGCTATTGGGAAGCAGCAGTGCCCTAAAATAATCCCCATAAAGCCCATTCACTGGGCTCCAGCATCTTCTAACAGTACAATGCTAAAAATACTCTGAGAAGCTTAAATGTCTAAATGTTTTTCTTATGTCTTTTACATCATTAAGTGGATTATAAATGTGTTGATCTTTTTCTTCCCTTAATGCACTTGCTTCCTTCAGTCTCCTTCCCAAACCACTCCCCAGACTTGCACCAAAACGTCCATTTAACAAGTTATTTCAAACCCCTTTACATCTATAATCACCCTCTTTTCCCTCTAACCTCCTTCTGTCAGCCCCCGTTACGCTCAGACTGATCGCTGTGGGGCAAGGGAGGCCACATCTCCGTAACCGAACCTGTTAACGAGAAGTTCTTGCCACAGGGCACAGAACACCTTCTCCATAATCCAGATAACAGTAATAAATGGCTTTGCTGAGTGGGAAAGCCAGGAACGTTGTTCACATCCCCTTCCTCTGTAGCCTTGGCCTGCTGACACTTAGTCTTTTGGAATTCTTTCTACAGTGAAACATCACTTGTAAGTGAAACATCACTTTCACCTTAAAGGCTGTTAACTGGATCTGGATCCAGCACAGCCCAAGGAAATGAAGCTTTAAAATCATATGGTCTGCAAATGATTAATTAATGTGGTGGCAGCCTACCGTGGTGGGAAGAGAGAACAACTCTTGCTGTTCAGCAGCTATGGAGTTGGAGCAATAGTCTCATCACCTGACTGAATCATTGCTTGGAATCCTAGAAATTGTCTGTCTCATCAGCTAAGGAGCAACCTAAGGATTAAAAACAGAGTGAGACTTTCTTACTGCCACAAAACAAGAGGCTTGAGATGTGTGTCACAGAATCAGAGAACGCTGGGGATTGGAAGGGACCTCGAAAGATCATCCAGTCCAATCCCCCTGCCACAGCAGGATCCCCTAGATCCAGTCACACAGGAACACATCCAGGTGGGTTTTACACGTCTCCAGAGGAGGAGACTCCATGACCCCTCTGGGCAGCCCCTTCCAGGGCTCTGTCACCCTCACCTCACCCTGAAGAAGTTCCTTCTGATATTGATGTGGAACTTCCTCTGTCCCAGCTCCCACCCATTGCCCCTTGTCCTATCATTAGGTGACACTGAGCAGAGCCTGGCTCCATCCTCCTGACACCCACCTTTCCTTATTTATAAACATTAATGAGGTCACCCCTCAGTCTCCCTTTCTCTAAGCTGAAAAGACTTGGCTCCCTCAGCCTTTCCTCATCAGGAAGATGTTCCCTTCACCATTTTTGTGGCTCTGCGCTGGACTCTTCCATCTACACATTTATCTTTAAACCTAGTGAGGTGGTTTGTGACTTACCTGGTGTTACAGCCTGATTAGGCTGAATCTTCTTCCTGAGACAGTTAGTTTAGCAGGTTGCTGGTACAATGAATATTAACTAATCCAACAGGATTTGCATGAATGAACTGGGCACAGTGGCTGTTCAGTTATCACACCATTGTTTTAGGTAGTAGGGTGCTTTTAGAGTGACTAACAGAAAGCACTTGAATTGAAAAGCCTTTTCCCCCTCCAGCAGGTTGGTAAGGAACTGATTAGAGTTGGCTGCCACATCCAGCACCACAGGCACTTCTCTGCTGATGGAGGCTTTGGCAGGAATTGCCTTTTAAAGCCAGAAGCACATCTCCACTAGCTGCCTCGGAGACATAAGGATTGCATCTTACAGCTCTTAATTTAGAGGTGTACTGGTACTGTTGGCCAGCACTGCTCATACTTCTAGAAGCATTTATCAGCAAGAAATTAGTATCTGCTCTTCTTACGCTCCTCGGCTCGGGGAGGAAGAAATTCCTGCGTGAAAAGCTGATTGTGCTTTACTGCTGCCCTGTAATTGGCTCCCTGAGGCAAACCTACAGTCACAGCAAGTACAAAGAGCAAGCAGGTTATCCAGATGCAGAGCCCTTGCCCTGCTCACCTCAGAAAATGAGGCTGCGACAGGAACCACATTTTAAATACGAGTGGTGAGCTGGTTTGTGCTCAGCTCCATCCCCATGCTTACGTTACAGCTGCTCTGAGCCCTCTCGATTCCACCGCTAAGGTCCAGTAATCAAAGAAGTTACGCAGGATGAAGTGCCAGACAAATCCAATGATTTAACCCCTCCTGAACTCTACATAAACTATTTTCATTTTGGTGCTTCTTACCTGTCTTACTTCTACCTCTCTGCCCTCACTGTTCATAGAATCATAAAGGTTGGCAGTTCTCTAGCACCAGTAACTACAGCTAATGGAACTTCCCTCCATCGCCACTGAGAAACCCCTGGTCCCTCTGTTTGGGACCAGACTACTGGCAGTTGTGCAAGTATCACAAATAAGAGACCTCCTCACGACCTTTATTTTTCATTAGCAGTTGGGATGCAGTTAAAACAAGGTCAATTCGCAACCCGATAAAAGCCTTCTGTGCAGAAGATCTGGAAGGGTTTCTACCACAACACTTTCTACTAGTGAAACGTTCATTAAATATAGTGACTTCTTCAACCAGACCAATACAAAGCTGGTCCTTGAAACAGAAACCATCAGTGGAAGGATCTGATATGCAAACAGGTACTTCAGACTGCACAGAATTTAAGTAGAGCAACTAAAACAACCTCTTTTTGAGCCCATTGCAACTCCGGTCTAATTCCAAGGAGCAGAACGAACTAATTGAAGTTACTTATAGTCCTGCGGTTAAACCACTGAATTCAAAATCTAAGACTCTTTAATCAATGAAAAAAAACTCACCGCTGTGCTTTGTGTGTGAGAAATGAAACAGTTTAAACTTGAGTGCCCTTGTCCCAGTTAGATGAATATTCAAAGTAGTAGGATCTCTCCCTTCTCTGCAATGCTCTGCCAACTGTATAATTTTCAGGCGCGGAAGATGCTTTTGAACCACTCTAGGTGCAGGTTTGATACAGAAGGTAGCTCTTTGTACAGCATTTTGATTTGGAGACTGAAAGAAAATTACCAGGCACAAGTCAGTCAAGGGAAAAAAAACCCATCAAATCACTTTCAGAGCTCTTGCTTTCGAAAAACAAAAGCAGGGGAACTCGGAGTGTTTCTCACCTTCTTACCAGATTACTTGATGCTGCTAAATAGGGATGAAGGCAGCTCAGAGGAGAGAAACAAATACTTCCTACATTTTCAAGAATCACAGAACATTCGGGATTGGAATGGACCTCGAAAGATCATCCAGTCCAGTCCCCCTGCCACAGCAGGGTCACCGAGCTGCACAGGAACACATCCAAGCGGTTTCTGAGCATCTTCAGAGAAGGATGAAGCACCTGGAGAGCTCTGGTACAGAGACTGTGTCACACGTGCACGTTCACTTGTAAATACTTTTAATGCAGACAGTCAAACGCTGGCAGTTGTACAGGGTTCTGTTGGGTATTGCTCACAAAACGGTCACTCGTACAAAAACCCAACCTCTCTGAAGGTGTAAGGTCATCTAGTGACTCTTGCTGCCCACTGACCTTTGTTATCCTCCTACGCTTCAGTTCTTCTCCACAAGCTATTTCACACCAGTGAGGAAGAGGTGCGGAACCCCCTGAGGGGCCAGCAGGCAAATCTAATCCCAATTCTAGTGAAGGCAGCCGCTGAAAAACTACTGCTTCTCTGTCTTCTGGAGGCCCTGCAACTATTGATGAACCATTGCCTGGCAAAGAGAACACCAACGCGAGCAAACAGGGAACTGCTTTAATCACCTGCCTCACACAGTCTTCCCGTGGGGTGTGTTTATCCGTTTGCCTGAAACAGGGACACGACTTGCTCGTTGCTTAACGAGCCGCAGGAGTTAGCTGAAGTTCAGAAGAGAGTGTCGCCAGCCAGGCAGCCGTTGGCGACCAATGCAGGGCACAGCCACCCTGCCTAAGCTCTCCCACGGCAGCCTGTTTGAGCCTAAACACCCTTTTCATGACAGTACAACTTAATGACGGCACCAGAACCTCTCCAGGAAAAGGTATGTGGACAAGAAGGTGTCACAGAGGCCGATCTGAGCGCGTGGAGCAGTTGCCCTGACCCAGATACAAACCTAGTTGGCTAAGGCTGGGCACAGAAAAACCCGGCTGTGCTCTCTGTCCCTGTGCTTTAGCTGAAGCGCAGCTCTAGGAGATAGTGCAGGGCACTTCCCACTCTGTTCAGTGGGTGGGATTTTGTGGCTAGCTTCTGTGGGTTAAAAATCTCGGGCCCTGTAGTTCCTTTAAAACATCAAGACACCAGTTTGCTAAGGAGCAGAACGAGTACAATGGCAAAGAAAGGCTGAACTGAGCAAAGGGGTTCGCGATGGTGATTAGCAAAACCTGTTCTTTGGGCACAAATACCGGCACCTCACAGGATCCTTGAAACCTGGGTCTCATTCACAGGAGCCATCCACTGCCCCATCGCTGCCGGCACAGCCGTCCGATCCCGGAGCACAGTCTCCCACCTCAGATCCCTGATCCACGCAGCAGCCAGATGTACTCTGGCTGAGGCAGACCTGCGCATCGTTGTCGTCAGTGTCGCAAGTGGCAGGACAGGTTTCTTCTGATGCCCTGTCATGATGGGGATCTGGGTCATTGGTGCCAGCCACCTCATCTCCCAAGTCTATGACATCATCCAGCGGCTGTTCTGCATCAGGCTTGGCTTCTGCTGATCTCTGTTTCTCTTCTAAGTTTCTTGTGTTCTCTGTGTCTTCAAACTCCTGCTTCTCCTCCGCCATTTGCTTTTTCCTAGAACTTGATTTAGACTTGGTAGAGTTCTTGGTGTGTTTGTTGTGCACGTCATCTTTGGAGAACCTCCAGTGAAACTACAAAGAACAGATCCAAACATTAGAGACAATCTCATAGAATCATTCAGGTTGGAAAAGACCGTTGGGATCAACAAGTCCAACCATCAACCCTACTCTACAAGTTCAGCCCTAAACCAGATCCCCCAACACTACATCTACGCGTCCTTGAAGCTTGTCCAGGCATGGTGCCTCAACCACCACCCTGGGCAGCCCATTCCCTTCCACACTTCACCTGGATTTTCTAATCCCTCTGCACACTGGCAGGACAAGCCTAATCTGAGGGCAACATGAAGGTCAGCACCTTCCTCATTTCCAGTTCAAGGCAGCTCCCACATCTCAGCTGTGACAGGTGTGGGCTACACATCTGAAAATGGAGATGGGAACACCCGCGTGTATCCACACAGGTACCTCATCAGCTGTCAGCTACCGTCAGCTACCTTCTCGGACAATTTAGCTGGAGGCAGGGGGCTGCTTATCTGTTGCTAAGTTCTAGCAGAATTCATTAACATTAACAGATAGGAACCCCAGCCAAGACCAGGTTGCTCTGTGCTGGGCTCTAGCTATCAAAAAACACAGCAAGAAAGAGAAAGCAATTAAATAGTACAAAACCAGAGAAAAGAGTACTGCTTCCACCTTGCAGGCAGCGCAGGCAGAGGATTTTAAGTCACATAGGGAGGTTTAAGGCCCAGCTGTAAAGAGAAACCCACATCTCTTCTGCTGTGCGATGCCATAGAACAGCTTTCACATCATTCAAGCTGTTTCTCTCCTCTAAACGTTTCAATTCCTTGTATTTTGCTCCTGTAGCACAGAAACACTGGGTGTTTTTACTTCTAAGGGAATCAGCTGCAAGACTGAAATACCTCCAACAAAAACCAAAGAAACTGGGAACTGAAGGTTATTTACCTTAGATTCTTTCTTCTTTGCTTTCTGGGGCAAGGAAGGTCTCTGAAGAAATACAATTTGCTTTGTAGATAAATTCCCCTCCCTGAAAAGAAACAAATGCGCACTCCTGAGAATGAATTAACTTCACATCCAGCAACATTCAAAGCCAGAATCCATCTCAGTCATTTATTTCTGTAGGTCAAAGAACAACAAAATGAAGGATGACCTAAACACTGCCTGTCCTCAGCGTCTTTGAACAGCCTGGTATCTGGGGAGGGGAGGAAAAAGAGCGACTGACAGAACCTGTCATCCTGTGACACACTTCTGCTGGTGTTTTAGCAGAATAAATTGTTTGGAGCAAACGTGGTGCCTGTGTGGAGCAGCATCTTGGTGACAGCAAAGTCCCTCCCTCTATCCGCATCTCCTGCAGGGAACAGGGTGGGTGCTCCCTGCAGGTTTAGTAGTGAGGCAGGAGGCACAACGAAGACTGGGGGACCCTCGTGCACCATCAAGCTGCCTGGTGTCACTGAAGTTACGAATGAGAGGCAGCAGAGGAAGAAAACAACATGTGCCTTTAAGAGCAAGGGTTTGCAAACCACACTCAGGGTGTTCTATTCAATCCTTCATGTAAACTTAGGTGTTCTTCCCCCAGCACAGATGGCCTTCACTTTTCAGGCTTTCATGTGTGGGCGTAGTCTTCATCTAGATGTCAGAAAAAAACTCTGCTTATTTTTTAACCTCTTCAGATAAAAACATCATGACTGGTGATACTGGGGTGTGTGTTCCTGACCAGTGACAATGCAGGCAGCACCATCTCCGTCACGGCGGGATGCGTGCCAACAGGGCTACCCAGGCACTGAAACGTCCATCTTGCATCATGATCACAGAATCACACAGAACATTAGGGCTTGGAAGGGACCTCGAAAGATCATCGAGTCCAACCCCCCATGGTAGTTCTCAGCTAGTCTGTGTGTATCAGCAGCATTAGAGAGAGATCAGTTAAGAAGAAGCTTACTTTTCTTCAGATAGGTGACATCTCACTGCAAACGTTACCACAGGTTTTGTCTTTGCTCTAAGAGGAACTACGGGCAGTTCCAGAGCAGGAATTTTGCAGCTGAGTTTATAGAGAGATGGACACCCAGACAATTCTTGAAGAAGCACAGTGGTTCCTTGCAGCGTCCTGCCCACCAGACACCTGCTTCCTGCCCCAGCTCAGAAACCCCAGAGAGCAGCTGCAGCAGGTCTGCAGGGGCAGATGCTGTGTGCACGCGCGGAATCCCACGCTAACCGCACCGAGAATTACTTGGACAGACCGGTGCCTGCTCAGTGGCTTCCGTGTCCTAAAGGCAGAGCCCCCCGCTCCCTACCTGTTTGTCTTCACAACTGGAGTGGGAAGCACACACGTCAGCTGCCAGCCGTACACGGCGAGGGAGTTCAGCAGCGGGACGTAATCCGTTTGCACTTCAACTCCCTAGGGAAGAGCAATCAACGGTTAGCATCACCATGTGGGCTGTGATCTTGTCTTCACACTGTCCACGTCTGGCTTGGGAGTCCAATTCTGAACTGGACGCACTCTCAGTATTTCATTAGTGACTTCCTCCAAAGCACAAAGACATTCAAGTGGTTAAAAGACACTCCCAGCGCTCTGCCTGGGTTCTGTGCTCATCTGGGCTAGAGGGAGAAGAGCTGTAGTGAAGTCGGTTGGGTTACGGCACCGTGACGGATCCAAAGCAAAACCAGCCATCGGTACCAAAACAAACGCAGAAAGAGAAGACGTCTGCTCCTTTCATCACCCACACATACGCATCGCTTCATCAGATGGCATCAGGAAGTCTGTGGGCGAGCCCGAACGGCCTGCCTGCCAGCGCCAAGCCTGGCTCCAGCCGCAGCTCTGCCCGGCTAAGCCTTGCTCATTCTCCTTCTGCTAAATGCCAGCAGACCCCGTAATTCACACAGAAGGAACCACTGCTGCTTTCAACACAGCCTGCTCCGGCGAGGCGTCTAATTGCCAAGACTTCCAGTAATTGAACAGAAATGCGCTAAAAGCCTATTTACTAGATTTTAATTATAATACATGCAAAGCAGGCAAATGGTAGCCATTAGCCTCTACAAACGTAGTTACGTGCCATCAGAATAACAACAGTATTAGCCAAAGAGCTCGGGCACTTACACTGGGTTCGTGCGCAAGCAAGGAGTTTTACTGCCAGCTCCAGATGATCTTTTGAGGTCCCTTCCAATCCCTAGTGTCCTGTGAGCCTGTGATTCTCAGCACTGGGTGAGGCACAATAGTTCTGCAGCCTCCAAAAATATCCACTTACGCCGCAGTATTAGGATACTAATTTGATCGGAATGAATCCAAATCCTGCTGTCGTTATTTCAAGGTATTTCAGTGAATTCCAAGCTCAGCTATTTCTTTCTTCTAACTAATGTAATTTAGGTCACTTGATATCTTCATAACCGAGTGACTGCCTGGCTGTGCCCATTAAAAACCTGGTCATGGCTACGAAGCTGAAGAGCTCTCTCAGTCCTGCTTAACAAGGAGAACGTTTTAGAACACTACTCCAGCAAGCACCACCTCTGATTTCTGCACGGAGGTTTTCACAGACACACCACTAATTCGCAGCATCATCAGGCACAGCCCAGACCTGCTAACTCCAGGAGATGGAAGAGGTGCCCTCCAAGCGGGGAGCAGCACCGCGTGGCCTTGTAACGGTTACCCAACGGCTGTGATTGTGTCTCAGAGTCTCCTCACACTCCCACAAGAGAGATCCAAGACGTCTATTTCAATGCTTTTCCCGGTTTTTAAGTGTTCAAGGCTGATGCAAAAATCACGACCTATTTTGATGCTTCTAAGAGCTAATATCTCAAGAAAACACACTAATAACACACAGAGATTTATGAGAGTGGTCAGCAACAAAGATAAAGATGAAACCACTCAGTGCAAACATGAAGGTCAGACATCCGTCAGCACAAGGCCACCATGAGGTGCCTGCAAGAACACAGGAAAAGGTCTGACCAAAACATTCCCCCCATCAAACAGTGTTTGTGGAGTTCCAAACAGAAGGCGCTCGCTCATTTAGAGGGTGGGAGGCGAGCAGGTCTAGCAGGAAGACTGTCACAGCAGACACTGTGCCCCAAGCAACATCTTACGTTGCCAAGAGAACTGATTGCCTGCGGTTGGCTATTAACAAGGAGAGGCTGGCTATTAGCAAGGAAAACCTTCTCCTTGACTCAGGGTGCACAACAAAGGTCGAAAATCAGAGGGAGATGATAGCAATGAGGAAGGACATCGACACCACGTAGAGCTCATCTGGCTGATGCAGAAGCCAAATTGTTTCAGGGATGTGCTGTCACTCCTGCCACAGCCCACTGTCCCTGCAGGCGCCGAGCGGTGAGACCAGGCTGGCTTCGGACCTGTCTGACTTGTCAGCACGAAGCATCATCTGCAGCAGATGATGTGCATCACACAGAACCGATGGTGCAGAAAGGGAAGGAGCGCGTCAAGCATATTCAAGGTATGAATTTGTTGGAAAAGAAAGGTGGAAGTCAATTAGGCTTCAGAGGATTTGGTTTTTTATGTGCAGGTACAAAGAACTGTGCTGAATGAGCGCTGTACAACTGTTACTGAAAGGTGACCTCCAATTTGTCTTGTGTGCTGGCACCCAACGCCACAATCTGCATGTTAGGCTGTCTGCAGGAAGGAAATGTGGAAATTATGCAAAGGTGCAGACCTCCTCCGAGCTCCACATGCTCTTTAACAAGCTCTCTTCCACTGGGCACAACGCTCCGCTGCAGTCAGACACCACACCTCTTCCTCTGGTCCCTGAGGGAATAAACTACTCCCAGTAACTGACCGCGTTTGAAGTGGATAGACAAGAGAACTTCTGATAAAGAGGTGTCATTCATACGGGCTTCAGGCTCCTTACTTGCAAATACAGACAACTGAAGCTGCCTTTTAAGACCACAAAGAAATGACTTCTCCCTCCTCGTCCTGAATCCCTGGCTGTAACCCAATCCCACCACTGGGATTTGCGTGCCAGCAGGAGTCGGGGTTACACACAGACCTTTAATTGGTGTCTGTTAAAAGCTTTCCAAAGCAAAAATGCTTCTAAACAAATAACACACTTGGGGATGGGGGCAGAGGAACAGAGTAATCTTGTATGTATAATCGTGTCCAGAGAAGGGCAACGAGGCTGGGGAGAGGTCTGGAAAACAGGCTCTGTGGGAGCAGCTGAGGGAACTGGGCTTCTTTTGTCTAGAGAAGAGGAGGCTGAGAGGAGACCTTACTGCTCTCTACAGCTACCTAAAAGGTTGTAGTGAGGCTGGTGCTGGTCTCTTCTCCCAAATTACTAATGGTAGGATGAGGGGAAATGGCTTCAAGCTGCACCAGGGGAGGTTTAGATTGGATCCTAGGAAGAAGTTCTTTAGTTGGGCACTGGAACAGGCTGCCCAGGGAGGTGGTGGAGTCAGCATCCCTGGAGGTGTTTAAAAAATGAGATGATCTAGCACTTGAGGCTGTGGTCTAGGGGTTAAGGAGATGGTGAGATGAGGGCAGGACTTGATGGCCCTGGAGGTCGTTTCCAGCCACGATGATTCTGTGATTTATTTTAAATTTAATATAATAATTAAAATTCTTCCATTTACTATTATTTAAGAGAGTGGAAATAAATGTCAAACCTCCAGTTCCATGAGATGAAACTGCAGCGGTCTTTCTAGCTGGCAAATGCTGGATCCATACACCAGCAGAAGTGGAAGCTACGTGTCTCAAACTGGGAGACATTTCACCCAGTGAAAGGGTTGAAAATTTTAATTAACTTGCTTCCCACTCTCCTCTGGATGCAAAGTAATCTCTGATCACACCTTGAGTGTCAGGAAAGGGAGAGCGCACTGAGCTAGGTTTTTCCCTTGACTTGCACCACATGAAAAGAATTCATTTCATTTATAGTTGTACTGTTTGTTTTCAGCGTTTTCTCCTTCCAGAGTCACTTTTGCTCATTAAGAAAAAAACCCTAAATTCAAAAATTATAATGATAATATCTAGGGCAAACCACACAGACAACTGCATTACCCAGTTTTCTTTGCTCCTTCCTCCCTGCTACGGCAATTTTAACCACAGCAAGACAATAAACAAGACAACTAAGCTCTTCTGAGACAGAAGTTCTTCAGGAGTCATTCTTTCTGGGTTAAATGAACAGGATTTAGGTACAAGGCTGCTATGGGTTGTCACTACTCAATGTTTCTTCCAACATGGATTAAAGATGGGAAGGCTGCAAACCCCATTAAATACATTTTAATACAACCTTTACTGGAAAATCTGAACAGACTGTGCACTGAGATCTGCAGACAGATGGCAAAGAGGATGGGAAGTAAAAAACACGAGTTGTTTTCAAAGTATAAGCTACTGTTTGTTGTGGAAAACAGGCAGCATGTTCAAACCCAGCGCCTCACAAAAATCAGAGGGGAGCGACTACGAGGGTGGCAACACGCGCCCCCAGCCAGGGCTGGGTACCAGTCGCACCAGGGCTGAAGCCAGAGCTTCCTCTCCGAGGGCACTGAAGGGAAGAAGTGGTGAAGGCAGAGCTTGCACCCTCGTGGAAAAGCTGAGGAAAACAAAAGGAGATAAACTGGACACACAGGCTGTGCAGGAATTACCTGGTAGAAGGGCTGCAGCAACACGGCTCACAAGGAGACTAAAGCCACGCTCTACATTTACGAGTCATTTGCCTTTGTCCTTTTCAGACTTCTCTGGAGACGTTTAAAACCCACCTGGGCATGTTCCTGTGTGACTTGGTCTAGGTGGTCCTGCGCTGGCAGGGGGACTGGACTAGATGATCTTTCGAGGTCCCTTCCAATCCCTCATGTGCTGTGATTCTGTGAAATGCAGCTGGAACAGAGCCCCTGCCACTGTTCTGGGCAGCACGGGAGGGCAAACACTGGCACTGCCCGTCACGAGACAAGGCTGTATCTGCGATTTATGAGGCTCCATCCCCTGCTTCCCGTGCCCCTCGCAGGGTCAAAGAGGTGCGTTAGGCAGGGCACTGCTGCCAGGCTGAAGGTGACACGCTGGGGAAAAGAAACATGACTTGTGGCCTCTGACCAAGTATGACAGATGACTAAAATACTTCTCAGGATGTTCTTAAGCGGAAAGTTCAGATCTGGTCTGCTTACGATTTCCTGAGAGATTTTATGGGCGAGTGGAGAACTAACTCTTGTATCTGTTCCTGTCACAAACCTAAGCAAGCCGTGACAGACAGGAAGCAATTTGGTTTTTCTTCACATTGTTTTAAATCCTCTGCTCTTCTGCCTGTTTGCTCCAAGTGCTCTTTACTCACGTGGAAGAAGTGTTAGACCCGTTAGACTTTCACTACTGTCAGCGACACAAGAAAGTGTCACTTTGTAGTGCTAGAACTGGCTGCTATATTTGTCCACAAGACCAAAGAAAGATTAGCCTGTGTATTTTAATCCCATATCGAGTATTTTAATCCCGTATAGAACATATGTCTACCGAGTTCACCACAGCAATATCTGTGTATATATGTTGTTGTCAAACCCGACATGAAAGAGCAAAATGAGGATAAAATAATAGAGTCAGTCAGATTGGAAAAGACCTTTGGGATCATTGAGTCCAACCATCAACCCTGCTCTACAAGGTCACTCCTAAACCACATCCCCCACATCTAAGCATCTTTTAAACTCATCCAGGGATGGTGACTCAACCACCACCCCTGGGCAGCCCATTCCAGTGCCTGACCACTCTCTCCAGGAAGAATCTTTTCCTGATGTCCAACCTAAACCTCCCCTGTTGGAGCTTGAAGCCCTTCCCTCTGGTTCTGTCACTAATGACCTGTGAGAAGAGCCCAGCACCAACATCTCTACAATGTCCTTTCAGACAGTTGTAGAGAGCGATGTGGTCTCCCCTAAGGCTCCTCTTCCTCAAACTAAACAGCCCCAACTCTTTCAATCTCTTCTCATAAGATTTATTCTCCCGGCCCTTCCCCACCTTTGCTGCCCTCCTCTGCACTCGCTCCAGCACCTCGATGCCTCCCTTGTACTGAGGTGCCCAAAACTGGCCACAGTACGCTTGAAGGTTTTTGTTCAGCTCTTCTTAAAAAACAAGATGGGGCAAAGTGCTGAAGCTTTGTGCCCAGGGAATCTGTACGTCCTTCGGGTGGTGAAGAGGGTCACGCACACCAGCGCTTTCCGTGCCCACTGCCATCAGCTCCTGCGCTGACCTTTGCCTTTCTCCCTCGGCCAGAGACGGCGGCGCACGGCTTAGCTGACACACGACCTAAATCAGATTTACAGACAAATCAAAGCCTCATTTCCAGGGAATTTGTTTCCAGGCTTACATTAAGGCAACTTGCAGCCCAGGCTCAGCAGAGATAATTTTTCTAATCTTTCGGCATGCTGCACTTTAAAAGGTTTACACTGTCTGCCGCGCACGCTGACCCCGTTCAGTGCTGCCACTGTGCTGGATGTGACATCTTCATTCATGTCTGTACACCAAAGACACGGTGGAGAAGAAAATACAAGCAAAAAGAACCACGAAATCATTGGCTGAAGATTTTCTATGAGAAACTAACCGCAAGTTAAGGGCACCATTTTAAAAATTAACAAGGTTTCATGATCAGAACAAGGCATAAATCTACAATAAACGCTATAGCACTCAATTTTAAAGACAGTATTGGCTAGTTTGTCTTGGCTAATGGGGAAAAGAAGGTGACAGGTTAGACTTGGGGAGAGAGAAATCATGCAGGCTCTGATTAATCAGAACTGTCTGCCCACATTTGCCTACACAAGCAGAATTAAAACCATCAAACAAGTTTTAGGGCTAGATCTCAGACGCTGCCATGGAAATAATGTGCCCTGACATTTCTAGAGTTAAAGCGGTCAGGATGAGAGGAGCACTTGTCATCAGAGTCCTGTGGTCATTTGCGAGGCTGCCACAGCTCTGCTGTGAGAAGAAAGAGTTAAATTCCTCAGAGCTACTGCATCCTGTCTGCTGCTTGGCGGGACCACATACTGTGACAGCTGGGAGCTTTACATCCTCTGCACACTGACATTTTACACACATACCCAGAGCATCACTGCGTTCGCCTTGTTTTCTCTATTAGCCTCAGCAATTAAAAAGGCAGCAGTGTCTCTGCTAAGAGGTGTGCCAAGGCTTTTCCTTTTCCTTGGTGGTTAAACAGCAACATTCCACCTTTTCATTTCGAAAGGTTCTCCTTCCATTACCAAGGGCATCAATAAGTACTACAGCCTTCCCTTTTAAAAACAGCTTCCTTTTGTTGTGGCTGTGATGCTTTTGTTTGCTGCTGCTTCACTTCAGCGCAGCACAATAAATTCACACTGGGTTCAGACCACATCTGAACAAGTCCACAGCTCGCCCACATAATCCAATCTGATCCAAATTTAAAATGAGGATCCATCACACACATCATGTCATGCTGCCCATCAGGGCTTCCTCCGCTGCCTTCTTACGAGAGAAACTAACAAATGGAAAAGCTTAGGCTAGATCACAGCTGAACCTATACCAAGAAGAGAAAGTACGCGTACATTAGTGAGTCATTCCACTGATCCATAATTATCTCTGCGATAATTATACTTTGAAGTACCCAGAAACAAAGCCTTTACTGGCCTCTGGACATCTGTCACTACTGAATCAAAGAACATGAGGGATTGGAAGGGACCTCGAAAGATCATCCAGGCCAATCCCCCCGCCACAGCAGGATCACCTAGAGCAAGTTGCACAGGAACACATCCACGTGGGTTTTAAATGTCTCCAGAGAAGGAGACTCCACAACCCCCCTGTGCAGCCTGTTCCAGGGCTCTGTCACCCTCACTGGGAAGAAGGTCCTTCTCATATTGATGTGGAACCTCCAACACAGTTTAACAGAGAGGTGACTTGGTCTTCTGGGCATGCCACCAGGCACGTGCCTACAGATCCTGCAGCTTCTCACCTTTCCTTCTTTCACGTGATGGCTCTACCTGCCTAAGCCTGGCACATCTCAGAAAGCATGAGGCATGAAATATCCAGGCAAGGAAAAGAAACCAGAGGTGGTCGGCTCTGCTCGTCCTCTTAAATGGGTAGCCCTCTTTTTTCAGCAGGCTTTCTCTTCTGCATGCTCTTTAGCTTTTAGGTTGGCAGATGACACATGTATAACGTGTGTGATGTGCAAGACGGAAGCTTGATCGCAGGAGGGCCAAGACCTGCCAGGGAACACCCAGCATCGAACTTTCAAATTACAGCAGAAGATAACCCGATTACAGCGCCGAATAATCCGATCACTCCAACGAGCTCCGTATGGGCTACCAGTCGGTTTCTGAAATTGCACACACCAAATCTCATGTCTGGAACAAGAGACTCCCCGCGTTAGCCCTCACACAGACCTGGCATGCAGCAGTGCAGCATGTCGTGACACACCAAATGGCACTGGGAGGCTGACTCCTTAATCTGCTGACCAGCTGTGGCTCCAGCATGGAATTGCTAGCACTGAAGGCAATGCCACTCCACCTACCAGGGCTGTGGTGCCTCAAGGGGCCCTGCTAGAAGATATTTCTAGTAGTGCCCTGGACACCTCTGCTGTGTTGGTCCCCACTCTGCCATCACAGACTCTCCGCTATCAGACGTCGTCTTTGCCGTGTAGCTTGAGACAAGTTTTGTGCCCACACAGAGCAAACTGAGAGCTGCACAGGGGCCATTAAGCACAACTGAGTTGCAATATCCTACGAGACAGAGAAACTGGTTTTCTTAGAGCCACGGTGGTTCAGACCAAGAATCCACTCAGCTCAGAAACCTGTCTCCAGCATGGCTGTAAGTGACAGCTAGGTAAGAGTAATACACACCAGGGCACTCACGCAGCATACCTGCCCAAATATTTCACGTACTTCCTCTCTGCACATCTGGTTCAGTTTCTACTGAAAGGAGTCTAGTTTGGCAATATGAGACTATTCTGTGAGGTGAGGTGAGACATATTAAGTGGGGAAGAGGATCAGGGGGTTCACTTCAAAAACACACTCCTGATGTGAATTAAAGTTCTTGTACAAACACAGAGGTAGATAAGGTAGAGGGAGAAACAACATAGCTTCCACATGAACACATCTAAATGTCTTGGACCTGCAGCAATCCCCTAAAAGGAGATAACAGATCTGCTTTCTGCTGCATAGAGAATGATCTGAATCTTCTGTTTGTTAGCTAGTGCCATTTCACAACCCTGAGTTCTTACACTGGAAGAGAAGACAAACATTCAGCCCTTACTGACATGCCTCCATGAATTAAGGGTCTTCTGCCTATTCCATCCCCTGCAACTCTTTTCTCTTCCAGGCTACAGGACACTCCACGTGAAGACTTCCTAACATGGAAGTGGTCTGTATCACTGGTGATCTTCACTGCTCTTCACACATCTGCAGTTCTAACAAAACCTTCTGACACAAGGTGCTGTCAACCCACAGTAACACGTAGTGGTACACGCTTGCTCGTTCAACCCCTGTGCTGTTCCTAACAGTTCTCAGCATATGGTTAACATTAAAGCTTCTTAACATTCGCCTTCCCGATCAGCACTGACCTACTGCACCCAAGGAATCATCTGTCATTGTCCCAGACCTTGCTCCTGAGTGGCAACACCACAATTTGACCCTAAATATGAACAACTTACAGTCAAATCAGTACCAACTGGAGTTACCACTAAAGGTAATACAGGAATTGCTTGTTCTGATGCTCATTAGCACAAGAAAAGCTGCCATTAATGCATCACACTGTTCTTCAAGAAGTTTCTAGCTGTTAATTATATGGCCATTTCTTGCTACACTACAAAGCCACCATCTAATAACCAAACTCTTAACCCCAGCCTCCTGGAATTTTACACTCTTAGCTTAGTATCCCATTTTCCCTTAATCCATCCTTTTGACATGCCTTGCTTGTCTGTCTCAGGAGTTTACAGCATTTACAATATATTCCAAGTGTGAACATCAGGCAGTGCCTTTATCTACCATCTATTTCTGGCAGACTCTGGTAATCAAGTCAAACCAAGAAAGCCCACACCCTTCTAAGAGTTACACAATGGTACTTGCTTTTCCCCCCATGACTTTTTTTGCTTCAAGTCACAAAGACTTTTAAGCCCAGCTTTTCAAATACCTGTGCACCCATCTGCTGAGGAGGATCAGCACTGACTGATATGATCTAAACAGTGCTTTTCATCAATCTGAGTGTGCATTTGGATCAATAAAATGCCAATTTATAGTGAGTGGTTTGTATATAGGGACCCATCTAGGATACACAGTTCTTCCAGCACATGAAGGAGGTCAGGTGGAAGTGAAAAAGAAAGACCTGTGCATTGCTGCTGCAGCTAAAAGGCTGCTTTCTTTCGAGCTGTGGTGCTACAGTGGCTTGTGTGATCATGTTGCCCTGACAACCAGTGGAGATCCTCTTTACAGCTCATCTAGCAGACATCTGTATTTTGGGGATGGGCAGCCCTCAGCTTCACTGCTCACCATCACTGACATTTCCTAGCCCCCAGTGAGGCACAGAGGTTTGGACTGATCAGAACCCACAGTGGTTGATACAAACCCAGAGCACGGTTAACTGGTGTTACCAGTGCATCCCTTTACCTGCGTTGCCTGGCTGGTGCTGCTGAAGCACAGACTGGTTTTTGAGAGTCTGCCTGGCAGCCCTGGAAGGCTGTGATTTAAAAAACCTAGGAAGAAAACCTGCACACCTACCTTCAGGACAGTCCACTGCTCCACAACAATTGCATCGTAACTCTGTACGGTTTTGCTGTCTTCCGCAGCAACATCTTCAAAGAGAAATACTCCATCCATCATCCCGTGCAGAGAATCTGTGAAAACACAGGGTTAGCTGTGAGCTTACGGAAGGCGCCTCATACGTCGTGAGGCATTGGAATCTCTTAATAATGAATTCTTCCAGCTCTAGTAAATGAATGCAACTAATACCTCTAGCAGATTGTACAATCAGTCCTACTCTCCAATAGGAAACCTCACTGTTCATTACTGGAAGTGTTCACGGGCAAGCTGGATGGGGCCCTGAGTGACCTGGTCTAGTGAAGGTGTCCCTGCCTGTGCAGAGAGGTTGGAACTAGATGATCTTTAGGGTCCCTTCCAACCCTGGTCATTCTAGGACTCTGTCACTCCGGAGTCTGTTCTCCACAGCCACATTTTGAACAGGCAAATTCAATTCAGTCCTCTCTTAAGCAGTTCTGATCCCCTACCTCAAGTCACCTACACACTTTGGGGGATGATAAAGACGAAGGCACGTCAACTTCTCAGGAGCTTTTGAAGGTACACTGAGATTAATGACTACACTCATTCATTCATGCAAGTCAGAGTCCTACATACGGATCAGCCGTTGGCAGCTACAGTGATCAACAGGGACTAGGGATGATCTGGCATATCTGAACGGTGTGAAAGGAAAGACACATTCATAACTATTTAATCAATTTATGAAGGCACTCTGACCATCTGGCTTAGTGGCTCTCTATCCTCATTGGTATTCCCAGCACGTTCAGGCAGCACATACTATTAAAGTTATTTGAGCAGCACTCACTCCTTCGGCTTAGCCTGCCCTACGCTCCGTAATCAGCAATCACTCCTGTGCAAGGAACTTGGGTTTTGCCAGCTCCAGGGATCTCAGCTATCAGAATAACTGAAAAAATCACTTACTTTCCCTGCTAAAATAAGCTAAGCAATGAAGCAATGGCATTGCATTTAGAAGAGCTGAAATAAGCACCACTGACCTCCTTATGGACACAGAAAACTCCACTCACATTGTCACACAGTGTGTTTTTCAGCCTTACACTAGAGTTTAAGCAATACCTTGAACCCGCTACCAAGACTGTGCCCATCCTCTCTCCAAACGTTGCATTTTCATGATTTTTTAAAAATATTTTTAGGAAAACTCTGCTCCTTGCACTGATATAGATGTTCAAAACACAATCAAACCAACAGCTGAATCTTCTTGCTTGGTCTGCTCAGCTGCTCCACTCTGATGTACGTTATGAGGCGAAGAAACGCCAGTGGGAGGACACTGCAGATGCAAAAACTAACACAGCTTTTCTTGGTTTGGGGTTTTTTTTAGTTTGGTTGTAAAGGAAAAAAGTGGTAAATCACTTTCTAGGGACTTCCCATGGGATTCTGCTGGGAAATTAAAGAAGTTAAAAAAATACACTGTCTGTTTGCACGACGACTGTCTCCCCAGGCATGTTTCCTGTAACTGTTTAAACAGAGATGAAGGATCTTCACCACTGCCACTACAGCAAGCCTGTATTACACACTGCTCCAAGGAGAATGAGCTGGACTACAAAGCAGTAACTCCTGTCATCTAGATAGATTTCTCATCCAAGTGAGGAGAACAGACATTTCGTTATGAAATAACAGGCCAGATCTCTAAGTAGCTGGGTTATAGGTTAGAAAACACAAGGAGAACAAGCCTGTCACATACAAATGGCTGAAAGATTTAATTACCATATTTCACTCAGAAATGGCACTTTGTTAGACCCCACATTTCAAAGCAGGAACCGACTCATCAACTTCTGTGCAATGTATCACATTCCAATACCCAAATCTATTTTAGGCTGCATAATGTGCAAACAACCCTTTAATTTTCCAAGGCAGGGATGACAGGACAGCACCTAAGGCTGAAAGCAGAAACCCATGGATTCCAACTAGACACAGCCATCCAGATCTCGCCAGGGTAAGCTTTACGCAGGGCTGGTGCGCGGCTCCCATATTGTGAAGCCTCCTAATGAAATTCAGTGTCACACTGTTGGCACAACTGCAGCTTGAGCTCACACCACGCGCTTGCCAGCTAATTAATAAGCGATCAAAACACAATCAGCACGCGAGTGTTTATACTCACTCATAAATCATCCTTTATGTTTCACTGTGCTGCGCATTCCACTCATGCGGCTCGCAGCTTCTACGTATGTGAGCGTGACGGAACGTAGGTAACGTTTTAGAAACTAATAGCTGAGATCGCTACAGGCAGCGGAGAAACTCGGCGGCGTAAGGCTGATGGTTGGACTCAATGACCTTAAAGGTCTTTTCCAACCTAAGTGATTTCTATGATTCTATGACTTTGCTTTGTTGTTGGATGCACAGCAATTACTGTTGAACCCAGTCAGCCCTAAGACCCATTAATTTTTTGGCCAAGAAAAGCCTATCAAAAAGAAGACAACTGGAAAGGGAAACAGCTGCTGTGTACAGTGACAGTGGTGAAAAGCTCTGCAAGAGGAACTGGATGATGATGGACATTATGACTTGTGCCAATCTCCCCTCTACCTGTCTTGCCATGTTTAAACTTGCCCACCCTGACTGCTTGAAATGCAGGGCTTCCAGTTCTCACACCTTGGCTACATCTCTTCCCTTCTGTACATCTGACGTAGGGTGAGGTAGTTCGCAGCACGTGCTCTTAGTGGAACCACTTCCCAACCTCTACCCTTGAACCGATGTGACTTTACTGTTTCCTAACGAAAAAGCTCAGAACGTAAAGGCTACAATCACTGTCCTTCCTCTGCAAACATTCCATTACCGCTGCATTTTTTATTAAGGTATCCTACTGTGCACAAAAAGCCATTTTCACTGGGGTGGATAAATATTTGATGCAGCTCAGTTGACAAAAAGCTATTGTGAAATTCTTGCTTCTGATTTACAAGAAATATAAGGAGAAAGATTTCTTACTCGACCGTGATGGCTCTCCTGGTGGGCAGCAATTTAGCCCTTTGTCATCTCTGAACTGTGAATTCCTGTTATCTAGGAAACTCACCTTTAGATGCTACTGCACTCAATGAGGAAAAGTAGGTATCTGTGGCTTTATGTGGCACAGAACCTGAATGCTGACCGTTGCTTCACATTCCTATTCCTCCCTCCTTCTGAATCTTTTCACCTTCGCTACATGCAGAGAAATTCATTCCATCTGGATGATAAAAATCCCAGTGGATAGGTGATTACAACTGGCCAAACGCATCACTGGTTCATCTTTCTCAGAGGCAGCGCAAACAGAGACAATCAATCTGATCTTCTAAAAACCCGACCACTTTCCCCTTCCAAGGAAGTTCTTATTTCTTTAAGTACTCAATGTTTTCTGGCTGGCTGGCTGGCTTTTGCTAAGTTTGAAAGGCAGGAAATCCACAGACAGAAGAGGACCCTGGGAACTAGTGACTCGTCAGCCTCACCTCTGTGCCTGGGAATATCATGGAACAGATGATCTTAGAAGCTCTGCTAAAGGACTGGAAGGACAGGGGCTGGTGCAACAGAACAATGGGTTTAAAAGAGAGGAGATTGAGACTAGATACAAGGAAGAAACTTTTTCAAGTGAGAGTGGTGAAAGACTGGCCCAGGCTGCCCAGAGACAGAGAAGTGGCTGATGCCCCGTCCCTGAGAACATTTATAGTCAGGTTGGACAGGACTCTGGGCACCCTGATCTAGTTGAAGATGTCATTGCAAGGGGGGTTGGACTAGACAACCTTCGAAGGTCCCTTCCTAGCCAAAGTATTCTGTGACTCCATGAATGCAAATACAAGAACTTCAGGCGTTTAAAGACCTGCAGTTCAAAACAACTGAAGATGAGCAGGCCTGTGACGATTCGGTTACCGTATCAACTCATAACCTTAGCTTTGACCCGTCCTCTCTTCTTACACTGCTGATTGAAGACTTCCTGTTAAAGGAAGGAAGGAGTTCCCACTGTTAAATCCTTCCTAAGTGCAACGGTATTAGTCTGTAATCTGCTGCTACAGTCTCCACTTCTCACTAGCAGGGGGCACAGGACTAGAAGTCCTACGGCCACTTGAGATCTCTAGGCAGATCAGTTTACACCTGGAATTACAGGCTGAATCAGCAGTGACACCAGTCGGGTGGAAAACCATCGAGTACCTCAGCTCCAAATGTACATAACTGTTACTGGCCAACATTAGAAGGTTCAAGGACCACGCACGCCGCTGCTTCTAAGCCACTAGCAGAATCTGAATGCATGGTGGACCTGTGTGCCTTACACATTGTGATTTGCAAGTGTGTTGTATTTCTGTCTATAATCATCTAGTACAAGAAGCAATTGTTATCAGTGAACTTTAAAAAGTCTTTGAGAGAGTAACTGTTAAACTGTTGGCAGAAGGAGGAAACAGATTTATGACTACTGACAATCTGGAAATCTTCACTTCAGTGGGCATTCCAAGGACATGGGGGAAAAGAAGAGAATGCGACTGTTTTGAAGCCTAATAAGCCAAATAATGAATCTGTACTTTAAGCCAGAGAGAAAACCAGCCCCCAGAACAAAGAAATGTGACACAACTCATTAAAGGAAGTATGCTAATATTACCTGACTTGGAAAGAGGAGTAACCAGTGAATAAGAGACCAGCTACGAAGGGCTGGATAGGCTGCTGTAAGTCTAGAAAACAGTAAGGAGGAGCTGAGAAGCCCACAGCTCCCTTGTCTTCCCTCCTCCCTACGCTGGGTAGCTTCATACTTGGCGTATGAGTGAAAAAGCTGTTCCATTTGTCTGCAGCAGAGGGGAAATGTTAGGATTTAAATAATAATCTAACTTAATCTGAAATCTGTTCACTTGCACGTAATTCCTTGCCCTCTTTGCACTGAAACGTCACTGTCCCCACGCAAGCAGCCCACTTCATGTTCTCTGTCCACAGGCACTGCTCATCGTGCCACCCAAGCACATGAACTTCCCCCAGGCGTCTGTTATGTGAGTAACTTCAGAAGTTGAACTCACAGCAAAATGCTGTGTTTAAAGCATTTCAGAGAGGACTGATAAGCAGGTTTTTGTTGAAGAAAACACAGAGCCTGATAAAGCAAATGAGTTTGCCCCTGTGCGTCGCAGTTTATACCCATCAAGTGAAGGAGCATTTGTTTTCAAGCAAGCTAGCTAGCATTTACAAGGCTTGCCAGGAAGTCAGGGAGAGGCATTCCATCAGCTGAACTTTAGACCTTCCTTTTTCTGCCACTTGCTTGCAAAATGAAAAATTAAGATTCCTTGTTTATTTCCTGATTTGACTTTTACCAGAAGTGACTCTGATGGTTTGGTTTCTTATGGGTCCTGGAATTCGGACCAGCAGCAGATACTCCAGAAAGCAGACCCCCTGTAATTTTGAGGCACAAACCCACTAATCTTACTAGCAGTGCCCAATCTATGGGTCACCATGATCCGTTTGAAGAACCCAAAACCAACCAAATTTAGGTGGGAGATTCAGCCATAAGTAGTTTAACCACAAAGTACACATCATACCGCTTTCCAGTAAAATTAATCTGGCTATAACTTCAACATTATTATGCTCAATTATTTATCTTGGCTTGTTCTCATGGTCTGTTGGTCATATCACTCAAAGGCCTTCCATGCACCAAAGTCTTTCCTCATACAGCTTCGAAGCCATGGTGGCTATGAGACTACAGACTAGCTACACAATTAAGCTGGACTCAGTGCCACATGTGCAGAACAAGCAAAAGTCTGCTTTTGAATCTTATCTTCTTAAATTAAGATTAACATGTATCCATCACTCACATGAACACACTGGCTAGGATGAAAGAAACATCAAAGACAATTTTGTAAAATGTTGTGCCATCACGGTGGGCAGGATCTCTGCAAGAACTAGGAGTAAACTGACTACACATTATGAAACTGGAGCATCCTTCCACTGACCTGCAGTCAGACTCAGATGCAGTGTGTGGCCAGACAGCCAAGAGGAAAGCCACCCTTCTGTTTGTGCCATCAGCTTCAAGTGTTTAATCCATTTGGGTTGGTACTGGTTATTAACTCTGCACACTTGCACAATTACAGGCTCGTATCTAGTACTTTCACAAAACACAAGACATGATCTGTTTTCCTTATCCAGATGCCAAAATACTTCATGTGCTTTCATTCCATTTCACTGAAATAGGCTGACCTAAAACAAATCTGCCCCAAGCCTATATTAGAGAACCTCCCAAATGTCTTTTGAAAGATAATGACCTCTATTAGAGGAGAAAGGATAATAACCACAGCATAATGCTGTCTGTAATTTCCATACCATTTACCATTCCAAGGCTGAAGATGGCGTTTACCAGAGAGCCTCCTTTCCTGAAGTGATCTGTCATGTGCTCCAGCCAATTTGCTTCCAAGCTGTTGACAGTCTGCCCATTCCTGGAGATCCTCATAGGGACAGTCACCGTATAATACTGGCTGCATCTTTGTGGGTTTTTTGGCTTGTTGAAGAGAGCAAAGATCTCTGCTTCTGCAAAAAGTAAAACATGGAGTAATGCAACACCCATATCATGACATTTCAGCTAAAGCAATGACAATGAGGGGAAATGGCCTCAAGGTGCAACAGGGGAGGTTTACATTGGATCTCAGGAAGAGGTTCTTTAGTTGGGCACTGGAACAGGCTGCCCAGTCACCATCCCTGGAGGTGTTTAAAAAATGAGTCGATCTAGCACTTGAGGCCATGGTCTAGGGGTTAGGGAGCTGCTGGGTTGAGGGCAGGACTTGATGGTCCCGACAGTCCTTTCCAGCCATGCTGATTCTATGAGTCTACGAGCATATGACCAACTGTTGGCCCTTGCCTCATGACACTGAGCAAGTGGATAAAATACTTCGGGATGTGGTTATCTCCTTAAAACATTTCTGCACTAGCACTGCATCACGTAGCCCACGGCCACTGAAGCGTTAATTGCTTGGTTTTGATAACAGAATGGCATGGAAGCAGGAAGCAGTAGACTCATCTAAAGCAAATGCTATCTAATTCACTGATTTACTCTGGGTCTCAGCCAGCTTGAGACATTAAACACAACAGCAAAGGAATCTGGAAGTGGGATTGTGAAGTGTCTTATAAATGGGAACATTTTCTAGTCTCTGCTCCGTATCTCCTCTGGTATATTGCAGGAGCAGTTAACACAGGCTTACAAGCACCAAGAAGTACTTGCTGACAGTAACGCTGAGCTTTCACAGACCTAAGTAAGAAGTAAGTCTCAGTGCTGATACATCTTCCATTTTCTCCAAAGGTTACAACTTTCAACAGAATGACTGATAGAAACCATTTTGGACATTATTATTTTACTTATTAATGGACATGGAAATCAATGGTGAAGTTTCTATTAACTTCCAAATGACAAAGGATCTCACCAAATAAATATAAAAATGTAAATACATTGTACAAAATTCATTTATTCAAGAAGTCCCTCTTGTTGCCAAGTTATTATGTTCTAATCTCAAGTACTACAGAACGAGATGTCAAGAGAAATGTTCAGATTGCTTTCTATCAATGTCACTGAACAAGAAGCAGTGTGTAAATTGGAAAAGATATTAGAGGGAGATGCTCTGAAACAGGCTGGTGACGCTTGAAGAAGGCAGCAGGAAGCTCAAGACAGAACCAAAAAAAGACACCTAATGATTTCAGACATGAACTATGATGCAAACAGATTGAAAATGAACAGATTTTTGTGTGAATCATTTTGCTGTTTTACCACTTGTTTAGAACAAAACAAAACGATGAGAATCCTAAATCAGAAGAGCATACACAGAAAACTTTTACAATCATCCTGACCACCAGAAGAGACCCATGTTGGAAATGGAGACCTTCCTAGCAACAGGGAATCGCAAACTCCATAAGGAGACGGCGATTTGGATTTTACACCGGGCCACTGACAACATGAATTCAACACATGGGGCAGTCTCTCAGCAGTTGACTTGGTTTCTCACCATTACCACACGTGTACTACACTGGTCCTAAGCACTGCTGAAGTCACTACTGACAAGCTCCCACCAGTCAAACACCTGATGCTTTCTATCTTCACGTTCCCAAGGAAGGATAGAGAACTGGTGCCAAAGACTAAACCACATTTTCCATGGGAGGAAAGGGGAGCACTGGAGTAATAAAGAAATCAGCAATGCTGTACAGGAAAATCCCACTGAAGGTGAGCTGTCACATGAAACTGCCTCCTCAGCCCTTCAGTCTTGGAAAGTGTTTGTGTAACTCACCAGGTAAGTAAAAAAGTATTAGAAAGAAATAAAGCCTAAAGGCAGCCAGAGAAAGAAAGATAAATAAGGAAACTGGAAGTCTTTTCAAAATAAACCATCTCCTCTGGCAGATCAGCAGCTGTCATGAAATCCTCGGGTGTTACAGACAGAAATTAAAAAGACTGGAGGTGATCAGCTTCACATTACATGGAAATATTACATAGATGGTTACTGGCAGCTAAAGATTTCCACTACTCAGCACAGAGGAGAACAGCATCAAAAAAGGACTTGCTAGGTTAAGTCGCTCAAAAAGAGCATAAATAAGAAGAGAAAGAACTGGTCGGATTAGACTTGGAGGTAACTCCTTTAGAACTATAAAACCATGAGAGGGTTTTTAATGTGTGAGACTGTAATGTAAAAACACACTAAGACTTTAGGGTTTTTTAATGGTGTAAAATGTCATTTCAAAGTGGGAAGCACACCTGAGGAGACACATGCCACAGAAATGAAAGAGAACTGGTATGGGCAGAGCAATCTCTCCACATAATGAGAGCTGGAAAGCAAATTATTAGAAGCATCATTACCAAGAGGACGTTTATTATCAATTAATAAACATGAGCCATTAACAAAAACAACTGCTGCGTTCCAGTAATTACAGGTCTGACTGTAACACTGACACCAGCGTGACTAGAGGACATGAGAAGACTTCAGAGTCCTGATCACGTACATTCCCGCTGCTCCCAGTGCAGCTTCCTTTCAGCTAGCTGCTCACCTGCTACAAAGGGCAGGCTTACAAAGCGACAAGGATTTGCCACGTCCCTTCTGCCCCTGCAAAAACCTCGTCAGGCAGATTAGCAGGGATTTTTATTCAAACCGACAAAAGGGACACGAAGATCAAGAGCTCTCAGACATGAACCCATTCAGGTGAAGAGCAGAAAAAATCACTTTACACCCAAGTAGACAAATGGGCCCTAACAAAGTTTCATCTCTCCGTTTGCTCAGTCGTTGTGAACTGTGTAGCAGTGCTGAAGGCGGGTTAAGTGGCTCATTTGGTGCCTCTTTTCTTTGCTATCACAGGGCTGAGAGTCCTCCCCACATCCCCACCCCACAAAGGAGCTGGGAACATAACTGAGGCAACTTTAACTTGGCTGTTGAGAGGTCACTGCAATACTTACTGCCAGCGAGTGGCTTTAAGCATCGTGCTGGTGTTTCGTTCTCCGCAAGTCCGTTCGGCCTGTCTGCTGCTTCTGTTACACCGGGGTTCGCATGCTCAAACTGCTCCTCGCTTGCCTTCGCCAAGTTGGGATTCTCCTCTTCAGCAGCCTGTCCTTCACCTCTGCGGCCCTCCCCGGATGCGGCACACTGGTCAGCACTCTCCTCACACGGTGCTGCAGTACCGCATCCGTTGGTCTCCCCTCCCGGTGAAGCGTGATCTTCAGGGGGATTCGAAACGCTCGTCTTTTCTCTTGATTGCACAGAGTTGTTCCTGGCAGGTGTCAGGGAGGCACTGACAAGACAGTTCTTTTGGGAACGGTACTGAGGTATAATTCCAACAAATTTCAAGCCTTGACTTGCAGCATCTTGAATCTACAAGTTGAAGAAGATTAGATTTTTAACTGTCAAGCTGTCTTGGATCAATATGGAAAACAACACCCTCGGAGGCACCGAGCTTGTTATTCTGCTACGTTCGTCCACTACCCCGAGAAATTGTTCTGTTCTATTTACATTTAAAGTTCTGTTGTAGAGAAACGGGATGACAAGTTTGCTAAACATCCTGAGATAATGTGAAAGCGAAGGAAAAAAGGGGAGGAAAAAGAGAGAGGAAACATGTAGGTATTCCTTCACTGTTAGACAACGTTGTTTATGCTGAATTACCAGAAGTGGCATTAGTCACAGAAAGATTTAGTACCAACCTTACGAAGTCAGGCAGCCCCTTCCAGGGCTCTGTCACCCTCACTGTCAAAAAGTTCCTTCTCACATTGATGTGGAACCTCCTCTGTTCCAGCTCACACCCACTGCCCCTTGTCCTATCATTGGGTGCCCCTGAGCAGAGCCTGGCTCCATCCTCCTGACACCCACCCTTTCCATATTTACAAACATTCACGGGGTCACCCCTCAGTCTCCTTTTCCCCAGCTCAAGAGCCCCAGCTCCCTCAGCCTTTCCTCATCAGGGAGATGTTCCACTCCCTTCACCATCTTTGCAGCTCTGTACTTATGCAGTGACAGGAATCAGTGAAAGACCACCACACAGGAGAAAGCAGAGGTAAAGCTGAACTGGACAGGAATAACATGATGCTGCTCTGGCAGGGCCACCTAGAACATATTCCAGATCAGATGAAGGCTAGAATTACTTGTCTCTACGTGTGCCTTGAGAGCACTAACAAGGAGCACTGACACAGGCCCTGGCCACCCTACGGTGTGGGACTAAATGAGAGAAGAAAAACACAGCAACTGCACCTCCACCGCTCAGCACATCGGAAAAATACCCCAGATTAAAAGTGTCCTTACATGAAGTGATCCATCTAGCTGCAGCTGTTTTACTAACTGCTTTAATCCTTCAGTATGCTACGTCTTTGCTCTTTACATCTTGGGAAACTTTTAAAAGGGAAATTCCATAAAATCTTTTTTAAATAAAATAAAATAGAATTCTTTGGTTCTTTCCCCAGATAAGAACAGAACTACATTTACTGCCTCGTGAAGTGCTGCCTGGATGATACTGACCACCAAGAACTGGTCTCCACCAGCAAAGACGTTATGGTTCAACACCAGAAGCAGAACTGAACTCACTTCTTTCAATCTGGATAAACCCCCAAGTGGGTACCATCCAAACTTGTTTATAACTGGCTTGTAACAGATTGGATTTATGCTGGTTTAAAAATAGAAGCTGCTTAAAGAAGGGGTGAAATGTAACGTGTACAGAGGGCTGAGGCAGTTAAAGAATTTAATGTCATCCCTATAATTTGCTTGATTAGAAACCTGGCATTTTCCCTGAGGGGGGAAAAATGACAAATTTAGCCCTTGCTGTCTGTGAAACAGATCCCCAATCTTCCGTGAACTTCCAGGAACGGGAACAAGCGTCGTGTCCCACCCCGGTGTCAGGACCTTAGCTGACTTTTGGCTGGGGCACCCGTGCTAACGCTCCTCAGATTTGTGAAGTGTTATTGTTTACTGCAGAGGCGCCCGGCCGCTATTTTTACACCGCGGGAACAGTCAGCAGCACGAGGCAGCTTCGCTAAACGCTATGTTAATCTAGCAAATGTACGTCCCATGTTTTCAAATTCTTCTGATTCTCTTGCAGGCTGCCTACCTGATTAGAAAATCGCTCGCAGGCTCATTTAAAGATCTGTAGAAGCCCACCTGGCAGCAGGCTGAATGATGAAATGCTCATCGCTGAGGCTACTTGTTTTTAAACTGTAGGGCCCCACAGCCATGGAAGACATGTAGGGACTGCAGGTTGAACAGCAACGTGCAGGTTTTCTTTTCAAATCTATCCAGAAGAAAGCCAGTTGGCCAGCTCATTGTACAAGCCACATATTGATTGTGATTCTGCGTTTCTTCCTGCATTGTGGGTGTGAGCTGGAACAGAGGAGGTTCCACATCAATATGAGGAGGAACTTCTTCATAGTGAGGGTGACAGAGCACTGCAAGGGGCTGCCCAGGTGGGTTGTGGAGTCTCCTTCTCTGGAGATGTTTCAAACCCACCTGGACATGTTCCTGTGTCACTTGATCTAGGTTATTCTGCTGTGGCAGGGGGATTGGATTAGATGATCTTTTGAGGACCCTTCCAACTCCTAACATTCTGTGATTACAACAATCTCCTATTCATGGTGACCACGGGGGCACTACTTCTAGACTCAGAAGCTCAGAGATATAGAACCCATGCTGAACGGGATCACACACCTTCGTCAGCTTCAGTAATTGCTTTCAGGGAAATTCTGTCCATTTATCCCCTGGGATAACAGACGGCACGTTACACACTTCCCACAAGCTCAGGATAGTATTCCACCCACACCAATAAACACAGGAAATAACACAAACTAATTTAGTAATGAGGATTTCTCCCTTGGATAAGGATTTTCAAACAAATTATTAAATAAGGCAAGTGTTAGCATTTTCTCTTCAGTCCTGGAGGCCAGCAGCTGGCCATTTGTTAGATGCATCCCCAGGAGAAGCAGTTTTACCAGTGTTGTCAGAGCACTCTAGTTTAGAGATGAGCTCAAGGCTTGTCTCTTCAAAACCTAGTTATTAGGACTTCACATGCAATTAATAGGTTCGTTTATGGTTCATGATATAACAAGGTACTGAAAGAATGTCACGGCAACTCAGTAAAAGGGACTGTTCCTCGTATAAAACAAATTGCAGAGATAATTTACCAGGAACACACATAGTAAAAATGGGTTTGGAGAAAGGACAGCGTTCTCCAGGAGCAACGAACTGATTCTTTTCCAGCAGTCAAATGCATTTAGTTAGCTCTGCAGCAAACTAAGGGGAAGACTGCTGCTTATTCCTGTGGAAGGCCCTTGAGCTCGTTAACTTTGCTCAGAGCGAAGTATTTAAGCAAAGCATAAACTGTCTTAACTAATAAAAGAAGTGCTTCTCTGTTTGCCTGTTTATTTTGTGGTTGTTTCTGAAGGAACATTGGTAGTGGCAATAGATTCCATAACGAGCATCAGAAACGAGATCATTGTATTTATCTTCCTTTGCTTTAGGATTCAGGTAAATCTCCTGTGACACTGGACACAGCCCCGGGGACCTTCATGGGTATGTTCCCACGGGACTGGAGTCTAGTGATCCTGCTGTGTCGGGGGCATTGGACTAGATGATCCTCTCCAATCCCTAACATTCTGTGATTACTCTGCCCTGTTACTCTGAAAGTCTGTTCCACTACTTAGTTTCCAAACCACAGAGCCCTTCTTACTGGAATTCTATCACTGAAGCCTGCACTTCCCATGCACTTTTCCAGTTTACACTCACTAATCCTGAATCCGAGATAATGTGCCTGCAAGAAAATCTAGCTCTCAGAACATATAACCCCAGGCTGCATTCAGGCCTTCAAATTAACCAGTATTTTCCCAGTGTAAACCATCAAAATAGGCCATCAGAGATAAAACACCACAGGGGTGCCCTGAAAAATGTTATCATAATCCCAAACCAGAGTTATCCTTTAAGCAGGGCTGTTGACAGTTTGTGCAGAGACTTTCAATGAACACCTTGATAAGAACTGTACCGTTTGAAAACTTCTACCAGAATGAAGTTGACAGGTCCAAGGAAAGATAAGGAGTCCAGAAACAAAACCAACAACTGTGCAGCTTCTTGAAGAAACAGCCGTACGCTCCTTTCCATCTCTGCCCCTTCCACAGAACCTCTGGCTGAACACTCCAAGCTCTCGCTGCACTTGTTGCAGAGCACCAAGGCACTGAGCAGAGGACAAAGCAGGCTCTGCTGGTGTCCAGCAGGCTCACCAGTGGTGCAAAAGGGAACTGAAAATTACAGCCAGAACAGGGACAAGCGTAGTGAAGCAAGCAGCTGCTGAAGCCTACTGCTGTGCTGAACAAAGCAGAAGACGGCGCTGCAGAGAGATGTTAAGTTACAGCAAGCCCTGTCCCTCCTGCTACAGGAGCCAAGGCAACGCATCAGTGAGAGCAACCACTTGAAATTGCTTTTCAGCTTGTGTGAGCTGTACCCTCACTCCTGAGTAACAAACACGTAGTGCAGCACGGTGCAAGTACACTTGTTCCCTTCAGCGTGTCTCACTAGATGACAGCTCTTGAAACCAAACTGCCTCATCTTCTGTGGTCTTGGGTGTGATAGGTCTTTTCAAATTACTATCTCGTTTCAGCATCTGCTCCTTCATAGAGCTGGCAAAGGGTGAACAATGTTGGACACGGGCTAACAACAGATCAGTGACTGAGGTAGCCTTTCCCAAAAGCCATAAAACATACTTGCCTCATCCCATCCTTTCTCCAAACTCTGAAAAGAAATCCTGAATTTCATGCAATCCTAGGATGCATTGGGCTGGAAGGGACCCTTGAAGGACATTTAGTCCAAGCTCCCAAATTTAAACCTCCTGAATTTCACAGAATCACAGAACATTAGAGATTGGAAGGGACCTCGAAAGATCATCTAGTCCAATCTCCCTGCACAGCAGGATCCCCTAGATCAAGTCACACAGGAACATGTCCAGGTGAGTTTTAAACACCTCCAGAGAAGGAGACTCCACAACCCCCTTGGGCAGCCCCTCCCAGTGCTCTGTCAGCCTCTTAGCCACTTCCTTCACATTTTAGTCTCTAAAAATTGCCTTAGACCAGGGATAGACCGTCTACAAGCAGCCAGCTATGCTCACTCAACCCAACACCCTGATAAACAACACTACAGAGCACTCAAAAGACAAGTTTGTAGAAACTCTGTCTTGAGTACTTGCTTCAGAGAACAGGCACTTCCACAATGCAAATGGTGCCTTGTGGAAAGGCACCTTGCCAGTGCCAAGGAAACTTCTACTGTACTCCACGAACATAAACAGGGAGGAAATAATTCTTTGTGGAGACAGATGATGGAGTGTTGTATCTAAAAACTGTTCTAGCTGGATGAGCACAATTCAGCACTCCTCAGAGAACATGAGAAGACAGTCACCAGCACTAATACGTGTCAAAGCTGCGACACTGGTTTAGGCCACCTCTGTCCTAGGCAATCAAAACAAAAAACCCCAAAAGGTTCAGGGCAACAGAACATTTTAAAGACTAAGAATTCTGTCTCAAACTTGCAGACTTTATATATCTTTTATCTTTATATAAAGCAAAGAGTGTGTCTTTAAAAATCACATTGTCTCATCAAGCCATCTGTTCCTTGTAGCCAGAATTACGACGTGAACGATTTGCCCGTGTTTTATTTTAGCAAAGTACAAAATATTATCGTATTTCTTGTTATTTTTAAGAAAAGCTATTTTTCCCACCACACAGAGCGGGATCATTAAAAACATCAACTACATACTTCACAACATCTATTTTTATCCCGGTCAAAAAGATGACTCTGAAAGCTGCTGGGGGGCAAAGGATTAGAAAAGCACAAGCAGACTCCTGGGAGAGTCCTGAAAATAGTTTCGCAATGTTCGTGGAAGATATACATCAACACCACGCTTACAGGGCTCAGGCAAAAGAACACAAGTTGAAAGAAGCTTAACCACGAACAGATGTTTCCCTTCACACCAGGCTGTTCAAAATACAGTCTAGGCTATTTTTTACCGTCTCCTGTTATAGACGCACTTAGAAAACGCTAACAAAACGCACTTCAATAAATATTATCACAGCAGATCACAAACAGCTGAGCCACTGATGTGGAGCTCCCTGACCGTACCTACTCCTAAGACCCAAAAGAACTTCAGGATAAAATAAGGGCTCTGCTTACACTGAAAACACGCAGAAAACAAAGCCGTCGGCCAAGTGCTCAGCGATGGTTTTCATTAGGGTTTGCTGAAGAAATGAATGTCGTCCTGTTCCTTGCGAACACCCTAGAGAGCGAAGGTTTTGGGGTGGGATTTTGGGGGGTTTAAGGATGGAAACGATTTTAGAAGCGGCTGAGATCACATCTAGATAAGCAATCCTAGGTAATAAACAGCACTCCGGAGGAGTCACTTTCTAGCCGCAGAAGTAAATTTCAGCTGCTCGGCAATTTGAAGAACAATCCTCTGAGCAACATTCAAGGCTCCACTTTCCCCCTCTTTCTATCTCATACCGCCACCTGCTCTGAGTATGCACCCTGCAGGGAACGTCTGAGCAGGCCAGCTGAAACATATCTACGTCAAAAAATGATGCTTAGGACTGCAATAACCACGTGAGAAGCCCTCGCACCAAGGGAGCAATCAGAGGCTTCTCAGAAGAGATCCTCGTAAGACTGCAGCGAGAGAATCAAGAAAACCACCTCTTCAGAAGGCAGAAGCTGCAGCACTTTGTTCTTTCGAAAAACAGAATCTCAAGATGAGGCGTGAGACAAACAAAAAGATACAAGAACATGAGAAATACTGGAACAGCTATAAAACCCCCAGTATTTTTCTAGTTATTATAAACAGAAGCAAAAAAAGACATTATAAGACTAGTAATGTTCACACACATCTATTTATTTATTTTTCTGTTTGTTTATTTAGGGGTGGCTTTTTTGTTTCTCTTTTCAAGTGCTAGTTATACAGCAACAAACACACATATATAGTGTATACCTATATAGATACACACTATATATAGTGTATATATATATACACACACTCTATATACCACACACACTCTATATATAGGATCATATACTGGCCTTGGAGCCAGTGTCAGCAATAGCATCTGTAAACTCGCTGAACTTCAAGACCATGAGCAGAGGGAACAGCAATGAGCAGATCTGACACTGCCTGAGCCAGCAGATTTCATCACAAGATAAGCACCACCTCCACATTAGCAGTTGTGTTCCAGGCTGAACTGGTCCACTTCTGAGAATGCAAAACCAGTTATGTATCTGTAGTGCCTCAGATCTGGTGGAAGGCATGAGACTAATTTCTGAGTCACGTAAGGACAGACGAGCAGGGACAGGTCTGCCTGGTCAAAAACACAAGCAAAGATGCCTGCACTTGGACTTTGGCTACGCTGCAGCATTCATAAGCCATGCTCTTCCACGCTTATTGTTCTCCAGGGGAAGGATAATGAGTCCACAGGAACAAAAAACATGAACCCTGCAATGGGGTCAAACTGGAAAAGAGTGAACATGCAAGAACTTCCCTCTGACAAAGCATTATTAAACAGGCAACCAAAGACACCCAAGATACAGAGATATCTTCCTAAGTTCTTGAAAGCCAAAACTGGGAAGAAATGGTACAGAAACTATCCTGCATTTTCTAAACCCTCACCAACACCACAAAGATACAAACACGGAGGTAAAACCTTCCACCTGCTACAGATCTTCTAGATAAATTCAGATAGACATGGAAAACAAAGGTCATGAGAAACATATTTGGCTTTCATCTATGATTTTGGATCCAAGATAACTCTTCTGGGGATGTCATTCTATCCTCTCCTTTGCTTGTCTCCACAGACTCAGAGCTCTCAGATGAAAAAAGATGTTAGCAGGATATACAGAAATGAAGAGCAGCTAAGGAAGCAATTAAAGGTTACCCTATTTTACACGAGACACCAGTCAAAGTAGTACAAAACATAGTATCTCAGAAGTAATGTTTCTGACTTGCAACAACCTCAGAACGATCTGAGTCACAGTGATCAGAAGCTCAGAAGTTAGCTTTGCTCATTAAAAAGCAGGTGAGCAAATCTTTAATCTCTGTTTTGCCTGAGAACTAAAGACAGGAGTGCTAACACCAACACAGCAAAGTGCATACACAACACTTAGGTTACTTCCTTCATTGCCCAGGAATTAAACAACAGAGACAGCATGGGACTGTCTGAGCTCTTTAGGACTTGTTGAGCCGTACTAGATCCACGCTGGTATCAAAGAACAAACAGCATATGGTGATGTCAACATGATCTTAATGTACAGGGAGAGTTATCCCACGCAGTTTTATGTCCCCAATACTTAATCGTGCCCTATCTTCAACGGCTCTGAGCGTGGTTGGAAACATACAAAAGAGAAGAGAGAATCGGCACGGAGTCACAAAGCACAGGAGGATCTCAGCAACAGAAGAACCTAAGTTTGACAAGAGTCATCACTGCAATGGGCTGCCCGTGGTGGTGGTTGAGTCACCATCCCTGGACAAGTTTAAAAGATGCTTAGATGTGGTATTGGGGCATCTGGTTTAGTGGTGAACTTGCAGAGTAGGACTGATAGGTGGACTCTATGATCCCAAGGGTCTTTTCCGACCTGAATGGTTCTATGATTTCTTAGCTGGTTTACAGACAACACTGCACTGAGGCACTTCCTTTCAATGAGCAAGAAGCATTCTCCAAGAGAAACAACTTTTAAAAGTTTATATGGAGCTAACAGAAGAAAAACATGTAATACCTAGATGTGTTCCTCTCCAACCTGCCCTAGGTTCTACGGTCCTGCTCCAGCTGAGGGGTTGGACTTGATGACTTCCAGAGGTCCCTTCCAGCCCCTAATGATCTGTGTCTCGATGCTGCACACCACTGCAAAACTGTTTTCTGACTGCCAGAAGCAGGCAGTTAACATTCACTATAAGAAACGTTTTCACAGTAAGAAAAAGTTCATGGAGAGAAGAATTTATTAAAATGGCATCTTTGTTCATCCTCTGAACAATACCTGCTGAGCAGGGCACAATAAAATTAATAAAACTAATTCCCTCAGGGTAGAGGAATTTTTAATACTACATTCATGGCTGGAGAAAATTCTGACTAGGTATTTTGTTTTGAAAACCTGGATTATTTTATTAATGCAGTTAGCTGCAACACAGTAAAAAAGGATCAACCTGTGCTAAAAGCCTCTGCTATGAAAAGCTCTGATCAAGGATTTGTCTATTCAATTCCAACACACTGTTAGCTTCGATCTGTTCCACAGTTTGAGAGGAATTACAGGGCTGGTCTTTACTGAAAGCAAGCAACTGACCTCTCCAACAGCTTTTTGTTACTGCTTTCCTTGAAGACTGTCCTTTAGTTTTCATTTGTTTGTAAACATCTGGTTTCCGTAACCTTAAAAGAGAAGGGCATTTTTGTTGCTCAGACAAATTAGTTAATAGGACAATTAATTCCTACTCTCAAACAAGCCCTGTTTCCCAGTTCAATTTACATAGAAGTGTTGAGACTTTCACGCTGTCTTTAATCAGATATAGACAGTGATGCAATGTGCACTTGACAGCAACAGCTTCAAAGAACTTCAAGTTCCTCTACATCAAATAACATCTGAGGATGAGCAACACACTCAGCCCAGAGAGAAACAGTAAATATACATTCTGTTATTAAAATTTAAATGATTGCATTTCAAAAGGCGTCTTCATAACCCTATAATCAAATGGCTTCTACCAACTGAAACATTTCTATGTCTGGAAAGAGTCTCAGAATTGGATATTTATGCAAATAAGCTGACTCCTGGATTGTCACTTTGTTTTCTCGTTGGCCACAGTCTTTCTGAAGTTACAAAGAAATTTTTCTGCTGCAATGAGATCAAATTTTGCTAACAGTTCTGACAGGTGAGTCCTTTCCTACTCTGACTCGAAGAACTCAAAACCAAAATCAAACGTGTTGGAAGTGATACACAAGAACTACACTGGCTTTGTCTCAGTGTAAATGCAGTTTAACAATTGAAGGTAGTGTCAGAATAAAAGTGAAATGGCAAAATAAACTCCGAAATGAAATTCAGACTCAAAACTATTAGTCAGGTGACCCTCTAGCAGCTTTCCAAATCTCTGAAGGGGGCCTACAAGACAGCTGGGGGAGCACCTTCTACGTGGATGCATCATGAGAGGACAAGTTGAAAGGGTTCCAGACTTGAAGAGGGGAGACTGAGGCTGGACATGAGGAACAAATTCTTTGCTGTGAGAGTGGTGAGATGCTGGAACAGGTTGCCCAAGGATGCTGTGGCTGTTGTTGAAGGCCAGGTCGGCTGAGGCCCTGAGTAACCTGATGTAGTGAAGGTGTCCCTGCCTGTGCAGGGGGTGGTCTTTACAATCCCTTCCAACACTAGTCATATTATGATTCTATGATTCTATGAAGTGTTCAGTTTGTTCTGACACCAAAATCAGTAATCTGTAACTGTGATCTGCTAGTCACAGCCACGCTATTTTCAATCCAGTTTTTACAATCAATAGTAAAAGAGAGAGATTGAACATGAGGGCAAGTCTGCCAGGCTGAGTTCCTATCAAGCTCATATTGCCTGTGCTAAAATTTCTTCTAATAAAACCTCTCAGCTATTATCACAGCAAAACGGATTAAGCCCGGGAGAGCATGCTGCTCACGCTATTCTTACACCATGTGGCTGAGTAAATATAGTATTTAATGCTAGTTTTTTATAACATGCAGTAGGACACAACAGATGCTGCAAAATTTGAAATGTGCACAATGAATCTGTCTTCACTAAAATGGACACAACCTGCTAATTTCCAGTCTGGCAAAATATGAAAGCGCCGAAAAGAATTTCTAACAGAAGGCAACAAAGGGAGAACTGGAGGGTTTTCTTCAAATTCCCTAGTAAATACAAAAGATTAAGGAAAGCTGGATTACAAAGGTATTTAGGTTACCAGTATCATCTCTAACTGCCACCATTACAGAGTCACAGAACATGAGGGACTGGAAGGGACCTTGAAAGATCATCTAGTCCAATCCCCCCGCCACAGCAGGACCACCTAGATCCAGTGTCCAAGCTAAAGAGACCCAGTTCCTTCAGCCTTTCCTCATCAGGCAGATATTCCACTCCCTTCATCATCTCTGTGGCTCTGCACTGGAGTCTCTCCAGCAAACTTGTGTCCTTCTGGAACTGAAGGGCCCAGAACTGGACACAAGATTCTAGATGGGGTCTCACCAGGGCAGAGTAGAGGGGGACGAGAACCTCTCTCGGTCTAAACACCCCCTTTCTGATCCATCCCCAGGATGCCGTCGGCCTTCTTGGCCACAAGGGCACATTGCTCCCTCATGGTCATCCTGCTGGCCACCACGACTCCCAAGCCCCTTTCCCCTACACTGTTCTTCAACAGGTCAGTCCCCAACCTGTACTGAAACAAAACTTACATCATCCAGGGCATTTCAGAAGTTAATAGGCTTTTTAGCTACCACACAATCCAACTGGATGTTTTGACACTCAAATGGAAATGACATGTATGGTTTCAATTTAAAATACTTATACCATTATAGTACTTTCTTCTACATGGGTGGCTGAGTTGGTAATATCTGAGAGGTCACTCTCTTGTGATAATACAAATAATTTTCCTCCTTATAATCTGATCAAATTAGTTTCTCTCCATAATTGCCCTTCAGACACTTAAAATGACAAAACACCAACCTGCAGTGGACTCAGACCGATAGAACTAGGAGCAATAATTATAGTGCTAATAAAATCATTCTGTGCTTTGGGTTTTGTGGGGTTTTTTTTTTACTCACTCGCTTAATAAAGTCAGGTATCTCCTTTTTGTCTGAAAGTCGGTTTAACGATGAGCAACACTCCACCTCCAAGACATATCCGTCACTATGGACATCGCCTTTTGAAGACCTAAAGAGACAGACAGAAAAAAAAGAATCCATTTCTGATCTCAAATGCTGAATGCCCAGATGTCCCCTTTGCAAATATTTCTCACGGAGAGCTGACCTTCAGACAAAACTCACTCCATCGCGCTCAATACGGTTTTGACAAGCTGCAGCTATGACATCTCATCTAATTGCTAAGGAAACAAATCACACCAATGCCTGCGGGCAGTGGAATGCCTGAGGGACTTCCAAAGTTCTTTATCTGTCCAAGAAACACTCTGTCTGCCTGGCATCTGCAGCCAGTGTCAAGGAACATGCAGAAAGCAGGTTCCAGTGCAGTGGGCTGACAGATGCTCTGGGCCCCTTAGGGCAGTCTGATTTAGATTGTGTTTCACAGACAGTAATTAAAGGAGTCTTTTGTACCACCACTCTAAGTAAACTCTGTTCTTCAGTCTTACCTGATGCTTTGTGGCTGACAAGTGTAAAGCTACACTTCTCATTTAAAAAGACAATAACTCTTGAAATAACTCAACGCACACAGCACTTGCCATGTGCATTGCTGAGCAAATCGGTGCTGTGGAACTATGAGAGCAATCAGAACACACCAAGGGAAAGTTTGGAAGTTAGCCTGAATGATTCTGAGAAACAGGCCACAGACATGTGCTGCAAAGCAGCTCAGCTGAAGGCTGTTTCCATCTCCTCCACGCTCCCAAGAAAAGAAACTGATAGGTCTGATGAAGAGAAAATCCAGGAAATGATTTCTCAGTTTGTTAAGAGAACACAAGGAAAAACTTACAAGAATAATTCTAGGCTACTCATCTCAATATCTTACTATCCGAATCAGTAAACCATCAAAACTGCCACCTAATATTTGAGAGCCAAGTCTGTGGAGCATCAAATGGTGCAAACACAATACTCCAGTGCTTCAGTTGTTTAATTACAAACCAGAAGTGGGTTACCAGGAACAAGCAGTGAAGAACCAAACTGGTTTTAGACAACCAATCTCATTCTGGGGAGACAACTCTTAAGTTTCCACGCACGTGAACGTCTCCACCAGCATCCTGGCTGCACACATCACTGCCCCTTCCAGACCAGCTGAAAAGCCGTACTCTCAGCCCGGAGACTTGGAAAGAATGCAGTTCCAATTCAAAGTTAAGATGCCAAACCCCAGAAATGAAGTGTATGTTCTGTGATTCTGTGCTATGCTGCTTCTGTGCCCACTCTTTCAGTGAGGCCAGTTCCTAGCGGTCACTGGTTTGCATCACCAGTGCTGCTGTAAATACTTGCTGTGACAAACAAGGACTTAGTATTCTTCTTCCTCTGAAAGAGCAAGAACAGATTGCTTTCATGTTTAAACCCACTGGCTGCCTGTAAAACCCAATTCTTTCCAACCAGTACTGGTGAGGTTTACACACAAGACATAAGGAAGAGGGAAGTGTGTCCTTGAACCACTCTCCTCATTCTCATCCCTCTCAACAGCTCCCTAGACTCTGATTTCGTGCAGTTTTTGCAGGATCTGCTTCCAACTTACTTGAAAGGACTATGAGTTATCTGACATTCAGATTACATCCATTCAGATGTGGTGATTATTGCTGCATCTGCTGAAAATGACCTGTTTATTTTTCTTCCCTTAACAAGCACTTACTTTGAAATCCACTTGCTGCTTGTAAATATTTAAGCAAGGAGACAGTGAATTCTTCCTTGAGGAGTCTCAGAGCTACCTCTGCGGTAGGGCTCATGAAAGAAACTGCATCAAACAGCACTGCACTCTGCTAGGGAAATCATTTTACAGAACACTTGTAGCAGATCCTGCTCAAGGCCATAAAATCTCTAGTTACTAAGGTCTTCCAACAGGAACACCCTATCACACCCACATGTCTTCAAGACTTGCTAAGGGCAAGTCGTTGTCTATAAACGTAGGTTTTGCCTTTCTAGGAAACACCCAGGAGCCCATTATTCTGTCAAAAATAAACAAACTAAACAAAAGCCATAGCTTTTCACCTGAAAGTAACGAGTAGCTGTGCATTTCACAGACTGCAAAACTCACTTGCTGAGCAAATCCAGGTGGGCAAGAAATTATTTCCAGCCTGTATAAAATACACAATGCGTTTCCGAGATGAATCGCTGAGTATTTCATCAACACCACAAAAGCCTCTCATTCAAGTACTTGAATATGATTAGTACAGCCACAGAGAAGTGGCCAAATACAGGTAAATTCTAAAGTGAACATAAATTGTTATAACTTTTTTGATTTTATTAATTGAATGGGACTGCTTGTAGGACCACTTTAATTCAAGACTATAATTAGACCTCCCCTCCAAGCACCTATCTATCAAGACCACAGAATTTAGAAGAAGAGCCCTGCTGGGGGAGAAGAAGTGGCAGGGGGATTGGACTAGATGATTTTTCGAGGTCCCTTCTAATTCCTAATGTTCTGTGATTCCATGAATACACAGTATTATAGATACTGACTCTATATTATTTGTTGGTAACATTTATAAACCTTTTCTAGTGACAGCACATGGAGTTTCTTGAGCACTGTTCAGGCACATGTGATGCTTAGGCATCTGTACCGTGTAGTGCTTGTAATTCTGAGAACATGGATAAAAGAGTATTTATTTTGGGTCAATGTTAAAAGGTTTTTGAAGGAAATATGTATTTTCTTTGAACTTGAAACAACTAACAAGCTTTTGTCCCCTGAGCTAAAGGAAGATGGGCATGGAATAAATATTTCTGCAGCAAGCAGAACTCAGCCTGTTGAGAGCAACAATACACCCTGCTGCTGCACACTAAACATGTTTGATCCTGGTGTCCATGAAGGCAAGGTCGGGCGTTTGCCATCGCCAAGCCTACATGAAAGGCAGACAGACACACACAACCATACGTGCACACATGCATTTGCATTTAGATCCTAAATACATGATGCCAATGCAAAGCATCCACTTCCACCAACTCAAACGAGTACCAGAACACCGGAGGAGAGCGCTGCTATGCTTTTGCCAGGCTGTACTAGTTCACCTGAAGTTCCTGTGCCTGTGCAGAGATCTTTTATTGCGCATTTAAGGGCCCAGGAAAGAGCAGTGGGTTGGGAACTGCTGTAGCAGTATGGATGTGGCAAGGGCAAAGCATACCTGAGCAACTCGAATGCTCAGAGGGCTGGAGTACCTCCACTAGGAGGACAGGCTGAGCAAAGTTGGGGTTGTTCAACCTGGAGGAGGCTCCCAGGTGACCTTATAGCAGCTTTCCAACATCTGAAGTGGCCTACAAAAAAGCTGGGGGAGGGTTTTGACATGGGTGGTAGAGAGAGGACAAGGGGAAAGGGTTACAGACTTTAAGATGGGACACTGAGGTTGGACATTAGGAACAAATTCTTTCCTGTGAGGGTGCTGAGATGCTGGAACAGGTTGTCCAGGGAAGTTGTGGCTGCCCCATCCCTGGCAATGTTGAAGGCCAGGTTGGCTGGGATCCTAGGTAACCTGATCTAGTGAAGGTGTCGCTGCCTGTGCAAGGGGGTTGGAAGTAGATGTTTAGGGTCCCTTCCAACCCTGACCATTGTATGATTCTATTTCTGCATTTTCTGTAAATCCAGGCTTTTATTGACAGACACAACCATCTAGCTGTATCTCAGAAGATGCTATTAATTGAAATCACTTGGAATTAACACCACATACCAGCAAAAAACCCATACAAATCCCATTTTCCTATTAAACTTTTGACCCCAGGAAGCCAAATTCCTTTGCAGATAAACAGAATTATTTTTGTCCAAGTGAAGAAAGTTCACATTTCATCAGGATTAATGGATATAAGGAAATTACAGCCATAGAATCAGCATAATCTCATCAAGCATATCGCTGGAACGCCTTACACTTCATTATTTTACAGAAAGAGGAAACAGCTGCAAAGTTCTTTGAGGTAAACACAGAAGTCTGAAGAAATTATTCTTACATTATCCTGCTCCTGCATGGCAGTGTTTCCCTTGCTGATTGCTTATTGATTGGAGACAAAACCTGCAGAACCTGACACTGCTGCCGGGGTGAAACGGAGCGCCTAGAAGCACACAAAAACTACTGCAAGCGGACAGTTTGTGAGCCTGGACCACACGCCTGTCCTAGGGGAAGAGAACAGAGCTTGCTTTCTGATGCACAGACTTTAGAAAGGGAAATTAAAACCTTTTAATTGACACTGAATTTGTGTATTTGGAAAGATGCCAGACAGGGGTGTCTCACTGCAAGGAGATGGGAAGAAATTAAAGCAGCTCTGTGCTGTGATTCTGTTACGGTTTTGTTCAGGGGCTGACTCTCCCATTTCTTCGCAGGGAACACAATATCCACCAGCTGATCAAAACAGGTTCCTATATTAAATGATTGGACTGGGTGATCTTCTGAGGTCCCTTCCAATCCCTAACATTTTGTCATTCTGTGAAACGTAGACAGTGTGGAAATAAAAGGGCAAAGAGAGAAAAATTATTCCACACATTAAGGGCTAATGATCTCTGTTCCTCAGTGAAATGTGAGTGACAAACATGCGACTCTCCCTTATCTTGTTTCTTGTCTGAATGCACAGACCTTCCCCTGTCCCTTTCACCAGGAGGGATAAGCTGTCATGTCTGCGCTTTCCTGGGTACCACCATACATCCCTTTCCCTTCCAATCCTGCCTTCAAGTGTAAATCAGCGTGAATCAGCCTTTCTCAAGCGTGAATCAACATGAACTAGCAGGCCAGGAGCTACACTTCACACCTGGAGCCCTCTCTACATTCAGCAAAAGAACATGTACAGACTCTGGGGCTTGAGCGCTTCTTTGCATTTTTATGAGATGCCTTCCTCAAGAAACCCAAGCATCTCAGAATTCAGCAAGGCAGTAGAAGAGCCAATCACTTTTTAAGAAGCCCACTGAAATTTAGGGAAAGTATTATCAGCAGCACTTCCATTACTATTCTGTTACCCGACTCTATTCTAACTCCAAACCACTGCCGACCAACTAGTTAGCGTGCACCACGCCATCACACGCTACAGAAACACCAACACTTACTACCCTGAATTTACAAGGGCAGTGGCAGTGTCCTTCAGCTATTTGATAACTACCTTCATACCCTTTAGCACCCCTAAAGAATGAAGCAGTCCCTTATCTACTTCACTGACTTTAGCTGAACGCTGATAGTTCTTGCTGTGCAAACAACTGCACTGTTGATTTTGGAACACGTCATCTGTCTCTTACTTCCATGCTCTCCTTAACACTTCCAAAGGATAACGCTTGCCTTTCGTATCTACAGCTTCCATATGTTAGGAATGGATTGCCTCTAATGTGCTAGAGCAGGAGTGACTCCTGCTTCTCTATTTATCAGAAATAGATAGAGACAGGTAAGATAATGAAGGCAGAGACACCAGTACCAATTAAACCCAGAATTATCATAGTGACTTCAACAGTGAACTTGAACGTACATTGACATTACAAATCCACATTGTTTTAAAATTCGAGAACAATGGCACAGCAGAAGGAATAACACTAACAGGCACTTTTTTTCACGAGTTTTGGTGCACCATGTGTGTAAGCACTACCTCTTCCACTATATTCTTGAACAAATAAAGGCACAGCAAACCTTCACAACATCTCTGTTGTGAAAACATCTGCTGTTACTGAAAATGGCAGGGACCACTCTGTGCTTTGGGGCATAAATGATGCTACCAGTGATCCTACGACTGCAGCTGGACTACTTACACTCTTAAAATCTTACGACAAACACAAACGCTCATCCGAGCAACACAACAAATACCCTAAGCAGAACTTAACTTCTGCATGTTCAACTCTTTTTAGAGAAAGGCAGCCTACAGATCTCATGTCAGAAACCTGACAGTCCTCAGTGAACAAAGCACTTATTCTTTTATCAGCAGTGCAATGAGAAAGGTTAATTAAAAAAATTAAGTGTCTTTTTCTTTGCATACTTCTTCTTCCCAGCTGTTAGTGAAAGGGATAAACTCGTGATTCACACACTGTGCAGGCCACAGTCACCTGGAATCTGTGCAAGATCCAGTCTCTTCATTATTCTGGCCCATGCAGACACTCATCGCACTCACACACTATTGAAGCAGCTTCCCCATACTCAGCCAAACCCAGGAACATTTAAACTCCATGAAACACCAAACGGATGTTATTTCCCTTCCTGGCTCTTGTCTGTTTTTTCCTGCTGCACCAAGTTTCTTCTGCTTGCCTAGGCACTCGGAAATGACAGATAAGGGAATGCAAAGAAATGGGGTGTGAATGTAAAAGGAAATATAATTGGTTCAAGACTCTCCACTGTCTTCAATTTTGTACAGTCATTTACAGCTGTCTAAAGCTTGTGAAACACTGGCACCCAAGTGAGTGAACAGGCAATTAAGGTTTTGTCTCTTTCACAATCACTCTGCACAGATGTGAACTACTGGATAGGGCACAAGATGACACACTGAGCACTCTAGCTCAAAGACTGGATCGCTCCACTGAGAATGATGCTGCTTTTCCCTAATGTGTCTTAAAAGCTCAGTCCTGGAAGAGACCAAATCCTTCGACCCAAGCCCAGCAGAAGTGCTGAAGCCCTTACCTGGGATTGCAAAGTCCTGCATCTAAACATTTTCATTATGTACAGCAGGGTATTTTTGTAGGCAGGGAAAGCAAAGCCCCAACCCAGCCCAGTTCAGCCCACTACTACTCAAGGAGTCCACTGCTGGGCCAAACATTGTCTGTTTTGACCATAAAACTGGAAACCCTTTAAGCAGGAAAGCCAGCATGAAATTACACAATAATAAAGCTAAAAACAATCAAAGTAAACTGAGAGTTATTTTAGAAGCTGAAATTGCCTGAGACATCTAATAGCTAAATATATATTTGCTAATTAAATGCAAAACGTTTTCCTTAGATCACAGACTGAAGTTGGACCCTGTCCATAATTTACACCCATTGACTACCAGGCTGCAGCAAATGGAATGGTGGTTTAACTTTAAAGAGGTGTCTAAAACACAGAATCATTAAAGCTGAAAAACACCTCTCAGATCATCAAGCCCTGTCTACAACCTAACATCACCACAGTCACCTAGACCAGGGCACTGAGTGCCATCTCCAGCGATGGGGACTCCACCACTGCCCAGGACAGTCCATTCCAAGGTCTGATCATCTTTTCCATGAGCAAAGGCTTCGTAACTTCCAATCTAACTCTCTCCTAGTGTAGCTTCAGGCTTTGGCCTCTCATCCCGTCGCTAGCTGCCTGGGAGAAGGGCTTGACCCTCATCTGACTACAACTTTCCTTCATGTAGTTACAGAGAAGGAGAAGGCCCTCCTGAGCCTCCTCCAGGCTAAACAACCCCTGCTCCCTCAGCCTCTCTTCATAAGACTTTCCCTCCAGTCCCTTCCCCAGCCTCATTGCTCCTCTGGAACTGGTCCAGCACCTCAATCTCTTTCTTGAAGCGAGGAGTCCAGCACTGCCACTGGTACTCAAGGGGAGGCCTCACCAGTGCCCAGCACAGGGGAAGAATTACATCCCTAGTCCTGCTGGCCACACTGTGGCTGATACAAGCTAGGATGCCATCAGGGCTCTGTGCCACCTGGGCTCACTGCTGGCTCCTGTTCAGCTGGTTGTCAACCAGTAAAAAAAGAGTTACATCCTTTCCTCCAAGCACCAGTGTGAGGTACTGGGGAGGTTTAATTAGCCCCCAGCTCTCAGTACACGTCACTGTAAGGAGGAGTGGACCAGTGAATGAAACACAGCAAAAGTGTGCAGAATGGTTACAACTACAGAGTACTAAGAGGTCAGAGAATGTCAAATTAAGTTTATAAATATTCAAATTTTAATTTTCTTTAGGCTATGTAGCAGCAAATTCTATTGATTTTATTTTTTATATCAGATTAAAGCACAAAAGAGCTGTTTTCCTGTTAATTCCTTCATCTTCAAACTTTGATTATGTATTCTCAATACCTGTTAAGAGACCTAACGAAGCAGGAGAGTCATCTTTCATTTCAAGGAGTTTGCACTGACTGAAAAATTAAAGGAACTTGCATTCTTTAGAGGAAAGAGGGGCCTAAAGTCTCTATGTAAATTTAAGAAGTAGGCATTGGCACTGCAGTTCTCCAATTAACTGCATTAGCTGTAACCTCCTACTATGCCTTTTCCAAGCAAATACTTTGTCGTAATTTAATCTAATAAATTCTTCAAGGGTACCCAACACAGGACCATCCTCACAAACTGTCAGGCATAGGGCTTGTTTGTTTGCCTCTCGTGACAACACATCCCAAAATACAGAGCATATTTCAACTTGTTATTCTCCGAGTCGTCTGCCAAGCTGCAGATGAATTGTAAACATGAAGAACATGTTAAGCCTATTCAAGACCACAAGAATGATTTTTAAAATCAAGCCTTGCACAGTAATCTCTGCTATAATTTCCTGATGTAGGTCAAAACTCAGCAGGAAATCACACTGTCAATTTTTATCCCAGTTCACTGGAAGTGCTTTACCTTTCTGTTTTCTTGATAAGCACAGCCCTGAAGATTTGTTCCTGGGGTGTTTTCTCTTTTTCATCAGTTGGTTGAACGAAAGGGTGGACAGCAGCCAAGACGAAGCCCTGCTGGTACAAGTCTTGCAGCTGAGCTGGAAGATCACACAAGGAGGAGAGCTTGATTGCAGATGATCCTGGCAGCTCAGCTGGAAACAAAAAGAAATTGGTCAATAACCCCACACTGGACTATCATGGTTTTTTAAATCCAGGCTCTTCAGAGTCAAGCGAACTTCACACACAGATCTACACCATTAACACAAAAATTTACCTTTCCTGAGGCCCATTCCGTATTTAGAATTTTAAGCAGGCAGTCTTGGCAAAGGATTTGCTTCACACGAGACTGGTGCAATTAAACAAGTCAGATACATTAAAATGCCAAATTCACTACATAGTCTGGCAGAGATGAAGTGGAGGATTTAATAAAAACAAGGCAGTCGGTCAAAGGATGTTCTAAGTTTTAGTAGTTGTCATAGTAATGCGAGTTGAAGAGCGAGATGTGAGTCAAAAACATAAAACAAGAGAAAGGCTATAGTCAGCGAAGGCAGAACATGTCAAAATTCAAAAGCAATAAATGGCAACATCCATTTACACAAACCTCTAGAGAGCCTAAGAGATCACTGGTGCACAAGTGCTGTTGAGACAAAACACCTACCAACGCGCCCAAAGCACGCAGCGCTTTGTAGCCATAACGGTAATGAGAACACCAAGAGCGACGATACGTGTAGTGGTGAGATCAGAACAGACTAAACCTTACACTTTAGGAACCTCTACGTGTAAGAGACGAGGATGAAGCACAGGACGTAAAAATCACGCTTCCCCAAGCTGCTTACTGTGGGGTTTTATGCCTTCCTCTGAAGCATTTAATGCTGACTCCTGTCAGACTCCAGACATACACACAGATACTCCAGTCAGTACAGCATTTGCTCTGTTTCCCTTGGAGTCTTGTGGGCTTCAAAAGAAAACCCCATAAATCACCTAAACCAACCTTCTAGCCTCTTTCTTTCTGTGTCAGTAATTCTTCATAATACGTTTTTCAGATTTTATGTGAAGAAACATCTTTCTTGCCGGGCCTCTGCCTCCTCAATTCTCTCTCTCTCTCTCTCGAGGGGTATTCATAATTTCACCCTAACCTTGCAAGAGCGCTGCGATGCAGGGTGGTTTCCCCTCCTCCCACTGAAGCCCACAGGAAGGAGATGCTGCAAGAAACACGGCGGAGGTTTCTAGCACCTTGCAGGCCCTTTGTTAAAGAAAAGCACCAGAGAACAGCTCCTATGAAAGATGCCAGCTATGCAAAGTAAGGTTTCATTGTGCTGCTTTTTTCATCAAACCTAGTGGCCACCTTTCTGAGTAATGAAAGGGGATATATATAAAAAAATAAATATTCAAAACCAATAATAGAGGAATAATTTAAATAATAATAGATTTAGGCTTTTTCTTAATGTAAGACCCTGTTCCAGAATGGAACTTTTTTGACCAAGAACTCGAAGATGCAGAATTTCTTATCATTTTTGCAAGTAAAATGAGACATTCAAGCAATGTGCACATTAACAGACAATAGGGCTCTACCTTCCACAACAGCATACAAATCACTTCAGTCATAAAAAGAGATGCCCCAATGAATAATGCATAATAAATAAACATCAAAACTGGCTGTTGCTTACTGGGCCCTACTGGGGATCAAAATGGGAAGAGAAACCCAGCTGTCAGAGCTACCTTCATCTCTCTTATGCCTCAGAGACTCCAAAAAATTTTAGAGTATGGAACAAACAGTTTAATTGATTAAAAGAATAAGAAATCACAGAATCACACGGCATTAGGGATTGGAAGGGACCTCAAAAGACCATGTAGTCCAATCCCCCGCCACAGCAGGATCACCTAGATCCACTGCCATGGAATATCTTTCTAAATGAGGCTTTTACTTGAACCCTGTTGAATGATTAAACACTAATCTGGTAGTTCTGGTAATGGTGGTCCAATTTCTTGACACTCATCTGCGAAAGCAGGTGCTTTCCTTGCATATGAACCTAACATCTGGACTCTTCTGAGGATGCCTTGGTAAAACTAAGTCTAGTCATTAACATGGACAGTGATTGCTTCCTCCTAAAAGGCAAACATGAGGGGAAAGTGTGAAAACACGTGTAATTGGAGCCTTGAGATGTATTCCTGATGATTAAAACAGAAAGGCAGTAGAAAACAGAGCTTGGATGGATCATCCATCTAGTGCATCCCATTACCTAGAGGCAGGATCAGTTCTAGTTCAGCTGTTTCTCACTTTTATTCATCTATTTTTAAAATCCTTTAGTAATGGAGATTCCACAAGGGCAAGAAGTCACGTTTCTATTCTCACTACTCAAAACCTTTCCCTAGCACCTGGCCTAAATCACCTTCTCTGAAATTCAAGATTCCTACTTCCTCGCTAGAATATTTTTTCTGTGTCAGCATTATGCTATTCCTAACACCTGTCATGACTTAATCTGATCTCCTGCAGACTGTTTCTACTCAGCTCTTTCAAGGCTTCCTGTTGCCACGTGTTTTCTAGATTTCTAAGTAAATTTTTTATGGTTGTGTCTACCCCAGCACAGCTCAGGGCTTACAGAGCCCTCCTCAGAAGCATGAGGCGTTCAAAAGAAGGGCCACAAGGGCAGCTGCAATGCAGCTCACCCTCTCCCCACTGAGGGCTCAAAAGCAGGCAGGCAGTCCTGAGCAGGGCTGTGCCCGTGAGCTGCCTCCACAAAACTCATTAGCCATTTTTTGTTGCTGTCCCTCTAAAGCAACCACATCTTCCTCCTGCACTCTGCAGGGCACATAAGAGACCATCGAAAAGTCTGGATCTTGGCCAGGTGTTAGCATCTATGGTCCCTACCAGATCTAGCAATGAGCATTTAAGACTAAAACAAGGTACGAGCAAAAATTATGGTCATCTGGTAATGGAGTCATTACGCCAACACCATCCGCTGATGTCCTGCAGGGCTTTATAATAGACCTGGCTATTTACCTCCTGCCTTCAGAGACCATCTCGACAAAAACAGCATTAACTTGCTCTGTTGTGCCTCATACATCCCACCAAGGTGGTTGTAATTGCATTGCTGCTGGAAGGAAACTAAATGCCAACAAGGATTGGAGACAATAATACGGGAAGGGAGTTTACCACTGAGCACGTGTGTGAGCAGATGCGTAAATCTGGCCAGAGGCCACACACAATCTCCCGTGCTTTCACACAGGGCACTTCCTGAGCATGTTCATGTTGTTGGTACCAGACCTGAGCAGGCTGTAATACACCAAAGCAAGACACTTCCTCTATCTAGCATGAGGGCTGCTGTCTCCTAATTTAATTCCTTTGCATCCATTTTAATTGAATTTAAAGAAATCAAATCTACAGCCCACAAAGTTCAAATAGAGCAAAACCTTGCCTTTGCACTAGGGCCAGTCAACAAACTTAACTAGCTAAAATAATTCCTAGGAACATGTCAAACGCAACCAAGATTTTCACATGGATGATGTTTCCAAGTTTAAAGCAAAGTAATGTATTAATGTTTTGCATGATCCGCATGGTCAAACGAGCAGTGGCTTTTCACTGGTTCTGTGAATTTCCACTCCAGCTGAACCTTCTAAATTACTTGCGTTGCTGGGATTGTGACTTCTTGTTGGAAGGCGTCACCGCAGTGACAGAAGGTGCGCACACACCACAATCAGGATACACAAACAAACCAGCAATGCTCCCAGCAGCTAGCTTCTGCAAGCCAAACGCTGACTGCTAAATGAAGGGCCATCTTGTCAGGTCTCCTCTTGGTTTGCCAAAGTCCTTGGGCTTATCTGTGCAGGCCCTGGGGTGCTGCAGTTTCTTGCAGGGAGGCAGCTGAACATCAGAATTTATCTGGAGAAAGGTGTGGAGTACAAATCTTTTGAGAAATGTTTGCTTTCATCTATGAAGCAGCACAGACTGGAAATGATCGTCTCTCGGTGCTATAAATATGGAAGTTTTTAAGGCACTTTTCACCGACTTATTTAGCAGTTGGTTTGGAACAGCTGAAGGAACTCAGATCATCATCCTTTCCAACAATTAAGGCTTGGTACGGCCAATTTGTTACTCTAGAGAGCAGAAAGCAAACTGTTACTTGAATATTATCAAAACACTTACAGCCTGAGCGAACATGGTTACCTCCAGTCAGTGTCAATCTCTAACAAGAGATTATTAAGACATCTGTTGCAGATTTCTTTGTCACAACCACTAAAGAAGTCCCTTACGCAGCAAAGTTTCGTTGCCGGGCAATACTACGCAGTTCATGTTACTCTCACTTGACTATAACCAGGCCTTCCTCAGTGAGCAAACAAAACGTTTCTTGTCCACAACAACAAGAAGAAACTACCCCAGAAGCAGAGCCATTATCACACTGCTATAATTATCTGAAACACACTAATGCTACAGTTTAATGAGTTAAAAGCTGAAGCTTTTGGAGTACCAGCTACACAGGCTGGTACTACACAGCTAATGTCTCTTTTCCTCTCTAACAGAGCTTGAGCTTCCATGATCAGAGGGCTGGAGCAACCTCCCCTATGAGGACAGGCTGAGCAAGTTGGGGTTGTTCAGCCTGGAAAAGAAGAGGAGGCTCCCAGGTGACCTTACAGCAGCTTTCCAATATCTCAAGGGGGCTACAAGAAAGCTGGGCGAGGGCTTTTGACACAGATGCGTAGCAAGAGGACCAAGGGGAAGGGTTACAGACTTGAAAACAGAAGATTGAGATTGGACATCAGGAAGAAATTCTTTGCTGTGAGGGTGCTGAGATGCTGGAACAGGTTGCCCAGGGAAGCTGTGGCTACCCCATCCCTGGCAGTGTTGAAAGCCAGGTTGGCTGGGGCCCTCAGTAACCTGATCTAATGAAGGTGTCGCTGCCTGTGCAGGTGGGTTGGAACTGGATGATCTTTAAGGTCCCTTCCAATCCTGGCCATTCTATCATTCTATGAGGTGTCCACAGAGGTTCCTCAGTTTCCGATACAAGTTCTGGGTGCATTCGGGTTATCGGCACAGGCAAGACACTGGATATGAATACACCACCTTCCTTTTTTGATTAAGCTAAATGACATTCTCAGTGGTTTTTCTTTCAGTTTTCAAAGCAAATACAATAGATGCTCCCATCAAAGAAAGTAAGAATGAATATGCAAGAGAAATCAGGAAATTAAATGAGGACTGTTCAATACGTTCCTAGTGTTTATTTTACTGAAAATGTAATAATGGAACTTAAAAATATGCATAAGCAAAGCACTGAATCTTAAGAAGGTAGAGGGGGGGAAACTGCCAAAAGATTACACATATAACCCCTCTGAAAGTGATCAGGTATACAAATATGTGCATACAGATATTTATCTATACATACATATAGCTAACAGAACCACAGAAGTGTTAAGGTGGGCTTGTTAAGGACTAGGTACGTTAGCTACAAGCAAGATGTGGTCACCTGTGGGGTGGTTTCATTTCTGGTATTGCTGGAAAAAGGAAATACCCAAACTATCACCTACACTAAGTGAAAAAGCCACCACTTAACAGGAGTTGAGGTACTGAAGCACTTCTCAGATGACTCACAGCTTACATCCATCAGCTGACAGAATGAATCCACTAATTTGCAGAATGATGCAAAATGGGCAAAATAAAGACCACCTTTCTGTACTTGAGCAGCTCTTTGCAATTATATTCTTCTATTTTGTCCCTCCCAGATGCTTGGTTCTACTTTCTGTGCTGATGGATTGCAGGATTTGGAATGATTCACACAGAACTGTTACCTGTTTAAGCTCAAAAGCATTTCAGAAAGAGATGGGGTTAATTCTGAACTACAGCAAGGGTCAACACATTAGTTTGTCTTTATTTCCAACTCCCACAAAAGTATTGGTTTCCTGCCCTAAAGCCTTGAGACACCAAGTTAATCCCTTAATGCCAACACTTTAGTTGCACAAGTCAAGTACTGAACAGCTTAAGAGGTAGTGAAATAGGACTTCCCATCACTTCCACCAGTGATGCAGCAAGTTACACTTTAAAGAGAGGGAATGAATCACGGAGTTGGAAGGGACCTCCAAAGGTCATCTAGCCCATCCCCTCTGCAACAAGCAGGGACATCACTCACTACACCACATTGCCCAGAGCCCCATCAAGCCTGACCTTGAATGTCTCCAGGGTTGGGGCCTCAATCACCTGTCTAGGCAACCTGAAGAAGAACAATCCAAGGAAGAGGAAAAAAAAGAACAAAACGACAAAAGAACCCAACTTACCAAAGAGATCATAAAATGTGAAAGCTGATACTTCCAAATTCAACCCCTTCTCCAGGTGTTCTCACTGTTTTTCTTAGCAGCAACACTAATGGACACCAGCTAGCTTCATAGCTAGCCCACAGCCTACAGAATCTCCTCGCTCTCTTTCTCTTCGTTTTTAATACACGTATGTCTTTTCTTCCTGGCACAACTCCCACACCTTTTCCCTTTCCTCTGCTCCTCTGTTTTATGTTACGCTTTGATGTTCTTTCCATATTTCTGCCAAAGCTTTATTTCAGCTTTTAGAACCGCAAAATATAACAAAGAAGTAACACTGGATTCTTTGCACATTTTACACGAGGCCCGCTTGGAGAGCAGTAAAAGGACTGTAAAAATACAGATAATATCCTCAGAAGAGTATAAAAAATTGTCTATTATAGCAACCTCAGAATTATGCTGATTTATTCATTTTATGCTATTCTTTACTAGATGAGAAAAATTTCCCCTGAAATGGAATTTGGAGCTTTTCTAAGCTTTCCACATTACAATATCCTGTTGTCAATAAAACACTGCATATGATGGCTCTTAAAGGAGTTAACAACCAGAAAAGTCTGTGTATCAATCGCAGTACTTCCATCCAAACCACCTAAGAACAACCTTGAGACTATTGATATTACTCTTAAGCTCAGATCACACAATCACAGAACAGTAGGGATTGGAAGGGACCTCAAAAGATTATCTAGTCCAATCCCCCAGCCACAGCAGGATCCTGTAGATCCAGCTGCACAGGAACATATCCAGGTGGGTTTTAAGTGTCTCCAGAGGAGCAGACTCCACAACTCCCCTGGGCAGCCCCTTCCACTGCTCTGTCACCCTCACCCTGAAGAAGTTCCTTCTCATATTGATGTGGAACCTCCTCTGTTCCAGCTCACACCAATTGCCCCATGTCCTATTATTAGATGACACTGAGCAGAGCCTGGCTCCATCCTCCTCACATCCATCCTTCACATATTTATCAACATTAACGAGGCCACCCCTCAGTTTCTGTGTCTCCAAGCTCAAGAGCCTCAGCTCCCTCAGACTTTCCAGATGTGGTCTCACCAGGGCAGAGTAGACGGGAAGGAGAATAATTGCCAGTAAGTCTGAAACCTGGTTCCCAAACTGAAAATTACCAAGAGGACTTCAAACTTGTAAGGAAAAGGCAGGAGAAGGGAGTCAACAGTAGCAGCTGTGGCTGAACACACACACTAGGATCTAACAGACATTTTTCTTTACATACTGAAAATGGTGAGTAAAAGCAAAGACTCGGCACAGCTCAGATAAAGAAGAAGCAAAACTGACATCTAAGTATTAAAAGAAAGGGTGTTTCTTCCCCCAATTCACAAGATAATTGCTGCACTACACTCAGGAGAGAGAACTGGAAATTAGAGAGGACATGTCTAAGTTTGCATTTTATAAACTCAACCTTCAAGACAAAGTTCTGAATTCCCCGACTAATCCAATAACCTCAGGAAGAAAGGTTTGGATTGATCGAGACTGCTCTTATTGCCCAAGCCAATCCGTGCAACACAGAACTGACAGTCTCCAGGGCAACCAAACTCCTCCTGGCAGGTCACGCCTGTGTATATTTTATACTAACATTTTGCGTTATACGCACACAGAAAAGGACAGATAGCTTTATAAAGGCTTGAAGGGTTTATTCAAACACTACCTGCTGGTTTCTGGTTCTTTTCACTTTAAATCTCCAGCGTTTCACGTGCATTTTCCTTCCCTGTTGTAATAGGTGTTTTCAGGCTTTTTTGTAAAATCCTACCTGAGATGATACCATGTGCCAATTTTGTTTGATTTCTTTAAAAGCCAGAAATGGATTTTTTCCCAATCCTGTCACTGAAGTCCATCTATTACCCCATTTTAGATGATCTCATGTCTCGAGTGCATCACCAATAACATTCCTTCTCTTCAAACAGCAGTGGTACTTGCTAAACACTTAATATTTAAAATTAGATTAAGTGGAGTATCATGGTGACTTGGCTTTCATCTTTTTTCTTTTCCCTGGCTTGAAATACTTTATTTTTAGATAAAGAGAAGACATTTCCAAATTAAGGATGGTTTTCATTTGGAAGATAACATGAAGTGCAATTCTTCATTGTTCCTTTGTAGATCCTTTAAATCAAATGCCCCTATTTGGGAAACCCTGTCATTTTTCATAAATGCCTGTTAAATTGTTTTCAGCTTTACTGGCAACGCTAAATAAATGTTAAAGCAGCCCAAAAAATGTTGCACAGGAACATATCCAGGCGGGTTTTAAATGTCTCCAGAGAAGGAGACTCCACAACCCACCTGGGGCAGCCCCTTCCAGTGCTCTGTCACCCTCACCCTGAAGAAGTTCCTTCTCATACTGATGTGGAACCTCCTCTGTTCCAGCTCACACCCACTGCCCCTTGTTCTACCATTAGATGACACTGAGCAGAGCCTGGCTCCATCCTAACACTCACTCTTCACATATATGATCTTAAGACAGACCTTTCTGTGGGCACCTACACATGACAGATCATAAACAAACGAACCTGATCGATCTAACTCCATCCAGGAATATTCCAAATTTTAGAAAGGAATAAACAGTAAACTAGATCAATCCTCATTTCCAATCGTCAGGTCTGCCTGGGGAACTGCGATGGAAAACCAAATGCAAAGCTTTCTCCGCACAGTATTTACCACTCCTCTCAGCTCTCCTGCCTCACACTTCTACTTGTTGTTCACCTGAGCTGAAAACAGAAGTACATTTCCACAGCTGCAAATTCTAAGAAAACTTCTGCTCCAGTGTGCAAACTTCCCATGAAGATTCGGTGTCTCCACACAAACAGGATGTTACTACAGCAGAACTCACAGCACCCTCACAACAGTTTTCTCAGTGCCACCATGTGCTGTACTGGGAGATCTCAGCTACCACACAGCACTGAAAGAGGCAGTGTGCCTGGGACTAAAGCTTTTCTGGTATTTGCAGCAAAACGAGCCTGAAGAAGATCTTGTGAACCAAACCTTCACTGCTTAAAACTGTCACAGGAAATCCTCTATCTGATGACATACTTAGGACTTGCCTGGGAATGTATGAAATGACAGCGTGCCAGTAATCCCTGTGAAGCAATTTCCTGAATGGTTCCTGGCTTCTATGGTAAGCAGAAGAGACAAAGACTCGTTTAGGATGGAAAAGATCTTTCCGGTCATCAAGTCCAACANTTCCTTCTCATATTGATGTGCAACCTCCTCTGTTCCAGCTCACACCCACTGCCCCTCGTCCTATCACTAGATGACACTGAGCAGCGCCTGGCTCCATCCTCCTGACACCCCCCTTTCACATATTTAGAAACATTAATGAGGGCACCCCTCAATCTGTTTCTCAAAGCTCAAAGAGACCCAGCTCCCCGATCCTTTCCTCATAAGGGAGATGTTCTACTCCCTTCATCATCTTCGTGGCTCTCTCACAAAATAAGGAGCAGTTAATTGTCTTTAAAAATCTCTAGCAAACTGGGATGAATTTGTGGGGTTATAATTATTTGCAGGAATGAGACAGACAGACTGTGAGCCTTTTTTAACTCACGTTTCCCTAGGAAACCAGTTCAGAAACAAAACAGAAAAGCCCATCACCCTATCACCTCCAAACCCACCAAGAGAAAGAAAAAGGGGCCTGAAAAAAAACTTCCTGCAAAAGGTATTATGGGATAGTGCCTGCTCTAACACCTCTAATAGCATATTTAACAGCTATAAGGCTTTCACAGAATATTGAAAACTACTAGCAAGCAATAGTTCATCACTGGCACCTAAAAGAAGTATGTCACTGCCAAACACACCACATCACTTCAGCTTGGCAAGAGCGCTTGAGAGAAAGCCAAAGAGTAGTGGAAAAGGCTGTTGAAAGTTAACAAAGCACTTCCCAAAAGTACTGTTTTCTTCTTTTTTTTCTAAGCGACTTTGCTAGCTCGTGGGTGATGGATTTACTTAAGAAAAAAGTTTTTCTTGGCAAAAAAAATTGCTTCTCTTGCCTAGAGCAAATTTTCCTGTCACTCTCCAGAATTTGAACTCCTACTCCCTTGTTTCAGGAAAATGTGGCCAGTTTTTTGTTTCAAGGGAAGAATTCCCACACAGTGATACTGATACCATGTAAATCTATTGTTTAATAAGGGTCATGGGAAAACAGCCACAGATTCAAACATCACTGGAATGGAATGACCCAAGGCAAATTAGAACATTTTTAAAAGTATGTTTTATTTTGCTACAGAGTACTTGTTACTGCAGTTTTGTTTGCAAAGAGCAGCAGAGAGATTAATCATATAGATGGATAAATCATCAAGATCTATCCACACTTTTATGAGAAGGCACAATTTTACTTTTATTTCTCAATGTTGTTCTGTCAGCCACTAGCTCAGGCAATACCTCAGGAGCAAAGGTGTGAAACAGTGCAAAGCATGGTGCCACCGTGCCTCGACCAGTAATGTTTTCTCACTGTTCCTAATAACACAGCCCAAGCAGCCCCACGTGGCTCTAACTTTGAGTCATATGACAGGCCACATCCAAGACACTTTTGCTTCTCTTTATACTGAAGTGCATTCTGCAAAACACAGATTCATGGTCAGCAGATCAAGAGAGGTTCTCCCCCCTGCCTAGTCTGCCCTGGTGAGACCACATCTGGAATATTGTGTCCAGTTGTGGGCCCCTCAGTTCCAGAAGGACACGGAACTGCTGGACAGAGTCCAGCGCAGAACCATGAAGATGATGAAGGGAGTGGAAGATCTCCCTGATGAGGAAAGGCTGAGGCAGCTGGGGCTCTTCAGCTTGTTAAAAAGGAGACAGAAGAATGCCCTTGTTAATGTTGATAAATATGTGAAGGATGGGTGTCAGGATAATGGAGCCAGGCTCTGCTCAGTGGCATCTAATGACAGGACAAAGGGCACTGGATGTGAGCTGGAACAGAGGAGGTTCCACATCAATATCAGAAGGAACTTCTTCACAGTGAGGGTGGCAGAGCACTGGAAGGGGGCTGCCCAGGGAGGTTGTGGAGTCTCCTTCTCTGGAGACATTTAAAACCCGCCTGGACATGTTCTTGTGCAACCGGATCTAGGGGATCCTGCTGTTGCAGGGGGATTGAACTAAATGATCTTTTGAGGTCCCTTCCAATCCCTAATGCTCTGTGATTTCTGAGTCCTTTAGGTCAAGAAGGCTCAGACCTGCTAGTATTAAAGAAATATCACTGATAGAATTTTTTTTAGAGCTGGAAGGGTTCCCTGAAAGTATCTGTTGATGAGGAGACAAATTTTTCCCCGAATTTACTGTAATAAAAAACCTAAACAAGCAACAAAGCCGATAAGCAGCACAAGAGCACAGCTTGAAAACAAAGTCTTACAATCATAGAGTATTTTATGCAGTGAACACATGGTGAAGAACAATGGAAATAATCCCACAGAATATCTACAATTTTATCTATTTGACTATTTGAAAGGCTTCATCAAGGCATTCAATTCAGCTGGAAAAATGGGGCAAAAAGGAGGACTGCAGAGAAAGGCAGATGCTGCATCTGAGCTGAGCATTCCTAAGTAAATAAACAACTAAAGTGAAAGAAAACAAAGAAGCAATTCTGACACCGCTCCAAACTTTAGGAGACAATAAGTTACAAAAGAACATTTATTCTGTCACTGTCTTTCCCTTCTTTTGTTTTGTGAGTGGAGATAAAATGCTAATTTATTTTTTTCCTTATTAATAATCCGTGCATAATCGCTGGTGAACTAACCCCTGCAATTTGGCACTATTTGTCAATTCTTGTATCAGTTGTTATTAAGGAATTCAGGATACAACTGTTCAAAGGACAGAACACCAATACAGGCCTCAGGAACCAAGGAGCTACAGCAGTAGGCTGCTGTTTATTTGTATTTCGCCAGTAATCATGGCTTGGCTTATCTCTTATTTCCTCAAAATTCCATCTATTTATTTGTGGAACTCATACCTCATTCTCTTTCAGATTTAAGGCCTTTTATCAATTCATTTGAAACACGTGGCATCTTTAGGACTCCTCACATGCACCCCTGATGTCTTTAATTTTTTATGTGCCACATAGTACTCAAAAGGCTCTGTAATTCTCAGACTGAGATGAACTCTTTCAACTGATGACTGCTTAACAGAGACAGGCATTTTCGCAGTTCTTAACCTACCTGATGACTGTCAAGCTTGTCTATCCTGTGTTGATCAAGAGCTGCAGCTCACAGCAAAGGCTTAATGAGATTCTCTCCCCGTTGAAAGGTCTGTTTCTTTCAAGAAGAATCTGTAGCTAATCATTGCAAGTCTCAAGTTGAGAGGATGATTATTGGAGGGAAGAAGGAAAGGGAAAAACCCAAGGTTCTTTACAATTTCACAGAATCGAACATTAGGGATTGGAAGAGACCTCAAAAGATCATCTAGTCCAATCCCCCTGCCACTGCAAGATCACTTAGATCTAGTTGCACAGAACATGGCCAGGCAGGTTTTAAATGTCTCCAGAGGAGCAGACTCCACAACCTCCCTGGGCAGCCCCTTCCACTGCTCCGTCACCCTCACTGGGAAGAAGTTCCTTCTCATATTGATGTGGAACCTCCTGTGTTCCAGCTACACATTGCCCCATGTCCTATCATTAGATAACACTGAGCAGAGCCTGGCTCCATTATCCTGACACCCATCCTTCACATATTTATCAACATTAACAAGGGCATTCTTCTGTCTCCTTTTTTCCAAGCTGAAGAGACCCAGCTCCCTCATCCTCTCCTCATCAGGGAGACGTCCCACCCCCTTCATCATCTTCGTGGCTCTGTACTGGACCCTCTCCAGAATTTCAGCTAAACAGGGCTCCATTTATACGAAATAAGAAGGGTTTGCAAAAACCAACTGCCTGCAAAGCCTTAAACTTGCAGTTCCTGTACAAGACCATATCACAGTTTATGGGTTACCACTTACCAGTAAGAGCCACAGCAGTTATCTACAGCAGCTATGTAAACACAAGACTCAGCTGAAATTTCTCATACACCACCTCATATCTGGAAAACCCCAACACTGCTGCTGATCGTAAGCTTATCAAACAGCATGTGTCACAAGCACCAAGTCACTTGCAAGAGCTTGACTGTACACAAACCAAGAGTGTGCAGGGAGCACAAGGTATGTCACAGAAAGCAAATGGCAACTTCATGCAGTAATTCTGTCACTTGGACTCGAAGTCCATGACACCACAGATTTGTATGACTGCAGGAAGATGAAACCAAGTCACGGAGACTTGTGTTTAAGAAACAGGCCAAAAAAAACACAGCACATGCCAGCGTTTTGCCAAGATACTTGAACGAGTGCCAAAGGAGCTAGCTTGGAATTGGAAGGAAGACTAGCAAAGTGCTCAGCAAATGCTAATAAGTTCTTGTCCTCCACATAAGCCACAAAACATGTTTCCAGACTGTCTCATCACTTAAGGAGAAGGCCACAGTCTGGACATCCAGATCAGTCTTTAACAGCTTTTTAACATATTATGGCTGTGGCACTGTACAATTGTTCTCCACTGTAGTAGGAAGGTGACTGTTCCCCTGTACTCAGCACTGGGGAGTACTGGGTCCAGTTTTGGGCACCTCACTACAAGGGAGACATCGAGGTGCTGGAGCGAGTGCAGAGGAGGGCAGCAAAGCTGGTTAAGGGCTTGGAGAATAAATCTCATGAGGAGAGATTGAAAGAGTTGGAGCTGTTTAGTTTGAGGAAGAGGAGCCTTAGGGGAGACCACATCGCTCTCTACAACTATCTGAAAGGACATTGTAGAGATGTTGATGCAGGTCTCTTCTCACAAGTAATTAGTGACAGAACCAGAGGGAAGGGCTTCAAGCTCCAACAGGGGAGGTTTAGGTTGGACATCAGGAAAAGATTCTTCCTGGAGAGAGTGGTCAGGCACTGGAATGGGCTGCCCAGGGTGGTCGTTCAGTCCCCATCCCTGGATGAGTTTAAGTCACTTAGATGTACTGTTGGGGGATCTGGTTTAGGGGTGAACTTGTAGAGTAGGTCTGATGATTGGACTGGATGATCCCAAGGGTCTTTTTCAACCTGAATGATTCTGTGATTCTAATTCAAACAGTATTTCACCAAGAAACTGCATTTGAACTTTGAAACTGCATTTCATTTGCAGAGCAGCCACAAAGCAGGAAGCGCGTATCAGAGGTACCTGGAACACAACAGCAGGAATCAGAGGTACCTGGAACACAACACTACACTGAGACCCAGTGCAAAAAGGTGCAGTACACCCGGCCCAATCTGAGGTGACTGCTTGGCAGTACATTTACAACCTGTACAGACAACACACTTATTAGGCTGCCTATCACCAGTCACACACACACAGGCACTGACAAAACAGAAACAAAGAGCTTGTGTAGGGAACACACTACGACAGACAGGGAATCAATGCCTTTCTCTTCACAAAGCCAAGGTAAAGAAAATGCAGGTCAGGCATTCTCACACCAAACCCGTGTAAAAGGCGCAAGACTAACCTGAAGAGCAGTTAACACTTGAGACACAACCATTAAGGTTTGCAAACCTTATTATTTTGCTGAGCATAATATTCATAACCTTAATTTAAATTGCAGTCGCAATTATGGTTGTTGCTAAAGCAACGATTCTACCTGTTTGGAGAGCTGGGCAAGGAAAATGAGAAATCCTGCAGTCTGCACAGACAGCAGACTAGATAGATTTAAACTACCTGAATGTTCCCATATTATTCTTCAGCAAAATTTAAATCAAACATTGATCTTTCCTACAAATGACAGCATTTTAAGGTTTAAAGCAAACTCTCCCTGTTCATTAATGAAATGAAAGTCTAACACACTCAGGGAAGTTTTTCCACATCATCTTCAGGTTCAAAAAACTAAACAAGTTGTCACAACAGATCCAAAAGGTATCTGTAATCAGGAATTTAAGCTTTCATCTTTAGTACAAGGCCATGTGCCTGCCCATGCACAATATCACACGTTTTATTCAAACAGAACTTGATAGTAAATCTTAGCACAATTACAAACACAGTCCCTGATGGGTTTCATAGGTATCAGGCACCATAGTCCTCCAGCAAAGAATAGCTCCCGAACACTGCAAACTCATGCAATGCCACGACTTCTCTTAGGCTTCCAATACTGAGATATGCTGCTGGGAAGCCCCTTCCCTCTTCCCAAACAAAGGGGAACACAGTGCCCAACACCACAACTGCAATGTGGTGCAGTTATAAAATGGCCAAGCTGGCCTTGGCTGTTTGGTTTTTGCTCCAGTTTCTCCTCTGGCCATGCTCTCCCTAGAGAGGCTAATTCTAAGAAAATTCCAAGTAGATTTGCCAAAACGAGAAGAAACAGTGAGCACGTACTGGAAGAAGGCTTTGTCTAAACCGAAAAGGAATGACAGATTTATAGAACGATGGGATGAGAAGGGACCTCTGGAGACAAATCAGTCCACCGCCTCACTAAAGCAGGCTCACCGAGAGCAGGCTGCACAGAATCACTTCTAGGGTGGGTTTTGATGTCTCCACAGAACGAGACTACATAACCTCTCCTGCTCCACCACCCTTAAAGTAATAGAAGTTTCTGTGTGTACTTCAGTGGAAGTTTCTGTGTCCTAGTTTGTGCTGTTGCCCATCCCTACCTGAAAAGAGACTGGCTCCTTCTGACACCCATCCTTTAGGTATCTGTAAGCAGTGATAAGATACCCCAAGAAGCCTAAAGCACACACATTTTCTGGGGTGCAGCAGCACAAAAGCTACAGCAGGGAGCCTTCAGTTAAGGATGTTGTAGCTCATCACAAGGCTGACAGACTAGTTGCTGTATTTTTTTGTGGGAAAGCTTGTGGAGGCAATTTCTAGGACAGAAGGATTCTGGCCATGAAGGATGTTTGGAGCTTCATATGAACTGACATGTCAGCCGAGTGCTGACAGCCTATCAAGCAGCTGACAGGGCACAGTCCTGCTCTAAATGGGGTGCTTCAGCCAAAAGCCTAGGAACAGGACTGGCAGGCCATTTCCTCTGCAAGCTAAAAGCAAAGCAGGGAAGGAACAGATGCTTCCCAGGGAGAGCACATGTTTCCTTGATGAGAATGAGGAAGAGCTGACCTCCATGCTGCAGGACTTGATCAGCCTGTACTACCTCCACTTCCTTGTCCATAAAAATCTCACCTTCTCCAAGCCAGGGGGACCAAAGGATAGACTTTATGACTTTTCCATTAGTCAGTTCTCCCTTCTTTGTCACTTCTCAGAGAGCAGGGCACAAGATTTACCCTTACCCATCCCTTTCATTGCACAGTTTTCTGCTGATACCTTCCTTAGTGAACAGCTCAGTCTTAAAAGTCTGCTAGGTTTCCTGACTGACATCGAGCCAGCAGCCAAAGCTATCTGTCAACACAAAGAAAAGGTCAAAACGGGCTTTGAAAGCCAGGGAAGAGATGAAGTAAACATGCCCACCTAAAAGGAATACATTTCCTTGTCAAGCAGGAAAAGATGAATTTCCTCACTCAAACACTCAGCTCTGCTGTTCCTTGCTGCAAGGCAATGTCTAGAACAGTGTTGGGAGGAAGGCACTGCACCCCTTGATCATGACTGCCCACTGTGAATTCACCCTCCCTCCCCAAAGCAGTTAGCCACTGCAAGGTTAGGTACTGCAATCATGGGACTCCACTGGGCATCAGCCACACCTTTAAAAGAAATCCTGGACTCCCAAAATTTTGTCCAGTGACAGCAGTCTTTGGAGTAACTTGTAACAGCACCAAGTTCCAACACACCACCAGCCCTACCACTCCAACCCTGTCTTTCACGTCCATACAGTAGGATGTAGGGCATCCTCCAGCAGATGTAGGGCAGCACATGAAACAGGGAAAACTCAAGAAAGTAAAGCAAAGCCCACATCTTCCTCCTCAGATCAAACAAAGTGGGGAGGGAGCAGGAGGGTGTCAGCTTGTCCAGCCTGCGCTCACAGGCAGTAGGTGCAAAGGTAACATGTATGCAAAAGTCGAAACAGAACACATACTCAGAACAGAAGCAGAACTGACATTAGACTAGTTTCTGCATGTGGAATCCTGCATGTGAAATAGCTAAATGCCTACACTGCTTCCATCACAACTGAGACTCCTAACTCTTCCTATAGGAAGATAATAAAAATAAATGCAAAGAGAAAAAAATCCCACACAATTAAGGTAGAGCCACTCAGCTTTTTACTTTCCGTGTGATTAAGAAAAGCAACTTTTCACAATCAAAGCTGTGACAGCACAAACTGCTTTCTCTCAAAAATGGGATATCCTCCACTCAGGATTAACCACTTCTAAGCCTTTCATTTGCATGAGCTTTATCCAAACACCCCATTTCTTTACAAAGTTAAATTATTAAGAACTCCATTAAAATTAAAATATTGCATGATACTGTATATTTTTGTAATCTGGCTGATGTCCAGGAATTTCTAGTAATGAGTCATAAAGACTAAGCACAGAAATGACTACTGACATGACTCCTAATCACTTCTCTCCCATCACAGAACCTTGAGGCACTTATTACTCAAAGTTAGAAGCCACTGTGTGATCTCCTGTTCAGTTAAAAGTGGGGGAAGTTTTGTTTCTCAGAAAAGAGGATTGGGCTCCTGTGCCTTGAAGAATTTCACCATCCCATCAAAAAGGACTGCCTGTCAGCCTTGCAGCCTGTCAAGTCCAGCTCCTTGGCTCTTGAACAGTATCGGGAGGATAAAAACCACACAAAGATTGGAAAAATGTGCTAAGCCAGCAGCAAAAGAAAAGATGAGGCCACTCTGAAAGTTCACGTCTGACTCCCGAGTTGCTGATAGGTAGAAAAAGCTCCTCTAAGATTCAGAGCTCTCCTTAGACAGATCTCTAACTACTTGTCTGCGATGCAAGTGAATTACAGCAGTCCAGTACGTGCAATGTATGGCACACATCTCTCACACGAATTTGGTAACAACATCATGAAGAACTTTCAGCTAATGCAGCAGATATGATCAACAGCTGCACAGTAAGAAGGGGCTATTACAGCTACTCATTCTTCAGTCTAGGAACAGGTACAGACTAGGAATGTTAGCACATGTGTGACTATCACAGCACATTTTATCACAATATGGAACATGCAGAGATGGTAACCAGCACTGCAACAGGCTACCCACAGAGGTTGCGGAGTCTCCATCTCTGGAGACATTCAAAACCCACCTGGACACGTTCCTGTGCAATCTGCTAGGAGAACCTGCTGTAGCAGGAGTATTCGACTAGATCTCCAGAGTTCCCTCCCAACTCCTACCATTCTGTGATTCTATGCATAAACAGAAAGCATCCTGCAAATGTTACTTCCATCCATAGTTGATTTTTCATTGGCACACACCTCCTGCCCAACTGCATATGCATAGGCCACTCAGAGAATGTGGCTGCTGCAACTCGAGATGTGTTTGGGGTGATAGTCCCTAAACGCGTCCAAAAGAAAACTGTGTTTCCAAGACTACAAGTTGAAAACTGGTTCCAAAACATGGCCCTAAACCATTCTATGACACACATGCTCTTTAACACATTTGAGACTTGTAATACCCATAACATACTGCATCTAAGCTTTCATCCAGCGTCCGATGCTTTATTCTAGCACCAAGTAGCAGTGCCACTGTTGTTAGATGAGGAGATAGGCGATCACAGAGTCACAGAACATTGGGGATTGGAAGGAACCTCGAAAGATCATCTAGTCCAATCCCCCCGCCACACAATCCCAGCACATGATTTGCTTTCCCATTTGAAAGCATGTGAAAGTTACAGCTTTTTGTAGGTATGTATCTGGGGAATTTAAGTCAAAACATCAATCAGTTTCTGGCTTTGGATTCAATGAGAAATATGCTTTGAAGGCCATGACCTGGCTGCCAGAGTACCTGAGTAAGACCTACTCCAGTCCTGTCTCGGTCATCACAGGAACTCACACAAAGCTCTTCGCATTTACTGCTGTAGTACAACTAAGTGAGGCCATAAAGCAACATGTAAAAGGCTCAATGTCTGTATCCTCATGAATTACTCTTCTCAGCAACACAAAGCATCTGCAATTCATACATGTGAATAATACCCAGGTTACTGATGTTCACATCCAGATCTGCTGATACATACGGAAGAGAGAATGCGTGCATACAGTCTACCATAACAAGGACCTAGATGCAGTAATGATAGAAAACAAAGCTCTTCTTTAGAAACTAGAACATGCCTAGCCGATTTTACTGGAGTTTAGACATCCTTATTAAAAAGGCAACCGTGGCAAAGAAGTTCAAGTTATTCCTAACAATTCCTCAAAGCCATTACACTTAGGGTATACGATTGCCTTTATTAAACTGCTAACATATGGAATGCTCCATTTCTGTCAAATTGCAAGTTTCCCAAGACATGCAAGCAAGTTTTATAAACTGCTACAGCAGGAGTGTTTCATTCTGCTGTGACTTCCAGTGGCAGGTCCTGAAGGGTTACACATTACTGCAGACTGTAATTCACTTGAAGCAGAATGCCAAGAGAAGCCTAAATACTTCATTTCTTTATGTTTGTCTTAACAGAGAGAGGACTGAAGCCCAGATCCAGCAAACCCCTGGTGCCAATTCCTTTTACTGCATGCATATAATAAACTAAGTTGAATGGGATATGCACAGGGACAAAGCTTAAAGGAAGGGGAAGCATTAGGAGAATCTGGGCTATGCAGAAGTAATCCGCTGGCCTGCTCTGCTCATCGTCTTACTGCTTTGAACGTGGTACATATTAATCTCCTCTGAAGCAATGTTTTAGTCTGCTGCAGATGATCTACACGCAGTCTGGTTCAAGCGATCACATCCCATTAATAACCTAATACTATTTTGCCGTGGTAATTTTATTTCATCACTTCTGAGGACAGAATGTCGGTAACAGACATGGCCAACTTGAAATACAAACCTCGAATGCTAACTTCATTTTTGTTCTTTTGCTTACACAAATAAAACCAGGAAATTAAGTAACTTCACCAGTGGGGAAACACTTGCCTTTACTAGTCTTAAATCAAATAATAACACCTGCGAATGCGGGTTGCGGGGTCTGTCCTTTTTTTCAGACGTACAGTTGCTGGCGCGGAGAAGTGGGGGGTTTTTTGTTTGTTTGTGATGTGTGCTTCAGTGAATGGTGAAGAGAAACAGAAAGCAGAAGCCAGGCACAAATAATTGCTTAATGTAATATAAAAATTACTGATAGGAAGAGACAGTAAGCGCTGAAGTCAACAACAAATATCGCATTTTACAGCAAACAGAATTTCCAGATAAACAAACCACAGCATATATTTTATAGGAAAATTGCCTTTATATCCTCAACTCACACACTTCCCAGTTCACAACACCTCCAAGTTCCAGTTAAACTTTTTCATTCCCTACTCTGAGGCGGAAAATGAGGGGGGTTTTCATTAATTAAAGCCTACAGACAATTGCAATGTAACCCAACTTAAGAACACCAGACTGAAATGTTTAGTTACGGTTTGTAATAGTAATTGTCTTTTACAAAAGTTCATTACCACAATATTTGTGTCATGTATTAAGAAAAAACCTCTTTTTCTTGAAGTGAGGGGCCCAGCACTGCCCCCAGTATTCAAGGGGAGGCCTCACCAGTGTCCAGTACAGGGGGAGAATTACATCCCTAGCCCTGCTGGCCATGCTATTCCTGATACAAGCCAGGATGCCATTGGCCCTTCATGCCACCTGGGCACACTGCTGGCTCATATTCAGCTGGTTGTCAACCAGTACTGCCAGGCCCCTCTCCAACCACTCATCCCCCAGTCTGTAGCTGCAGGGGGTTACTGTGGCTAAAATGCAGGACATTGCACTTGGCCCTGTTAAACCTCACCCCGTTGGCCTCAGCCCACTGACTCAGCCTGTCCAGCTCTCTCTGCAGATATATATACA